>VZTG01002131.1:0-14125 GCA_013397845.1 Melanocharis versteri | reverse complement strand
AGACAGTGTGGGGGATGACAGGTACCCACAGACAGAGTGAGGGGTGTCGGGGGGGATGACAGGTACCCACAGACAGTGTAAGGGATGTGTGTGGGAATGACAGGTACCCACAGACAGTGTGAAGCGTGTATGTGGGGAATGACAGGTACCCACAGACAGAGTGAAGGGTGTGGAGTGCCACGTACCCAGACACAGTGAGGGGTGCCAGGCCCCCACGGACAGTGTGAATGAAGGATGTGAGGGGGGCTGTGAGGGGTGCGTGTGGGGTACCGGCCCCCCCGGGGAGGATGCCAGGCCCCGGCGGAGGCCGCAGCGGGCGCGGGGCAGCCGCAGCCGCCGGCGTCGGCACTTACTGTCCTGCGCCGCGGGGTGCTCGGCGCCGCGCTGGAACGGGAAGCGGAACAGCAGCTTGTTGCCGCGGCTGCCCGAGCTCACCAGGATCACGCTGATGGGGCTGGTGCTCTCGCCCATGCCGGCTCGGCTCCGGCTTCCCGCAGGAAGGGCCCGGCCGCGCCGCCTTCCGCTTCCGCCGGCACACGGCCGGGCCGCGGCTACCGGCACCGGCGGGGCCAGCGCGCCCNCGGCTCGCTACCAGTACAGCCCAGTGCTCCCAGTTCAGACCAGCACCTCATACACAGCCCCATCCGCAGTACAGACCAGTATTCCCAGTTCAGACCAGCACCTCATACCCCATGGCCCCATCCCTGATACAGCCCGGTTCCCCCAGTTCTGACCAGCACCCCACACACAGCCCCATCTCCAACACAGGCAAGTGCCCCCAGTTCTGACCAGCACTTCATGCCCCTACGGCTCGTTCCCAGTACAGCCCTGTGCTCCCAATTCATACCAGCACTTCACACACAGCCCCATCCCCAGTTATGACCAGCACCCCACACACAGCTCTGTTCCCAGTACAGCCCAGTGCCCCCAGTTCTGACCAGCATCTCATGCCCCCACGGCTCGCTACCAGTACAGCCCAGTGCTCCCAGTTCAGACCAGCACCTCATACACAGCCCCATCCGCAGTACAGACCAGTATTCCCAGTTCAGACCAGCACCTCATACCCCATGGCCCCATCCCTGATACAGCCCGGTTCCCCCAGTTCTGACCAGCATCTCATGCCCCCACGGCTCGCTACCAGTACAGCCCAGTGCTCCCAGTTCAGACCAGCACCTCATACACAGCCCCATCCGCAGTACAGACCAGTATTCCCAGTTCAGACCAGCACCTCATACCCCATGGCCCCATCCCTGATACAGCCCGGTTCCCCCAGTTCTGACCAGCACCCCACACACAGCCCCATCTCCAACACAGGCAAGTGCCCCCAGTTCTGACCAGCACTTCATGCCCCTACGGCTCGTTCCCAGTACAGCCCTGTGCTCCCAATTCATACCAGCACTTCACACACAGCCCCATCCCCAGTTATGACCAGCACCCCACACACAGCTCTGTTCCCAGTACAGCCCAGTGCCCCCAGTTCTGACCAGCACCTGACACACAGCTCTGTTCCCAGTATAGCCCAGTCCCCCCAGTTCAGATCAGCACCTCACACACAGCCCCATTCCCAGCACAGCCCAGTGCCCCCAGTTCTGACCAGCACCTGACACACACTTTTCCTCAGTCATCCCAGTGTCCCATGGACACCAGTCCCTGTTCCACACACTCCCAGTTTATTCCAGTGCTTCACATGTCTGCAACCAGCACCGTCCAGCTCAGCCCAGTGCCCCCAGCATGGCCCAGCACGCCCAGTTCAGCCCCATACCCAGACAGTGCATGGTGGCCCCAGCCCTGGATCCCTCCACAGATCCTGGACTGCCCCATGCTGTTATTTGGCTACTTTGGGTCATTTGTGGGCTTTCAGCCAGTGCAGTCATTAACTCCAGAACTTTCCTGAGAGCTGGTAGCAAAGAGCAGCTCATCACCCCCACAACCCACCAACCCCTCCACCCCCTCGGGTTATCATCCTCATGGAAAGCGTGGACAGGCACTGGAACTGCCCGGAGCAGTGGTGGAATCACCATCCCTGGAAGCATTCAAAAAACACATAGATGTGGCACTTTGGGACGTGGTTTAGTGGTGGGCTTGACAGTGCTGGTTTAATGGTTGGACTCGATGATCTCAGAGGGCTTTTCCAACCTTAATGATTCCGTGATCCCAGGGTGCCTGCAGGGGGGCAGCTGTGGAAGTCAGACCTGTGGGCTCCCCGTGCTCATGGAAATGCTGGCTTGGGCTTGTTGCTCATGTTCACTTCACAGCTCTGATACACCTTGCCTCGTGGTTCCTGTGCTTTTACTCCTGCCTCTGGATCAGGAAGGGTGACATTACTCCCCTGGCAGCAGTCTTGGTGCCTTCATCTTTTCGTGTGTTTAACCAAGATCAGAAGTTATCACCAATTATGTTTGAGGATGCCCTGGAGTTTTATGCAAGTTCTTCTGTATTTCATTGCATTACTTACATGCTTGGGCACTCCAAGATATCCCCACTCTGGGTTTTACTTTGCAGTCCCCACAGGGACACGGGACAGAGGTGGGTGGCTGAAGAGGGAGATGAGCAGCCCCAGCAGGGTGTAATCTGCAGGGCCATTCTGCACAAGGCCAGCGATAACAATTGAGCGAGAGAAGGCGATGCTGAGGGGAGAGAGTTGTCATGGGGTGATTAAAGACCAGTCGTGTTATCACAGCAGAGCATTCCTCGTGCACCAGCACTGGGCTGTCACGTTAAAATTTTAGTGTGTCTGCTTCAAAATATAATTTTACTTTCTTAAATAATAAATTATAGGCCTATCTGTCATTCCCAGCTCTTGGACATTTAGTTGGAGTTAGCCTTGTAGTTTAAAGCAATGATTGCAAGTTCTTCAAGACCTGGTAGGAAATTAAGGAATAAAGCCAGGATTTAGACTCCACTTTTCAGACTTTCAAAATTTAATATGCCTCAAAATATTTCAGAGTTAGAGCACATGTTATGTGCCCCCTTATCCACAGCACTCTGATTGAGGGGAAGGCAATTCCTGTGGATAATACAGGCCCGTGGAGAAAGTTAACCCTGATCTCACAGTGGTGCCATTCAATTGGATTTACAATCAGGGCTGTTGGAAATTAGAATCCCACTTTTACAATTAGCTAACAGGCCTGTTGCTTGCTTCTGATGTTTAAAATGAGAAACTGTGGTAGCCGGCTTTTGTAACAGATTTTGGATTAAAAATTACCTATATTAATTTAAAAAAAAAAATCACCTTTGGTGATTTCATGACAAAGATTCGTGACCTGCCCAAGGATGGACGTTCTGCAGTGGGGCTGTGGATCATCATGAGAAGCAGCAGCAAGAGAGGAAGGCAGGTTTGGTGGGGTTTCCCAGAGGACATCTTCATTACTGTCCCTGTGGCATAGGAACAGCAGCAATCATGTTGTCCAGCTCTTTGCATTCCTGAGGCCAGGACCCCCTGTCTCACTACCTCAAGGGTAGCTGGAGTGCTGCAATGAGGAATTTGGCTGAGAGGTTCATGCAAAGCTGGAGACAGTAATTTTCCATTCATGTTGTGCTGAGGATCAGGCTTCTCCCACCAGGCATATTCCTGAGGAGTTCCCACGACAATCCCCAGCACAGCCCTGATCCAGGGTGAGCAATGAACTCCTTCTAGCAAACCACTGTCACCTCTTGGCTGCTCTGGCTTTTGTGATAATGCAGGAATAACTCTCAGAAAAGGAATTCAAATTCCATAATGATTTCAGAGATGATGAATCCTCCTGTGCAGACATCACTCTGTGTGCACACAAACCTTAATCCTGCAGTCACAGAGGAGCAATACCAAGGTTACACAGAATAGGAAGGAGTCCTGATGGTCTGTGCCTTATCCCTGTGTTTATCTGGGTCACAGCTTGGTTGAGTAACCCCTGATTAAAAGCACTCTCACTGAGGAGAGCTTGGAGCACTGCCATGCAACACGTCGTGTAAGAGGCAGCACTTTGGGGAGGAGACAAAAACATTATGTAAATGGATATTTCACAACAGCATCTTTATTTTCAAAGTAAATTTTCTATGGGAAAACTGCAAGTTTTGGAAATGTATGTAGCAAGGGATGATGAATACACCCTCTCTTGGTACTGGGATCCATTTAAGTTGTATAAACTGAATATCATGTTGCCCGTGCCCTGGCTCTGCCTATGCTGTCAGAGGCACTTTGAATTGGAGAGTGCAGTGCTCTGCATCTGTGTGGCCAGACAGAGTGAGCTCTCGATTTTCAGGGGATGTGTATGGAAGGTATACAAAGAGCCCTCTGATAATATTCCACATGGTAAAGCAATTGTCCTCCTGGGGTCTCAGATGACTCCCCTTTTATACCCCCTCTTAAAGTGAGTGAATTACCCAGCCCGTGGTCAGGAGGACTGAGGAGGAGCTGTGGCACTGAGCACAATCTGAAATTAAATCCCAGAGGAGTTGTTGGCCTCCGCAGAGGGGATGATAATTCAAGATCACCATACCCAGCCAGGCTTGCAGGCTCAGGCTCCAAGTGCTTTGTGCCAGCCTTTTGGGAAAGCCCAAGGTTTATTCTAATTTGTGTGACAGCTGGCATGCAGAGAGGCTTAAATTAGAGTGCAGTGCAGAGTACAAGGGGTGGGTCAGAGCCTTTCTGCAAGTGCCACCTGCCCCAGAAAGGTGGGGACACCAGAGGACAGAGAAGTTGCTGTCCGACCCCATCCCTGGTTCTGACCCCATCGCTGGTTCATTCCCACCTGAGCCCAGGATGCAGTGGCAGAGGCACAGCCGCAGGAAAATGGTGTCTATTTGTAGTGTATGGATCAACTCCTCCAGGCTGTGGAGTCTACCCAGAGAGGAGAGACCTATCCCCATGGGACAGCATGGAAGAGATCCCTGCCACACACAAAGCACACGTGGGTGCCACCTCCAACCCAGCACCTTCCCAGCAGCACAGCACAGCACAGCTCCCTGTGGTTCCCAAGAGGCTCCAAGGCCAGTGCACACTCCTGTGTGACACCTGTACTTTGGTACAGGTATCCATAGGCTGGACATGCTCCAATCTCTGCACGACCCAAGGATCATTAGATCCCTAGAAGGGCTTTCCCCTTAGCAGGATGACCATGGCTGGGGAACACCCTGTGTGGCAGTGGGTAGTGCTGCTGTGAAACACAGACACGTTTCTGGCTGAGACACACCAGCCTCCACACAAGTGTGCAGGACTAGGGCAGAGAACACTATCTGAACCCCTCTGACTGCCCCAGCCAGTGCTCTGTGCACGGCTGCCAGCTCTCTGTGGTGATGTCTGAGGCTGCTGGAGTTTATCAGCGTGGCGGAGAGATTTACTTCTGCTTTATGTTCTGGCAGGATATTTATTCCCAGAGGTTCTGCAGCAACCATCTCCAGTAGGGTATTTCTTTGACACTTTGCCCACTTATCTGTGATTACAGACCTGTGCTGGTCTTCGTTTTGCTTGTTTGGTCCTTCACCCATCCAGTGGGCCCGTGCCCTGATGGTACCAACCATCTGCTGTGGGACCAGGAGCTCCTGTGCATGTCCAGCATGTAGCACAACACAGCCAGCACTGACTGGGGTGCTGAGGGCTAATTTACAGTGCAGAGGACAATTAACGGTAAGATCACACAGTTAGAAATTAAAAGTGTGCAGTCTGAGGATTACAAAAAAGAAGCCTGACTGGGCTTTCTCACACACACACTTTTTTCTAGCACCATACTCAATTTCACAAACTCTCTATTCCTGTATCCAAAGTAATCCTTACTACCAGTGCTGTTACAAGCAGCAATTTTAAAGTGGGTCCGTAATTCTTTGCAAGAGGCTGGCAAAGTGAAGTCCTGAAGCAAATGGCAAAATCTGCACTTACTCTTAAAATTCAGGATTTCATTTCTCCTCTGAACTACACCACAGATCTCCCAGCCTGTCCCGACCACTGGCTGCAAATCATTTTATGTGAAATATTGCACCATGGTGCAGTCACGTATACTGGAAATGCTGGGCCAGAAAGGCCCAGAGTCTTGTGTTCACATCTGTGAACCAAGGGAGGAAATGCAGACTCCTCTCCAGGCTCCTTAGTATGCTGGAGTCCACATGCCCTTAGCTTAAAGATGTGTCCTAGTGCTTCATCAATGGAATTTTGCAGCATTATCTCTCTGTTCGTGTATCAATACGTGTCCAGACAATTGCTTTGGACCCCACAGCCGTTAGGTTAAGAAGCAAGAAGCTGATAAGGCCGGCAGGCAAGGAGGGCAGTGTGCTGACCCTCGCCAAAGTGGCCATTGCTTCTTGGGAGATAAGCGTCCCCCACTCCATGAGTGGGCCTCTGGAGTGACCAATGAGTGTGGACAGGCGCCAAGCTCCGCTCCCCCCTTCCCCTTTATAACCAGGGCTGCCAGGGTGGCGACTCCAAACCTGCTCCAAGCAGTCACTGCAAGGACAGAGCCGGCACCTCCTGCACGATGACGCTGACCCAAGCCGAGAAAGCCGCCGTGGTCACCATCTGGGCCAAGGTGGCCACCCAAGCTGATGCCATTGGGGCAGAATCACTGGAGAGGTAAGGCCCCAGCAGTCCTCCAAAGAGGGCTTTGCTATCGGGATGTATCTCATGTAGAACTTGGGTGAGTGAGAGCAGGCTGGGGCCAGGGACACTTGATGGAGAGTTACTCTGTTTGATATGTAATCTTCAGAAGTTATAT
Source organism: Melanocharis versteri (assembly GCA_013397845.1). Classification (NCBI taxonomy): domain Eukaryota; kingdom Metazoa; phylum Chordata; class Aves; order Passeriformes; family Melanocharitidae; genus Melanocharis; species Melanocharis versteri. The sequence goes on along the minus strand of VZTG01002131.1, from coordinate 7,442 downwards.
CTTTGCTACTAAATGCTTCACAATTTAGCAGTAAACCATGATTTTTTAAACAATTTAATAGGGTTTTTTTTCTCCTTATAGCCATACAGAAGAATTCATAGCCAGAAGCACTGGCGAGGAATTCAAAGTCATTCATACTCAGTGTCCTGAAACACCATTATCCCTGTTAGGGGATGAGCTTGAAGTGGTTTATTGTACAAGTGATGCACTTTCTCTTACAGTTTTTATGCATTAAGAGAATAGCTGTCCACTAAATTCACTGGCTGCTCAGATTTCATTGTTCCAGTTGGTAAGTAACAAACTGTTAGGAAACAAGACAGCTGGACCCTCTGAATGAAGCATGGCACAGTAATTCAAAGTCCATACCAATTAAGCAAGCTGGCACAAAAAGGGTCTGGAAATGTTCAGAAATTCTTATGTTATTCAAAGTGATTTAAAAGCTATTTACAGCTCAGTATAAAGTATTGTGATTCTCCTTTCGGGATTCTGAGTACCACTCATACCAATTCTGGTTTGTTCATTTCAGTTTGAAGGTCCTGGAAACTTGGTTATAATATAATACGGGCAATTTGATGACAATTTGGGGCTTATATTTACCAAAAACAAAACCAAACCCAAAACTACATTAAGTTTTAAATAATTTTTAACACTTAATTCTTCTCTCGTACATACAGATTAACCTGCTGTCTAACCTGCATGTGCTGTGGAAGGTTTACATTGCACTTGCTCTGAGGTTTTACCACCTCATACCATTTCTACTGCTGACCCTCTTCTTCATGTTTTCCTCCAGGCTTTTCTTCAGCTACCCCCAGACAAAAACCTACTTCCCTCACTTCGATCTGAGCCAAGGCTCAGCTCAGCTCCGTGGCCACGGCTCCAAGGTCATGAACGCCATCGGGGAAGCTGTGAAGCACATTGATGACATCCGAGGGGCTTTGGCCAAGCTCAGCGAGCTGCATGCTTACATCCTCAGGGTGGACCCCGTGAACTTCAAGGTGAGTGAGCACAGAGCCTTCTAGGGGTGGAAACTGCCATCACGAAATTAGAGACCACAGGTCATGTGGGCTCATGGCAGCTTGATCCCTGACTGTGCTGCACGGCCTGTATCCCACGATTTTTAACCTGAGATTGGGTCTTTTTAATGGAAGTTCTGGTCCAGTGCAGGCAAGGAACTACTCGGGGGGCTCCTGTGGTTTGTGTTAGACAGACCTGAATCTCTGCTGGTTTTGCTGTAATTCATGAATCTGTCTCACACATCAAGCTGCATCACCTGTCTTGAACAAAGTTTTAATAAATTGTAAACATTCCTACTTTGTTGCACTTGAGGAAGGAAGGGGCACATGGAGAGGGGAATGGGAACAAGCAGTGCCTTTTCCCTGTACCAAAGACACCTGTGCTTCTTCACTCCCACATCAGGCAGCAGCACTGCCTGGCTGTGACACGTAGTTTTCATCCCCAAGCACACTGGGCCCAAAGTCCATTGCAGACCCCCACATTGATACCTGGTACTCATTATGATGGATTTCATGCTGCTTTCCCTTACAGCTGCTTTCCCACTGTATCCTGTGCTCCGTGGCTGCTCGTTATCCCAGTGACTTCACCCCAGAAGTTCATGCTGCGTGGGACAAGTTCCTGTCCAGTGTTTCCTCTGTTCTGACAGAGAAGTACAGATAAATGGCCTCAACAGAGGATGAGGGAGGCCCATCCACAGCCCAGCCCTGCTGCCAGGCTCTGGGGTATCACCCCTTCCAGGGCAGCTCTTTAAATCCCTGCTGCAGAGGCTCAGTCATCTGCAAAACCCAATAAATAATTCAAATGTGAGCTATGGTCTCTGTGCTTTCATCTCGATGTGTTCTGCCCACACCTGACTGTTCAGGCAGGGGTGTTCTGAAATGTGTACACAATATGGAGGGGGAAATACTAGACTTTATAAATTCATGTACTAATTCATATACTAATGAACTCATACTAATTCATGTGCCAGTTCAGTGGGGATAACATAACATTCAGTGGGAGCAACAAACCATGGAGCAGAAGCCCACAATGGGCTGGAGCCCTGTGACTGCAGCTGCTCACCAAGGTATATCCACCACAGACTGTTTCCAGGCTGACCAGGAAAGAGTCTTTTACCCTGCTAGGACATTGAATGGACCCAGGCTTTTTGCTTGACCTCTCCAACACCTATCCCAGCCTATTGGGAATCAAACCTGCTTTGCAATGCGGGGCATTGTCCTCTCATGCCTCTCTCCATGGGGTATGGACGTGGTATCTGATGCACTTCATGCTGTGAGTTAACCCCACCATGTAGCCACTGCACCCCAGCTGCCCACTCACCTCCCCCCCCTCAATGGGATGAGGTGAAGGGCAAAGGAAGAATAAAAGCAAGAAGAATTGGGGGTCAAGAACAAACAAACAAACAAATAATTGTTTAGTAAGTGAAGACTAAGTGGAAGCACAGGCAAGAAAACAAAACAGGGGATGCAAAGGCAATCACTCACCACATCCCGTGGATGGGCTGATGTTCAGCCAGTTCATGAGCAAAAACCATGGATAACCCCCCTAAAACTCCCTCAAACCCCTTCTTTTCCCTTTGGTTGCTGAGTATGGTATTGTATGGTATGAAATACCTCCTTGGTTACTTGGACCTCTCTGCCTGGCTGTGTCCTTTTCCAGCACCTCAAAATCTATTTCCTGGCTGGGGGCAGAGTGAGGAGCAGAGACAGTCTTGATGCTGTGCAAATGCTGCTCAACAAAATCTGGAACATCAGCCTGTTACCAGGGCCAGTTTGGCCAAAAACCTGAAGCACAGCACCATATCAGCTCCTGTCCCAGAGGCTTCTGGCACGAAATTTAGGGACTGTGTTTGGGCAAGGGGGAGAAAGGTGGTGTGGAAGCTCTCAGGCCACCAAATGGCTCTAAACATGTAACCACAGCAGGTTTTGAAGCATTCTGCATCCATGGATGTCAGGTAACCTGGAAGTTTAAATCCATGACCAACGTGCTAGGGCAGCACCTGGCGTCTCTCACTCCATGTTTGCACCAACTCCTTCCTACAGAGGCTGAGAGAAGGATGTGAGAGTCAGAGGAAATGGCCTCAAGCTGTGCCAGGAGAGGCTTAGGTTGGATGTTAGGAAAAATTTCTTCACTGAAAGCATTGTCAGGCACTGGCACAGGCTGTCCAGGGCAGTGGTGGAGTCCCTGTCCCTGGAGGGATTTAGCAGATGTGTAGATGTGGCTCTTGGGGACCTGGTTTAGTGCTGGCCTTGGCAGTGCTGTGGGAATGGTTGGGCTCAATGATCCTAGACACATTTTTCAACATTAATAATCTTATTATTCTAAAATTCTGTTATGGTATGACCAGCCACCATGTGCCCTGCGGGATGCCCCAGCATTTACGGAGAGAGGAAGGAGCACACATTGGCATGGGAAGAAGGAAAGGAGTCCAGGACTGACAAGCATCACAGGATGGACTCTGGGAAGACCCTGAACCCAAAGAGGAGGTTGCTCCCTGCCTGGGTTTCTCTGGGAGGGCTTGCCCATGGCTCCTACTCAGAGGCCATGGGGCTCTTGGGGCAGAGAGGGGCTGGATGTGCCAAAGTCTGGAGGGGACATGGGACACTTGTGGGACCTATCTCAGCACCCTCAGAGCCAAGGAGGACCCTGGCCCATCCGTGGGGAATGATGGATCACAACAGGAGGTTTGAGGACATGCCAGCCAGGGTGGACAAGGCTGTGGCACCCATGGGACATGCCCAGGGCTGCTGCTGTCCGTGGGGCAGCCTGGTGAGGTGCTGCCCCCAGCCCCATTCTGGTGCTGGGCTGGTGCAGTGGGGCAGGACAGGCAGCCGGGCCCCCAGGGGCCTCATTAGGGCAGGGCCCCTCTGGGGCCCCCAGGCAGTGCCGCAGCTGCTCCCAGGGCCCGGCCATCCCCTCGCCCCTCCGTGTGATAAGATAAGGCTGGGTGGAGGTGCCAGCGGCTATAAGAGGCGTCCCTGTGGATGCCGCTGCCACCAACCCCTGCCCACTCTTCCAGCCGCCACCATGCTGACCGGCGAGGACAAGAAGCTGATCCAGCAGGTCTGGGGAAAGTTGGGCGGCGCCGAGGAGGAAGTCGGAGCCGAGGCCCTATGGAGGTACAAGCCAGGGGACCCCATGGGAGAATGGGACGAGGGTGTGGGAGCCCCACGGAGGGGCCGGTGTGGTGGGCTCGGCTGGGGTCAGCACCACTGACTGTCCCGCTCCCCCAGGATGTTCCACTCCTACCCCCCAACCAAGACCTACTTCCCCCACTTCGACCTGTCANGGGAATGGGGGACGGGGTTCAGGATGGGGGACAGGGAATGGAGGACAGGGGATGGGGAATGGATACTGAGGGACAGGGAATGGGGGACGGGGATCAGGATGGGGGACAGGGAATGGCGGACGGGGATCGGGGGAGGGAGCAGAGGCAGGGGGGNGCTCCCAGGGCCCGGCCATCCCCTCGCCCCTCCGTGTGATAAGATAAGGCTGGGTGGAGGTGCCAGCGGCTATAAGAGGCGTCCCTGTGGATGCCGCTGCCACCAACCCCTGCCCACTCTTCCAGCCGCCACCATGCTGACCGGCGAGGACAAGAAGCTGATCCAGCAGGTCTGGGGAAAGTTGGGCGGCGCCGAGGAGGAAGTCGGAGCCGAGGCCCTATGGAGGTACAAGCCAGGGGACCCCATGGGAGAATGGGACGAGGGTGTGGGAGCCCCACGGAGGGGCCGGTGTGGTGGGCTCGGCTGGGGTCAGCACCACTGACTGTCCCGCTCCCCCAGGATGTTCCACTCCTACCCCCCAACCAAGACCTACTTCCCCCACTTCGACCTGTCACAAGGCTCTGACCAGATCCGTGGCCACGGCAAGAAAGTGGTGGCTGCCCTGGGCAATGCCATCAAGAACTTGGACAACCTCAGCCAGGCTCTGTCCGAGCTCAGCAACCTGCATGCCTACAACCTGCGTGTGGACCCCGTCAACTTCAAGGCAGGCTGGGGATGGGAATGGGAATGGGAATGGGGAATGGGGAATGGGGACAGGGATCAGGATGGGGNGACGGGGATCGGGGTAGGGAGCAGAGGATGGGGTGCAGGGGGTGTGGGACAGGGGATGTGGGACAGGGACCGGGATGGGGACACGGGGGCTGTAGTGGCGGTGCTAAGCCCCGTTTTTCCTTGCAGTTCCTGTCGCAGTGCTTGCAGGTGGTGCTGGCCACCCGCCTGGGTAAGGAGTACACCCCCGAGGTGCACTCTGCCGTCGACAAGTTCATGTCGGCCGTGGCCGCCGTGCTGGCTGAGAAGTACAGATGAGCTGTCAGCCGTGCCCGTGTATCATCAATAAAAAAGACTCTTTTGCTGCAGCAGCGCGTCCGTTTGTGCCGGGGCCGGGGGCTGGGCTGGGCTGGGCTGGAGTGTGGCAGTGTTCCTGCCGGAGGGAGGGGGCTGCGGGTGTGAGGGATGTGGTACGGGAAGGGCAGCGCCAGCCCTGGGCTCCCTGGGTGTCCCCCAGGGCCCTGCTGGCTTCCAACCCTCCCCTGCGTGGGATGCAGCTGATAGCAGGACCCAGGGAATGGAGCCGTGCCTGCATCCCTCCAGGGAGCAGGATGAAGGCTGCGCCAAAACAAATGTGATCCTTGCATCCCCTTGAAGGATTCCTGGGGAAGGTGATGGGGGTGTAGGATAAATCTTGCCTGTCTCCATCTATCGAGATGGCTTTTTAGGACTTTATTAGGGGTGCAGGAAGCTAAGTGCTTGCATGAGCTCCAGAAGCAATCTGAGAATTCATGGAGTGAAAAAAGTCCACCACAGATCATTAAACACAAAGACTGTTCTGGGACTTAAGCTCCTGAGCCACAAATCCCAGACAACTGCCAGGGAAGAGCCTCCACACCTGCCCCAGGTGTCTGCTCTTTCCCTGGGACCTGGGCAGGGTAGGAATGGGATGGGCAAATCTGCAGTATAGGGACTCTGGTTTCAGGACTTTTGAGCCTGAATTTTAAAAAAAATCAGTGATCACAGGTGGCAGGCTATGAGATACCAAACTAGCCCTGGGTTTGCTCTGTGGTGTGACACCAGAGGGAGGAGATGAGGTCCTGCAGGAGAGAGGTGCCTGAGTGTCCAGGTGCGGGCAGGAGGCAGGCGGGGGCATGCAGGGACCTTGCCTGCTCACAAACAGGCCTGGCAGTCCCTGACCATGGCAGCCCCTGCTCCTGCAGGTGAGCCCACAGTGCTTATGCTCCATCCTCAAACACGCCCCAGCCCACATCCCAGCGTGCTCATGTGCATTTACACCCATCCGTTTTTGTGCCAGCAGTTTGAAGGGCTCTGCTGCCTTGGCAGCTCCCTCCATGCACACACATGCAGCAGACACTGCCCTGCTGCTGCTTCCCAGAAAATCAGCCCCCCCGGCTCTCCCTCCCCACTCTGAAGTGGTGCCAGGCCGAGCTAATCTCCCCCAAACACAACTGATAAGAACCTCAGCCGTGGAGGAAACACGGGTGTGAACTGTCACCCGCTGGTCTGCGCCACCTGCCGAACCTGCTGTAAGCTCTGCGAGCCCCGTCTCCCTCCTCGTCTTCCTCAGCACCCTCATCTTCCTTGCCCTTGTTACATTCCTCACCGTCATCATTTGGAGCACACCGGGCTCACCACAGACCGCTGTGGTCCATCCTGCCTTCCCAAAGCGCTAGCAGCAGTGCCCAGTGCTGATCCGGTGGCTCTGCCCAGTGTCCCCCTGCCCAGAAGTCAGGGTCCCCGGTGCCCCACAGCACCAGGGCCAGCACAGAGCAGGAGCGGGGGCTGGGGCAGGGGGCTCCGGGGTCTGTTAGCAAAGAGACGTGGCTGTGCTTCAAGGAGCAGGGGCTGAAGAGGGCACACAGCGTGGGGAGGTGTGGGGTGCAGTGGTGTGGGGTGTCCTGAGGAGCAGGGGCAGCAGCAGGGAGTGCCGGGGCCAGCTGTGCACGGGGACTGTGTTGGATGGCAGAGGGCTGTATAGGGACAGCACATGTGCGTGCAGGGACGTGCAGGTGTCAGCTGGCAGAGCGCCTAGGGGCAGTGTGTGTCCTGGGGCAGCTCAGGGTGTGCGTGCAGGCTGTTGGATGGTCAGTCTGTCCAGGCAGGTGCACACGGGGCTCTGTGAGGCTGTGGGGCAGCACAGGCTCCCCCACGCTGCCGTCCAGACCCCATCCAGGCTGTGCCAGGAGCACCCGGCCAGTGTCCCACCCCATGCCAGGAGGGGACACACACGGGCTCCTCTGCCGGTGCCAGTGCAGACCCTAACGACAACCCACGCCAGCCCAGGCACCACACCTAAACCTAAACCTCATCCTAACCCCAAGCCTAACCTTAAGCCTAACCCTGCTGTCATGTCAGCGTGTTCCCGTGGGGCAGAGACCACCCACCCGCGCTGGAACAAGCCCTGACCGTAAC
>VZTG01002124.1:0-13009 GCA_013397845.1 Melanocharis versteri | reverse complement strand
CGCCGGGGCCAGCGCGGCCATGTCGCCGGCGGCCCGCCCAGGGGAGGGCCGGCCGCGCCTCCCGCTGGCTCCATTTAACCCTTCTCTTTCCGCTGCCGCCTCTCCTCGCCGGCCCGCGTGCCGCTTATGTCGGGATTCGAGGGTTTGTAGTGATCGCTTCCCTCAGGAAAACCGGAATGTACCCTCGCTGTCCTGCCAGAATGCAAAGAGTTCCACATCTTTCAATGAGTTTTTGGGGGCGGACTCTGAAGATCTTGTTCTCGCTCATGTGTGCAAATCAAACTTTCGACTGAGTTGCCATTTAACATTTTTGTGAAATAGAAATAATTATCCATCCAGCGGCTTTTCTGCTACAGAGATTTTAGGAACCGGTGTTTTCCCCAGCTGCAGGACACAAACGCATTCATAGATGCTGCCCGAAGGGCTGTGCTGAAGACATTTTATTGCCTGGCTGATGTTTTTAACAGCACTTTCCAGATACATTTTTCCTGTTTGTATTCTATGACTATACTTGTTCTCCTTGTATTCGCTGAATATGAATTGAAAAGTAAAGAAGAACATTTAAAAACCTGAAAATAGTCTTCAGCATAAAATAAAGAGGGTTGTTCTCACAGATTGCTACCTGAAAAGGCTTGTAAAAGTATTCCCTTCGTGGCAGTGTTTCAAAGTCTGCTTTGCCTTGGCCTTCACTATTGGGTATAAGAGAAAAAAGTAAGTTGTGTTAGCGTTTGCTTTCTTTTGGTGATTGTCGGCCCTTCCAAGTTTCCTGTTACTGTGAGCAGCAAATTGGTCACTGGCTGGAGACTGCTCTACAGGAAGCACCTGTTTTCAGAAAGTGCTTTAAAGAAGGTGTGTCCACTCCCAGTGTAACTCAGGAACTGTTCACTAGTTCACCAGTTTCTGGCTGGTCGACCTCTATGACTGTTTTACTTTACTTGTGAGTTACTCAGAATCCTGAGGACTTTACACAGTTGTTCTGGAAACCATATGCAGGGATATTTTGGGTATCGGAACATAGTTAGACTTGGTTACTTCTGGCTTTGGGCAGCAGGGATTCGGACATCAAGTTGTGGTGCTGATATAAAGATGAACCTTGGCTTTCCCAGAGCATTACTTCAATTCCCTCTATGGAGCAGAACTCGTTTCAGCCAGGATATGCCTGCAGTGGGTTCACCTTGACTGGGCAAGGTGATGCTCCATCACTTGCTCTGCTCATCAGGACAGGGGGAGAAGATGGGATGAGAAACTCATTGGTTGATATTATGGCAAAGGCCACACTGGGAAGCGAAAAGATTTATTCTCTAATTGCTCTTAGCAGGTGGTGTCCAGCTGCTTCCTGGCAATATGGCCCCAGTACATGTAGCAGTTGCTTTAGAAGACAAACACCTTAGTAAAAAAAAATTCACCACCCCTTAGCGTTTTTTTTAAGATATCGTACGATATGGAGTGTCCCTTAGGTCAGTTTGGGCCAGCTGTCCCAGCTGTGTCTCCCCTCCCAGCCTCTCGCACACTCCAAGCCTGCTGGCCTTTGTTGGAGGTGTTGGAGAGGCAGCCCCGATGCCACCTGAGCGCTGCTCAGCAGGAGCCCAGCACTGGAGTGGTCTCAACTGTTGTGGCTACAAACACAAAGCACAGGTGCTGGGATGTTAACTCTATCTCAGCCAGACCAAATAAAATGCCACGACTCGTGAAAGGCCTGTTTATCAGACAGGTAAACAGGTAATCTGAATCCAGAAGAAACAATCTAGACAGTTACATAATTTACTTCCGACCTCTACCGTATTCTCTTTTGACTTAGTTTGGTGTTTGAAGTCAATGAATCCCTGACTTCTCTGTGTGTTTTGCTTCATGAAATCTTCCAAGATTTGGCACAAAAATAAGGCATGGAAATACACCAAGGAAAAAACAAAGTTGTTAACATTTAAAGGAATAGAGGATACCTAGAACAGGAAAAAAGCAAATAACAGAAAAAAAAAAAGCTGTTAACCTGGAAGATGCAATGCCAGCAATCAAACAGTTGATCATGGTCACCTTATTTGTGGCAGAGACCTCATATATCACAGCATTGATTCAGCAGTATCTGACATTTTCTGAAATCCTTCAAGCCAAATAGAGAAACAGGACTGCACCAGAACTTAAAATTTCTATCCATGAGATCCTTGAGGAAACCACCTGTTTCACCATGAGATATAAGCATCCCCAGAAGAAACTCTTTTCTGAGTACATATTTCTCTTCAGAGTGCCTTTTTTCCCCTTTATATTGCTGATTTATTTCGGAGACCTCAATAGGAATGCATTAGGGCAGTTGTAAAGCATCAAGCAGACAAGACAGGCGCTGTAACAGGAGCAAACTGGAATTGGTTTAAAAGAGGAAGAGTAATAAAGAGAAGAAATTACAGCCTTTAACCCTCTGAGTGCAACAATCCACTTGGGAAGGCACCCATGAAATTGTCTAGTTATCCCACACCATGAAAGCACTCTGTTGCTGCTGTCATGGGCTCTGTATTTTTATGCTTGGATGTGGTCCACTCTAGCCTAGCCTCAGACTTGCAAGTCAGAATTAAACAAACTCAGGACGTGAGTCAGAATAATAATTAAAGAATAAATAAAATGGATATGAGTGCTGAAAAAAACCTGCTGCAGGTATATGGATGATATGTGCTTATTCTGGGCAACTGTAATAATGGACTGGGGGCGTGGGGTGGATAAGCAGAGTATGGAGGACAGCTGATAGGTGCATCTGCAGTAAGTGCAATAGTGCAGTTGTGAGCAAGGATCAAGGTTCTGCACTATGAAGGCAGGCTGCTTTCACCTCTCTAGCTTTTGTCCACCAGGTGTCATCTGAGAAGCACATGATAGCTACTAAAGGCTTAGTTTTCGTTTTTTTTTTTTTGAAGAAACCAACAGCAAGCTTTTAGTGTCTGTAGATAGCAGAGCCTGCATTCAGCCCTTTGGCTGTCTCTATCCCTCTTTATGGGATGATCTGGCCCCACATTGATACCGTCAGCTTCTCTTTATTTGATGAGGACTTAGTGGTCGTCACTTTTTCCTGTGGGTCCTGGCAGGCCTGACAGCCTGGACACAGACAGGGTTGTGGCTCTGCAGCTGCAGACCAGTGTCAGTGTCCCCCAGTACCTTCTCCTGCCAGTGCCTAACTTGCCCCAGAAGTCAAGGATCTCCAGGCTTGACAATGGCATTATAGAAGATTTGTTTTCTGGTCCCCGGATGAGCATCTATTCCACTCATCCCAACTCATTTTTGCATAAAGCTGTGCTTTAGGTAGAAGAGACTTTGTTTCATGGTATGGTGGCAAGGAAAGGTAGCTTGGCTTTCATCTTTTGTTTCCTGTAGATGTTCCAAAGAAACTAAAAGCACAAGATATGAAAAGAGGCCTGGAGTCAGTAACTTACTTTTAGTATGTGTTTGTAGGTGAATATAGGTGGTAGGAATAATAAGAATAAAATAAAAAAGCTGTATTCTAAGCATCCACTGAAATATCTGCTCATGTAAACCTCCTCTCNTTCCCTCCCCTCCCCGTTTGAACCCTCATTGAAATCTAGATTTCACAGTAAAATTGAAATGGAAACCAAAGGGCAAAAGAAAAAACCCTGGAAAAGTCCAAGGGTCCCAAGTAAACAGGAGCACATTATTTTAGTGTTCTTCACTTTCTCCTGATTTATAACTATATAAAGAACAACTGAATAGTTATTAATCCTATTCGTTCCTTTTCCCCTCCAATTCTTCCCCTCCTTTTTTTCCCATTCTCTAGAATTTTTAATATATTTTCACATCATTTCCCATTCTCGCCTCTTTTGTAATTGTCTCCTTGTTTATCTCCTGTTGCTGTCATAAAAGGAGAAAGAAAATGTTTCCCACAACTACACTTGAAAGAAACAAAATGAGACAGCAGGCATGCCAGTGAACAAACAATTCCCAATGTGTCTTAAGTCTCAAAGGTTTTCTTGAAAATCATTGTGGATGTGATGAAGGTGTTAGTTCTAAGTTCAAGTCCTGTTGTTCCAAAATACCGCCCTTCTTAGATCTTGGGAAGCAGAGGACAGAAATGTGCTCTGGCAAAATTACAGTAGATTTTAGTCTTGGCCAAACCTCAACACAGCAAAACATTGGATGCTGTCCCTGGTACACATTTGTACATTCAATCAACAACCTTAGCAGCTGCTTGTGTTGGGAACTGGCAGACTGTATAGGTCACACTACTACATCAGTCATGCTGGGGCTTTAAGACCTTACTCAGCAGCTGTCCCTGCCACTTTTTCATCATGAGTTTTTAATTTATCAGCTCCTATACTGCTTTTTTGTAACCAGTTATTAATGCAATCAAGTGCAATTTACCTTCTTAAGGCCTTTTGTTGCCCTTTTCTGCAGCTTCTACAAAAAACTGGCTGCCTACTTTGGGCTATTGGGAGCTTTTCTCCTGTGACCTCCTGTCACCTAAAGGTCAAGAGCTGACTAACTCAAGCCACACTCAGCAGCACTCCAAAGACCTCAAATACATCAGAGGCAAATAAATGAGAATGTTACCAATGTAATGAAGGTTCTCTAGGGAAGTGTGTGCTGCAGAAAAGAGAGGGGCTTCCTGGGTGCCTGAAGAAAACGGTTGGCTGGCAAAGATGACCTGTACTGGGTGCAAGTGCAAGGGTATTGGTGCACGAAAGCAAATCTGACGTACACAAATAAAGAGAATCGCCTAGTCTGTCACAAGCGTATGGCCTAGCCTTGCTGCAACTGGAAATGTTCAAGAGTTTCAGCACTGCATTCCTAATAGGCACATTAAAACCCTTAACTTTTATGATTACTTTCATTTTTCTCAGTTCTGGTCCCTACCAGCTTGCTGTGGTAGCTATGAGAGCTTAGTGATTAAATTAGTGATCAGAATTAGAAGGTGCAATTTAGAATGTAGTACTTAAATATTTTTTCTTTGTAGTTGCTCTAAGTCCTTATGCTTAAGCAGCTGAAAGAGCATGTCTGTGACTTGGGACTGTAACTGCGCAACCAGCACAGCAACACACATATGTCAATCACAGCCACAATTTTCACCTCCGTTATTCAGGATATACGGCTGAAAGATGCAAGACATGCTCACTGCTATTTAACGTGTCTTTGTAGTTTAAAAAGGGAATACATAAACACAAAATCCATTTACAGCAAAATATCCTTAATTGTCCAAATTCAGATTAAAAAATAAACTTGAAATTGGGACAACATTTACTACTTTCATGGCCACCATAAGGCTATGCCAGTTTCACAGATTATTCGAGATTTCAGTAGCACAGAGTTAAACATTGCGGCTTTCACAGATTTACTCTTGCAATGAAAACAAGCAGTTTGCTAGCAGGTTTTATTTGCATTCACTGAGTTTTATTTGACCAACGCCTATTTATCAAAGAGAAGCACCTTCCAGACCATATTGCCTCTAATTTTATACCTGGCCTCGGAACAGTTTGCTGGCAAATGTGACAGTACATGTGCAAGAATATACCAGTCTGTGCCAATATTAAGTCAAGCAAGTGTTCGAGCAAAAGACGTGGTAGAATTTTGTGTGTGTTAGATAGGGTCTTGGTACTATTTTAGAGGAAGAATTCAGTGAAGACCCTCAACACATTGTCTGTTCCCTTGATCTTTCATAGTCTCTCTCTTGTGGAGTATACATTCTCAAAGTCATGTGATGCTGGGATAAGTACTCCTGATTTCTGTCCTGATAATGTCCCAGTGAGGTCAGTAGGAGTGTTGCTGTATGAACAAGTTGACATAAACAGTGCTTGATGCTTTTGATAAGGTTTTGGATAGGTTTTTCAACCCCAAATACTACAGAAGCGGCACTGACAAGCAGTGAGATAGGAAACAGAGCTCAGGAGGCTTAGAAGACCTTCGTTTAAGCTCTTGTCTTAATTTGTAATTTTCCTTGATTTTAAAACAGTACTTAGAGCAAGAAGACATCCAGTAGAAAAACTTAAAAGTGGAAACAGATAGGCAACAGGGTAAGGAGAGACCTGTTATATACGCAGGGACCGATCTGGTAGTCTGCTGCCATTCCCACAAAATTGTGCCTGTAGCAATACCTTTTGGTGCCTCATGACACCAGTCCTGTGGCTCCCAGCATAGCTCCAGGAAGCCAACACTGTAGTAAGAACCTGACATATACTCTGTATCGATGATTTGCAGATGTGTTTGAAGACAATGATCTCTTCTTACTTATTTAGCCTATAAGAAGCACGAAGTGACATAGACTTTTTTTCTTTGTATGGCTACTCCTGCATAGCTACCTTAGAAGGATCTGCATAGCCATTATTGATTCCTATCTGCAGTACACAGAAATTAGAAAATGTTTGAAATTAGCAAAAAAGTGAAAATAGATCCAAGGAACATTAGTTTTGATGTCAGTTGGAAACCTGCAATGTCAGGTAAGGGTTGTGGTAACAGGGGTTGAAAATGATATAATTAGTAAGTAATTCACAGCCAAACTAAGGTCAGTAACTACATTTTTGTAATTTTAAGTCTTTCCTATTTGTGTTTTTTGCTTTTCTTGAGGTATCAGAGTTTTGTCCCTTTTAAAGCAGAAAATGAAAGCGGAGCAGTTTTGATTAGTTCCTGCCTGTTGGCAGAACTGCAGAATAGCATGCTGTTTTCAATGAAAATGAATGAGCTATCAAAATGTACGAAACACAGTCACTTGCATCTAAGTGAGGAAAATCTTACATGCATAATGTGATATCAAATATGCGAGGTGCTGGAGATGGCTGGAGTGAAATAGCTCACAGTGGGGGCACAGTGATGCAGTGGGTCTGGAACGGTGGCAGCGATTCAGAGGATGTCACTCCTGCCCCCAGCACAGCTGCTCTGGGGCCGGAGGCAGGTCACAGAGGCACCTCTCACCCCTGCAGTGGAACATGCACTCCAGTGTGCAGTGCTTGGGAGCTTGTGTGGATAGTGCTGAGGAACTGCCACGCACACAGGAGTTGAGAGTTGCGTGTCAGCATTTGTTTAACCATTCACTTCACAGCACACAAGCCCAAATAAAAATCACATCTGCATTTGCACAGTGCCTGCTGCTAGACACAATTGTAAAATACATGATTTAGAAAAAAACCCCATGCAAACATATGTAGAGTGTTTGTATAGTATGCTATCCTTGCTAACACGGACTGCAAGCCTGCAGGCCACAGTGGCCTTAAGTTAGATAATCCTATCAGGACCAGAAATATATTTGTTTGGAACAAACAGCGCTGTGGGGCACTGCAGAGAAAGTGAGGGACACATGCTTGATTTCTCCTCAAACAAGCTCTTGTACCAGGCTGAGCCATGCTTCAGGCACTGATAAGAAATACTGTAAGTCATACAATGAGATTTTTTCCCTTAATGAAGTCTTTAAGAGTGATTCTGATGATTACATGTCTGAGAGAAAATAGCCTGCATGAGGAAGGTGAGAGGCTTGACTTTCTGGCAGATTGGGAAAAAAACCATGTAACGCAGTATGTTTCATAGTTACAGACTGTTAATAGAGGAATTTGCAAGGATAATTCATCAGCAGACAGCCTGGGATAATTAGAAGATTTTAGCTGTGTATGGCCCAAAATCTAAAGGTCAGGTTACGAGTGGTTTTAATGCTGGTGACAGTTTAATGCTCACAAAGCCAGCTGCCAAACGGGTGGTTTTTGGTGTAGGCTGTTCTGTAGAACTGCTAAAAATGACATCCACAGGTTTCCACTTTTTCCTGTGTTCCATGGGTAGTAATCACAGGCACCATCTACTTCCCACATAAATCTTCGCAGTGTACTTTTGAGCTCCACTCAGATGAGTTACACCCAGAGCTAAGGCAGCACAAAAGATTGTTTAAAGCCACTGTTGCCCCTGCCACTCCCCTCCTTGCCTTCTGGCTGAGTGGTCACTTCAGTACTCACAGGACAGGGAACCAAAAATGAGCAGCTGGATGCCAGGACTTTTCTCTTTTCAGAAGGTACACTTCTGTAAATCAATGAATACATACTGTCAGCGCCACATAAATAAAAAAATAGTAGTTATTACACAGGGCAAAGAAAATACAGATGCGCTCCCTTTACAGATGTTTAGCTGAAGCTGCGTTGAGAGAGATATTAAACCCCTGAGCATACAATAGTCCATTTGGAAGCATATTCTAGATTGGTACATGAAAACACTGGAAAACATCCCTCAAGTTCAACATTCTACTTGGAGACTATTTCACTGAGCAATTCCAACATTCAGCAAAATGTTATATGCTCTGACAGAACATCTCAGGCAATTTGCTCCACTTCCAAGAGAAGTTAATCTTTCTTTTTTTTCCCCTGTGCCATTTTATTTATTGGAGAACTCCGGTAGGACTGTCCCTCCCTCTGACGTCTGTCAAGAGCTATTTCTAGTATACTTTCTTTTAGGGAGAACAAATCTGGATCCTGACCATTCTTGCTAGTCAGATTACAAAATCAGAGCATGCCACTCTGCTGAGAACTTTTAGTATCCCAATTGTATCCTGCAATGCTGAGGATAATTAACTGTATTACAAGATACTGTGTTATCTGACCCCTGCTGTGCATAAGAGGAATTGTCTTTATTGGGGGGGTGGGTTTCTGACTCTGTTGACATTTTCAGGTTTTTGTTTGCAAACTGGTGGGGTTTTGTCACAGCGATACACAGAGCAATCAAATGAGTACTATTTGCTACGACTCAGGGATGTGAGCCAAGGCACGCTCCTGCTCTGACAATGCTGATGCAGTGTGATTTGAAGAGTTCCCCCCACTTGGAGAACTATACTGCAGTGGGATGCGTGGCTTTAGCATGATCTTTGTGTCAGAGGACTCTATTAACACATCAGCATATACACACCAACATTTCACCACCTCTTTAAAACAAAAGCAATCCTTCTAACACTGCTTTTGTGCCCACAGCACTAGATCCTGCTATGCATTAAAGGTCACTTTGTGTGGTTTTCCAAAGCCAGCTAAATGGCCCAGAAGGATTTTCCCAATGCACTCGTGTCCCAGGTGGCAAAGAGCTGATGTGTTTTCTGTTCTGTTCCCCAGATGGGGGCTGTGGGCCCACAGCCAGGCTGAAGCTTGTTCTGAAATAGGAGGCCACATACCTGGAAACAGCTGAGATTGATGGGGATCTGGGAGTTCCCACCATGGGGAATACGGGCTGCCTGCAGACCAGCATCTGTGGTTCTCCCTTCCATCCTGCCCTCAGTCTCCTCCTGGGTGCAATCAATGGGATGTGAGTGTCTGACTGCCAGATTATGTTTCACATCACAACTGCTCCGATCATGTTTGCACTTATGCAGGTTCCTTCAAGGGTGAAGGGACAGGCACAGTCCACAGCCAAAAAGTCAAAAGGAAATGCTGGGCCTTTTAAATCTGACTATTACATGTCATATCTCAAGTTACTCCCAGGAACATGCAAATGAGAAATGACCAAAATGTATTTTAACCCTTTCATTTCATACAGCTTTTACATAACTTGGCTTTTATCCGATGAGATTACACTTGGGTGGATGAAGAGGCTAGAGCCCTCTCTAGCGCTGCTGCTGGACCATCTGCAGGAAATAAGAGTGGCTTCTTGGCCTGGAGACACCCATTCAGACTGAACCTGCCCCTGTCAGATCTGTCCTGACACATGTAGTGTCTGTTGGTGTCAAATCCTAACCCAAATGCCAAATCCTATAACCAGGTACATGCATAGATAACTTGACATGGTTGAGTGGGTCACCCATAAAACAAATATTTGTAGTCTCAGATTCCAAGGTACTGAGGAACATGTGACACAATCCCCATGCCAGTACTGATTGGTAGCCTCAGGACATATTCTTGTAAGAACCTGCTGATATGTATATGTGTTCTGGCTTTAAGCACTTCCAAAAATAAGCTTAACTATCATTCCTTGTCTAACAGCTTTATCTTATCTATCTTTAAAGTATGTCTTCAAACTGTTTTCTTATTTTGCTATGTCTGGTTTGCCAGAAAGGTTGAAACGCTCTTTGTAAAGGTTACAGAAGAGCAAGGAAATGAAAAGAAAGATAACTGCTAGGACCACAATCAGCAATTAGAGGAAAGAATAAAGCCAAGGGAATTTACTGGTGCTTGTGAGACTTAATGCACAGGAATTAATATTAATCCAAAACATAAAAATCAAATCCTTCCAGATGCTTTTCATTTATAAGAGCAAAGCTTTGAACATTTCAATCATAGTGTGTTTTTTAGTGAGTCTCTCCATAGGCACTTTTTCTGAGTTAGGCCCCATCTGACCAAAAAATGTTGCATGAAACACCGAGTCCAGAAGAAAATGCAATACAGAATCGTGCAGAATGACTAAACCCCAGACTTATGCCTGAGATGTCTGAGCATTTCTCCTGATGTGTGGAAAGCTTTCTGTGGGATGCACCTGAGGTGGCAGCTGCTGTCAGAGCTCACCAAAAAGTGTAAATATAAATGCCATTCTCTCATGCTCCAGTCCTGAGGACATTTTCATTCCAACTGCACACTTGTTTGCCATCTGCTGGGTCTTGACTGGGAGGCATGAAAAGTGCCTGTGCAGTTCCCCCATCCTGTCCTGTCTTGGGGCAGCCCTGCCAGTATTCTGGTATTTCCTGTACCAGACTGTAAAAGAGGGCTCAAAGGACAACAACAACAACAAAAAAGGACAGACTTACACTGTCCTTTTTGCCAAGTATTTATCTGGAGTTTCAGAAGGCAGCCTTACCCACAGTATCTGTGTATGTACCTCTGTCTTTGCAAACCTCTGTGCATTATACTTACCTACATTTCAGTGTGTTACATTATTTTAAAAAACTGGCCTGCTACTTAAAGTAAGACACAATTAAATTGAAATACCTTTCATTACAGTGGTTAAGGACTATTGGGAAGTAAAATCTTTACTTGAAATAGAAGTATTCACTATTTCCTTGTGAAATGGAGACAGTGCCCACTGAGTCTCAGACATGCTGTGCTATGTTAATAGTGTATGAGGATCAAATTTATTTTTCTCAAAAAATTTATACCTTATCCCTACAGAAATACAGTTTCTATGTCAGTTTGGACACATTGTCATGCATAAGTCTTTCAAGAATCTCTGTCAATCTGAGATTAAATCATAGCTGTCTTTTCTACAGAAACCAGTACCATGGAGGATAGACCGACCTTAGGCTCTTTTGTTCCAAAGCTAAATGCACTAAATCAGATGTTCCCCGATCACAAAAACTAGTAATAGTAAATTGATACATTTCATGCATTTGCATTAGTAATCCCAGTGGATATAATTAAAAGGCTGGTTTGAAGCAGTTATCATTTTCATTTGAAATTGCTGAGCAAAAGCCAGTTGTCTAAAAGCCAGAGATGGGTCAGTATTACAAATTTAATGCATTGATTGCAGAACTGCTCCAGAAAGCTGTGTAGTCTGAAAATATTAATGACATAGCCAGAAAACAGGCAGCAAACACTTTTGGTGCTTGTTGAATGAAGGCGCCGAACTGCTGTTATCTTCATAATTGCCTAAGCTGTTGGCAGACCAGAGTTTAGTGGTGTTTATGTGGTGGTTATATTATGAATACAATCCAATATAAAGATTAATATAAAAAATTTTAACCAAAAAAAAAGTCTTAACTGTCTTTTGGGAAACAAAAATAAGTTGATACAGGAAAATATATAATACGGATACAGAAATGAATCAGATATGTTGAATTGGTCCTACGGAACGCATGCTCACCTTTCAAAAGTTTTATGCACAATCTAGAAATGTACAGGCCTCTGACTGTTGATGAAAATGGTAAAAGTTTGATTTCTAAATACATTGTAAAGTTCTGTCTGTGGACAAGGAAGAATGTAACACCTGGACTATTACAACGTGAATCAGAAAGAGAAACATGCTGTCCAAGGTGTCTGTTTCTTTAGTCTTAAGGGCATTTTCATTTTTCTTGCCTTTCATCAGTGTATTAAAGGTCTTCCAGAAATTAATCTTGCAGAAAAATGTCAGCATTTTGTTTCACAATGGTGACCACCTGGAAACACATGGCTGTCCCAAAATAGCTTCCAAAGCTGATGAACAGACTGCACGCCTCCCAAGTGCACGTTTGCCATGGGTCCGCTGTCAGGCATCTGACAGATATTTGCAGAAAAGGGCTCCATTGTTGTTCTCTGCATCACATAGCTCTCGCTATGAATGAGATCTTCTAAATTTAGCTTTTTGATTTCTTCAACAGAAAAAGATTTAGCTTAAATCTTATCTGTTTTTTTCTATTTTACTTTGCCAGCAGAGGTCAAGCTTGTTAGATGTCAGAGGACAAACCTGATGCTCATAAGTAAAATACAAATTTCTTATGGCAAATAAAAAGGACCATTAGTTTAATATGGATAATCTTTATTTCTTTTGATTGAGTGCAGTTCACTGCAGACATAAAATCGTTTACTTCAGGTCAATCTTTCTGCTGGTTTAGGAAGCTGCAAATGTGCCAAGTATCTTCCTCCAGCTTGACCAAGCAATATCAGAGTTTTAATTTTTGGGTATATATTCAACTTCTCTTGTCTACCAGCATTTTCTGCATGTAGTGGGCTAACTCGGATTTAATTAGCACCCTTTTTAGCTGGGCTCTCCTGTTGACTTTTAAACAGTTGATCTAGTAGGTCCAGCTAGAAACTGTGCAATAAAGGGCCCTTCTACCTACAGCAGTACATCTGCAGCAGAATGTGCTACAGACAAGCACAGATCTGTCAGGAATCCTATTTAAAGACACAGCTGCTGAAGCCTGAAGTGTTACACTAATTTTACTTTCTTTCTGGTTAGTTAGAGCTAATTTAATGTTCTGGGGAATGAATAGACAGCTGCCACAAAGAGAGCTGGTGATTATATAGGCAGATGCTATGTCAATGAGATGAAAAAGAGTTATTTAAGTGGTGTTTCAAATGTTGTGATGTGGGAGAATGTACAGGAAGGCCTGATCCAACACCCTCTGGACTCAGGGATGGTCACACAGAATCACACAGAATCA
>VZTG01002058.1:269656-353264 GCA_013397845.1 Melanocharis versteri | reverse complement strand
TTCATAGCAGAGGGCAACAGTCTCATCCTGGGAGGAAGCAGACACTGCAATGTGGAATTAATACTGTTGACATGAAAAAAGCCATAATTAAGCAACAAAGCCAGAATTCCATTAAAATAATTGCAGAACCTCACTCTTTTTATAGTGGTGTTGTGATAATGCTGGTATACAAAATGATATATCGAGTATAATGTATGTAATTTTATTTTGTAAAGACTAATTTCAAGGAAGAAAAACCAAACTTTTCCCCCCAAGTCTTCTCCTAAGCTTTATCTTATGATATTTTCCGCATTGTGGTCATACCTGAATTTTATCATTTCTGTACTTAGATCCATTTCTTTGTTCTTTTTCATGGGTGGCAATGGAAGGTCAAAAGGTGACTATTTTGAAATACTCATTTTTCTCATTACTGACAAGTGTAGTCTTTAGCAGACTGCAGTATGATGTAAATTTCATGAGCCAAATTGTCCAAGCAGGGTGGTTTGTGTATAGCCTAATCTAAGCTAAAGCATCCCACATTGCTTGTAAGCATGAAGGCTTTTTGCCAGTAGAGAATAAATGAAGCTGAGTCAATGTACAATAAGCTGCAAAAAAACATGGTTAGTATAATGGTTAGTATAATGTAATCTCTGAGCGCGACACCATAACTAAGGGTATTAAAACATTTATGAAGTGGAGATCATTGTTCATCTACCTATAATTTTCTGACCCAAATTGTTTCCAGACACTGGAGTGCTGTATAGGGAGGGGAAGGAAAGAAAACAGGAAAATAATGTCATTTTGCTCTATTTATCTTGATCTGCTCTTATTTTTCTGATATATACAGAATGTATACTTTCCTAACTATAGAATATCAACTCCTCTGCAAATTCTGGATGTAAAAATAATTTCCCATTTTTGTTTAGTTCCCATGTAATGACATTCAATTTAATAGGTCTGGAGCTGCAACCAAAACATTCAGGAACTGTGGAGGGACCAGTATGGTAGATGGAGAAAATCCTTTCTACCAACAGCTCCATGACATGTTTTGCCCCCACTATGTAGAGTGTTCAGCCTCTGAGAACAGAGAAAAGTACATACAGCACAATGATATCATGCTGGATACTTGCAGCAGAAAAATAAAGAGGAGACTTTCAGCACTATCATTCTTGTTATGACCCACTTCCATGAAAAAGAAATCAGGATAAACAAGCAAAATACAGAATTAGTAAGTTTTACAGAAAGTCTGTGTATCTTTTTAATCTTAGTTCTTCAGCTTTAAAGTGTTATCAGAAAACCAATAATTTTAGTTCTTCATGTATCTATAAAACTGCATGTTTGTATTTAAAAAAATTCTTTTGAAATTGAATCTTCCTTTTCATTGGAAATCTCAATTCTGCTGCTCACTATGCAATTGTCATGATTTAGTGACAGAAGGAATAATCTGGAAAAATTGAGTGATTCTTTGCTTCTGCTGACAGCACACCTTTGCTATAGAAAATCTAGATTTTATCTTTCTGAAAAAAAAATCACATTTTTCTACCACAGGCAATCTAGAAATAGAGCTCCTGAGTCTGCCCTGGCTAAACATTTGTATTATACAGTCATGGGTTAGATTTGATGCACTAAGCTTCTCTGCAGTTATATTTTATTTGCCTTTAAATCCTTTCTTTATCCAGCTGGTGTACATATGATATTAAATTAATACAGCAAATTGCGATCTCTGCTATTTCGTAGCAAAAAAAATGGTAATGTGTCACAACTCTAACAAAAGACCTGTCCCTGAAAAAACTGTGTTTCTCCCGAAAAGTTCTCCTGATCCCTAGCACTTTGTGGGGATGCACTACTCCTTTTAGGTGGTATTGGACAAAGGAATTAAAAATACATGTTATACATTTGTGGGGCAAAAGACATAACTCTGTCCTTCCAAGAAAAGTCATAATTATTCCAAATTTCGTGTTTCATGGTTCACTTTATTCTCTGGTCAAATTACCCCTCATCTTGCTGGATTGCATTTCAGAGGTTTGTTTACTTACCTGTGTAGTGATATCACTGTGCTCCATGAGCTCAATCAGAATGGAAACACTGCTTCCTGAAGTGAGAGTAGAGATGTAGGTGTGCTAAGGACAACATGCTTTCCCCAGACTTTTGGACTGCATCTGGAGCTAAGTGGCCCTTATTGTTTTCTTCAGGGTGGCCAACTGATGTTAACTGCCTCCAGTAACCTGACACTACTGTGAGTGCCATTATCCCACGGGAATAGAATTTATCCCCTGGTCTGTACATAGCCAGGGAATGCAAGGTGAGCTCTGTTCAGCACTTGATCTGTGGTTTAGCTGGAGATTACAACATGTAATCTATCCACATTGATCATCTCCATATAGATTTTAACTAAGAGCCTGGTTTGTGATGTGTCTGACTCACATGATTTGGCTGGCTTTGTACAATATTTCAGGCACTATAGAAAGAAGTGCAATTCTGGAAACCAATTGATTGTATGAAAATAAGAACTCTGGAAATTACCAGAAAAGACAACCGTGTTTTTAGCTTAAAAAATTGTGTTTCTAGCCTTTATAGCTTAAAGGAAAAGCTGGATAATGTGGCCCGGATACAGTCTAATAACTTGAACTCTAGATAGAAAATAAATTAAATTCCATTTTCAATTCCAAATTAATCTTTAAAATAAGATCTGATATCAAGGAATTAAGAAGGAACCAATTCCTGAATTTCAGAGTATCCATTGTCATTATTGGCATTTTCTCTACTCCACAACTTTCCAGAGACTACAAGAGGATTTTTGAGAATCTGCTGTAGACTTTCAAGAAAAACTTTTTCAGTCAGTGGAGAAAGGTGACCCAGTTTTATGTGTGTCCGTGCTTTGAAGAACCTCCCACACCCGGGGAGCAGCCAAAAATAAGAAAAGTCACATAACAAACAAACAAAAAAAGGCAGCAAACAAAAAACCTCTAAATGCACAACTGCTCCCCCCCACCAAAAGTTATCATTCTGAAGGGAGTGGGAAAACCCAACATTTCAAACTGGGTTTACTTGTTTTAAAGCACTTTTATGCATACATTGTCATGGATGAACCAACAGAAGACAGAGATATCTTTATAGCCTCCAGGGAGAGGATGGTATTGACTCTAAGGAATTAAGTGTGAAGGACTGGACCTCTTTGCCTGATGGCCTGGCTTGATCCAGAGTTTCAGGAGGCTTGCCAAGGTGCTGTACGTGAGGAGAACTAGCCAGGACTGAACATGAGCAGTCTCCGTGACACAAAATTGCATCTAGATTTCTCGATCATTGGGGAAAAACTGAACTCCATCATCCTGTGACAGCACCAGATCAAATAAGAGCATGCAGCCATGGCATAACTCATCAGAGAGCTGAAATTGCTCTTCAGAGAAGGTAAGAAGGACCACAATTTTTGTCTCCTTAGTATCAGTACTGATGATCCTCAAGGACTAGACCCTTCATCACAGAAGCAGTGGACATCCTGGCTTTTGAGGACACGGGCACTAGCAAAGCAAGCAGAGGGGACTGCTGTTTGCTGCTCCAGCAGCCTCCTACCCATCTCTCCTGTAGTTAGTGGGGGCTGATCACATCCATGTTGTTCTCAGAGATCTTCAGGAGATTTTCAGAAATGTCATAGATACAGATGATCTTGGGTAGGCAACCAGAAACTTCTCAGGCTTTCATGGCCAGAAGCAACTCAGCCTTCTAGGAAATTAGTATCTCTTGCCCCCAGACAGCATCCTGCATGAGTATTGCATAAGGATAAATGCTTTTATAAATGCTTTTCTCTGCTGATGGTAGATTTGAATTGAAGGTTGAGATTGACAATGTGCAGGTCAAAGGAGTCTGGCTATTCATTCTGCTGCACAACCTGTGGAGCTCATGAGAACAGAACGGCAAAGACTTAAAAGCTGACAAGAAGGAAAAATAAAAAGAAAACAAAAAACCTAAATGTATTGGTTGTGAAATAAAGCATGGTGTTTATGATGCCCTAGACAGGTTTGCTACAGATCAGGTTGGAAACTTGATGAAATCAAGTGAAAATATTTTTGTTGGTTCTAGTGGGATTGGGATCATTACAAAACCATATAAGGCAGCTTGAAGAGGAGATGGATTAATACATATACATAACAAATATAACTGACTATCATGGTTACAGCATTTGAAATACATATAGCATGCATATTTGGAATTTAATCACTACCAGGGAGCACAATTATGATACCAAGTGACCATATTTTGCTTGGAAAAATGTGGAAGAAAACCACCTTGATTTAACAATGTTTATGACACTCTCTAACAGAAAAGAATAAAAGTAAAAGCAGCAAGAAAACAACCACTGTACCTTGAGAGTAGCATGTGAACACAAGTGTTGCTAAACCATTAGTATTACTTACTTTCAGATTTTGTTCCTATAATACAACAAATAATGGCTACTGTAACTCCATCTTGGCGAATGTAATTCAGACCGAGTGCCATAAAGTGAATTTGTACACACATAAGCCTATGTAAACAATGTTTCATAAAATTCTGCTTGTTGACTACAGCAATACTGTATAAAGTAATGGAGGGCAAAGGGATTTACAAGGGCTTAGGACTGAACTGACCAGTTGCACTGGGTTTGCATGGCCAGGTTTTGGCAGCAGAGAAGGTGTAAGAGACGGTCTGAAGATCCCTCATCTGTCTCACGATCATCGACGAGGACAGAGACTGAAAGACCCTAAAAACTCCTAAGGGGACAAGGGCACCGGAGTCCTAGCCAGACTAGAGGTGGGATGTCTGCCAGGTATCTGCAGGTGTGCAAGCTGATGGTTGTTCTGGTGCTGTTCCTTGCTGCCCAGGCGGGAAGGACTGCACTGGAGCGAGAAGGAATGTTCCGTGCCCAAACCCTGCAGTGTTACCCCAAAATAGTGCGTATTGTTCCCTTACCTCTTTGGCTAGTTGCCCTCCGCTTTTGGAAGTTACCCCAAAACAATGGGTTTTTTCCCCCTGCCTTTTGGCTGGTTGCCCTTCACTTTTGAAAAGACTATAAAAGAACTTTCTGAAGAGACCCCCTTCGAGATCTCCCCACGGAAAGAAGACGGACCACGAGGATCCNTCTCCCCACGGAAAGAAGACGGACCACGAGGATCCCGACTCGCTGTTGGTAGCTATTAACCCCTTCCCCCCCCCTTTTTCTCTATCCTTTGTTTCCTTATATCTCTCCCCCTCTTCTATCGCATAATTGTGCTGTTGGCACTCAATAAAAGTGCATTGTTTTGATCAAGCATAAATCTTTCCCCGTTTGTGTTGCTTTTGCACTCTGAGATCAGGATAACGAACCATCATGACCCCCGCTTGTGTTAGCGGATCGTGACAGAAGGCTACAGAGATAGTTTCTGTGAGAAGTTGTTGGAAGCTTCCCATGTCTGATGGAGCCAATGCCAGACAGCTCTAGGATAGATCCACTGCTGGCCAAGGCCAAGCCAATCAGAAATGGTGGTAACGCCTCTGTAATAATACATTTTATGAAGGAAAAGAAAATTATTGTGCAGTTATAAATACGCTCAGATAAGAGCAGAGTGAGAATATGTGAGAGGAGAAACTCTGGAAACACAAAGATCAGTGAAGAAGGAGGGGGAGGAGGAGCTCCAGGCGCTGGAGCTGGGATTGCTCTGCAGCTCATTGTGCAGTCCATGGTGAAGCAGCTGTGCCCCTGCAGCCCATGGAGGTTCATGGGGATCAAGAGATTCACCTCCAGCCTGTGGTGGAGCCCCACACTGGAGCAGGTGGATGCCTGAGAGGAGGCTGTGAGCCTCTGGGAGGCCTGTGCTGGAGCAGATTCCTGGCAGGGACCTGCAGACCTGCAGAGAGAGGATCCCACACTGGAGCAGGTTTCCTGGTAAGACTTGTGATCACATCAGGAACCCAAGCTGGAGCGGGGTTCTGGACTGCACACTGTGGAAAGGGACCCGCACTAGAGCAGTTAATGAAGAACTATAGCCCATGGGAAGGACTCACACTGGAGAAGTTCATGAAGATCTCCTGTGGGAAGGACCCCATGCTGGTGAAGGGAAATGACTCCTCTCCCTGACCAGTGGCAGGAGCAACTGAACATAACCCCCATTCCTGTCCCCCTGTGCCACTGGAGGGGAGGAATTAGTGCCCAGGAAGGAGGAAAGGTAGGGGGAGGAAGGTGGTTTTAAGGTTTGTCTTACTTCTCATTTCCTGCTCTGATTTTGATTGGTAATAAAGTCAGTTAATATCCCCAAGTCAAGTCCATTTTGCCTGTGACAATAATCTGTGTGAATCTCTCCCTGACCTTACCTCAACTCATGAACAAATCGTTGTATTTTCTCTCTCCTGTCCACTTGCAGAGGGAAGCAGTAGAGTGGCTTTGGTGGGTATCTGGCATCCAGCCAGCATCAACCTACCACACCAATGAAATTACACCCTCACAAAACAAAATCCCCATTTGTGAGTTCTACCTTGCATCAGATTTCAGAAGGTCCAACTTTCAGTGAAAGATATTAAACCTGAAACTAGCTCCAGTTTTAGCATAATTCCTATGTGAGTAGTTAGATATCTCAAAAACATGCACCCAGATTACTTCCTCACTTCATAATTCCTTTCCTCTGACCTCACTTTATCTGTGATTAAAAAAGAGGTTTCACTGAAACACAGAGTATCAAATATTTTAGTAAGCATCTGGTTACTTTCTTTACAATAGTGTATTGTAGCTAATTCTCAACACAGACATGGTCCAATCACCTTCCCCCCTTTCCCTTTATAAAAATCTAAACAGTAAACATTTGGAAAAATAAAGAACTATACACAAACTGAGGAGAAGAAGAGGAAGCAACAACAAAAAAGATACATGTTTCATGTAATTAACAAAGTTATCCTCCTGAAAGGCTTGTAACTAGCTAAAGATAAATCTTTCCTCTTAAATACAACTTTTATTTTTGACAGAATAGTAATTATTTTCCAGTAAAACAGAAAATTGTACTCAATCATCTGAAAATGTTTTCTGATCAAAAAGTTAAGAAAATAAGTTGTGGAGATCACACCCAATTGTTTTGTTTGAAGAAAAGCTGAAATAGGAAGTGCCATTCAAAAGTGTGGCTTTGTAAGAACCACCGTGCAGGTAGTAAAACAGCACTACTCAATGAATTAGGAAAAAGGATTGGAGACCCAAAGTCTACTCCAGGACAGGGAGAGACAGACCATTAGCATTTGGATGTCTTCAATTTTTCTTGAGTAAACAGAGGAGTTCATCCCAGAGAGAGTTGAGGTAATTAGATTTTGAAGTGCTCTGTACCATGGTGAGAATCCCGGCCTGGAGAGCAGCACGAGAGGATGTCATCAACAGCTGAGACAGTCCTCCAGAAGCTCCACTCATCTTGTCCAATGACTGCTGCCCAGTCTTTTCTCCACTGAGAGCATATCATGGGCCTGAAGATGACAACAGGATAAGAGCAAAGCTTTTAGTAGAGCAAAGATTTTAGTAAAGAAGACAAGAGCATAGCAACAGGGAAGAATGTGATTGGGCATGATGGAAAAGGAGAGAACTCCCAGTGGCAGCAGGGTTGTAACTAGGTGATCTTTAAGGTCCTTCCAATTCAAATCATTCTATGATTCCGTGATTCTAAGAACTTGACAAATCCTCAAGTGGAATCAACAACAGAAAGACTGCAGAAAAGGCAGAAAAGACTGTAAAATCAGGACTTGAACAGGGAAAGAAACACAGGTATTCTACAGATATAACAAACACAACATTTGAAAAGACATGCAGAAGAGAGAATCACTTTGCCTTCTTAATTCCATGGCAAAAAGAACATGACACTTCGGAGATGGAAGATGGTGCTTTGATCTCACAGAAGGCAAAAACTAATGATGAAATAATCAAGAATTTACAGTATACAAGACCCAATACTTGTAGACAATAATCCAAATAAATATTACACTGTCAGAAGTAAACAGCAAATGCACTGCAGAATTTAGAGACACTGCTGAATTTTAAGTCTTGGGAAGGGTGCAAGTGAGGGGTGGAGAGAAAAGAGATTTGGTGTGGAAGATCACAGAGAAGGATCAGTTCCAAGCAGAGGTGAGGTTGAAAGCACATCACTGGAGTAAGGTGTGAGAACCAATGAACTATTTTAGGACAAATGATAATACAAGGAGTAGGAAATAAGAGGCATCAAAATGGAAGTGCTAGCTGACTTGATGATTAAAACTAACAAAGGAGGTATTGAACGACTCAAAATTTAAAGGTGGTGTGAGCAGTTAGAATCAAAGGAGAGGCACAATAAAACATGTGTAGTGACACCAGCCACAGTGGAATACAATCAAAACAATTAAAATTCAGTTTTTAAAAAATTTTATTTTCTGATTGCTTCTGCAATAAACATTTTAACCCAAGTCACTCTTTTATGTTGACTGAAGTTCACAGCATCTTATTCTTGATTGACAGATAGACATCTCAGACAGACAGGCTGTCAGAGCTCCTTAGAAGGCAGAGAAGTTTGAGGTGAGAGTGGAGAATGGCTGGCTGAAGAGCTGAGCACATTGCCCTGGAACTCTCAATTTTTTAAAAAACTGCCAAACAGTTTACCGTTGTTAAAAGAAGATCATTTAAAAATATATGTTTTGTTTTGAAATGCTAAATGTATGCTAATTTTTAACACAGCCTTTAAAATTAGCCTTATTCTAGGATTTTTACCCTATGCTAAACTCAGATCTAGTATGAGATGCAGAATAGAGAAGTCTACGTTGGAAGAGACCTTTAGAAATCATCTGGTCCAACCTCTTAGTCTTTAGCTTAGGTTATCCAGGGCCTTGTCAAACTAAGACATGAATATTTTCAACAAGGCGGACTCTACCACTTCCCTGAGCAAACAATTCCAATATTTTAGAGTGCTCTTAGTGATGTTTTTCTTCTATCTGGGCAGCATTTTGTACCTTTTGCCTCTTGTCCTGTCACCATGCATCACTGTGAAGCAAGAACATCTTCTACTCTGTATAGATATAAGATTCTTTGATCTTCTGAACTTCGTCATCCCCTGGCAAAGCAAACACAATTCCTTCAACCTTTCTCCATATGCCAAGTTTCCTGGCACCACGATCATCTTGTTCACCCCAAACTGGATCTGTTCCAATTTTCCAGTGACTCTCAAAACTTTTAAAAATCCTTTTGAATGTGAAAATGTGAACAGATTGTCTCCTGTGACTTGATGAAGGATGCCTTTGTATCCTAATCCTAGTAATTATTTTTTATATCTCCAGTAGCCATCTGCTTTATCTTCATTCTTACAATCAGCTGTAAAACTCCATAGCTTCTCCATGTCCTTTCTGAGTCTTTTTCCTCTGCTAGCAGAACACACCCAGGTCCCCTCAGCATGTACTCACATCATCATACCCCATTCTTTACTGAGCTTTGTTTTGCATGATGTTCAGCCAAGAGGCAGCATGTGCTGAGTCTAATGGACAACATGTTAGCTTTCTTATTTCCTAAGGGGTACAAAGTATTTCTTTTCTTTGCAGAGGACTGTTTTCTTTAAGAGTTTGGAGAAATAAGTTCTGTTACACTTGGTTGAAGATTCCTTTCTCAGAAGGTTCTTTATTGGATAAACATACAATTGTCAGTGATCCATAAGAGTCAGAAAATAAAAGGTTAAAGGTGAAAGTAACAGAAGACAGGAATAGCGGAATTCTAGGCAGAAAGCACCATCTGCATTCATAGCAACTAAGAGAAATTGTCAGCAAGGATCTAAAAACATAGTTCAAGAAATATGATACCATGAGATACTTGTGTCAATGATATTAATCACGATCTATTGCTCTTACTGATGACCTAAAGAATATGCAGAAACCAGGGCAAAAATAAAAATAGAAAGAATGGAAGATGGAGGCTTATTCTACGTTAACCTTCAGCAAGACTTTTTTGGAAGTAAAAAGCTGTCCACTGGGCACTTGAGTGGACTTTGAATAGAAGTAGGTTTTCTTTACAGCTTTTGGGCTTCTTTGTTTAAGAGAGACTGTAGCAGCTGTGATTAAGCACAAAATGTAATGCCAATATATTCACAGGGCTATTTCCCAAGACAATTGAATGATTTTTCACCATATTTGGCACAATTTTAATACAGATATGAAATCTAGGTTCAATCAACACAAGGTTGTCAGCCCACAGAGGAAACAATAAGTTATCTGGAACTGCATAATAAAAGAGACTAACTTGGAAACATGGAACTGTGTATACCTGGAATGAGGAAATATAATTTAAGATAGGAAGAACTGAACAATACAGAGTTTCTTCTTCCTTATAAATGTATGGCGTTACAGGGAGAGTTACACCATTTCAGTAGGCACACCAGGTCAGAGATCTTCAGTGCACAGACAGAGTGATGCTGTTACCTAATACTTTATAAGAATACCTTATAAGAAATCACTAAAGGCTGCTGAAAATAGGCAAGCCCCTATGCTGCCACCAAACTCAAAAAAGAGACAATGAACTGGAAGGCAGCTCCAAAGCCAAAGAGATACTTAGATACAGACCTCTGATGTCCCGGAACTCAGCAGAAGAGAGTTTTCAAGTGACACTGTGGCTGGTGTCACTACACATCTTTTCAAGGAGTGTAGAAAAAGGCAGTCAAGGTGGCTGCCCAGGGAACAAGAATGAGGGGTCTTTTTTTCTATATTCTAGGAAAAAAACATAGTGAAAAGAGAAGAATCACATGAGAGAACAGGTTCTATGGCAGGAGAATTTCCTGAACGTCTTTATTCTGTGGACTGTCAGCTTTGTGATGAACCTACATTACATATCTGTATTAAAATTGTGCCAAAGCAGAAAGATTTAATAAGGCTGAAGGTGGAGATGTGAAAGGAATATATTTAGTGTAAACAAGAGTGAAAAAGAAACAAAATGACCACTTTTTACCTCCCAAAACCAGGAAGCAGTAGATTTTGACCCCTATTCCTGATGGTTAGTGACTTACAGCAGGTTTTCCATTTAAGTCTTAAGCTACCATGCAATGTGAGTAAAGATGGCAAATTAGACCGTACTGCAGTATTTTCCTAGATTTAATGTGCAATCATGCAACTGCTGTACTCGTTCAGGTATATACTGATGTGGGTATGAATAGGGCTGTGCTAGTGAAACCATGGAAAGATTTGGTGCATATGAAAGTATCTCAGGATTGTTGGTAGAAAGGGAATGAACAATCTTCAAAGTCAGGGAAGACAGTTTACGTCTGTGGCTTAGAAGCTCACTGTGTAACAGACAGAGCATAAGGTACTCTGGATATACAAGCCTGAAATTCTAAACTGGACTTCTGCAAGTATTAAGAATACTTGGCTGTGCCCTTGGGTCATATCCATCTAATCTTTTTAGCAAGCTACATAATTGTCTGGATTTGAAAGACAGGTGTCTGCTAAGGAAGGCAGGAGCCTCTCTTGGAATGGAAAATATAACCCCTTTCCCTCCAAATTACTGTAATTTTGAAATTAATGTGCTTTCAGGCAGAGATATGAGAATAGGAATAACAGTTATTTATTAGTATGTAAAACAAGGCAAACAAACAAACGAATGACTATGGCAGCAACCATAACCAGAACCAAACACCCAGTAACAGCCTCCTCAGCCACAGGCACTCTCCCCTTTGGTGCAGTTCCGGTCACAGCCAGCAGGGGTGCTATGGCTCCCGGCAGGCACAGCAGGTGCGATGATTCCGCCATGGCTGTAGGGGGCGCTCTGGTGCGAGCTCAGGGAAGACGACGTAATGGCAGACTTGACCAAGACGGGAAGGGATGGAAGAGAGGCTTGCTTCACAAACTGCAGGGGCAGCCGATCCTGGTGCTCCAGCAGGGCCCTCGGAAGGAGCAAGCTGGAACAGCGGAAATGAGCAAAAATCCCGGGGTGGTAGATGAGATGTATCAGAAGATCCACAGCTGTAGCAGGAGCACAGCATGCAGGGAGTGTGGGGCTACAGTGCAGGGAAAGCTTGGAGCAGTGACAAAGAAGTGGTGGAGGCAGGGCAGCGGTGGCCCGGCAGCCCGGTTCCCAGCAGAGCAGGGAAAGGCCGGCTTGCAATCCCAGGGTTTTCCCCTGAGGCACCTGAGCAGATGGTGGAAAGACCCTCGTTTAGTGAGGTAGGGTGTTAATAGGTTTCCAGCGCAATGGCCGCTCTTACAAGCAGAGCTCCACTCACAGTAGAAGAAAGGCAGCAGGAGACAGAACCCCGCAGTAGTGACGAATTCTCCCCACAGCGACTGCAGCCTCTCTCTCCTCTGAATGCCGAGAGCACAAGACAGCTAGGGGTTGCTCCCAACCCCGTTTTCCCAGTCTAAATCTCATGGTATCTCTGCCCTCCACATGAAACTCCATGAAAAGAGAGTAGCCAGATGCACCCCTCCCCTGAGCTGTGACACCTTCTTTTGTCTCTTTTAAGTATCTGGTTGTTATTGTCTCCTAGCAACATGTATGGGGGGAAATTCCTTAAGAGGAAAAAAAAAAAAAAACCAAAACAAAAGGAGAACTCCTAAAACCTCAACAGTAATGTAACCCATTACCACAAATAATTAGGGACCGCTAGTGAAAGGAGTTTTCCCATCTAACACTGCAGTTACCTAAAGCTTGCATTTGTGGAACTTCTACATACACAGCACCAAACAGGAGAACAAATGCTGTGAAACCCTAGCTGTGCTGGGATTCTGCTGTCTTCCAAAACATAGATTAGCATGCATGAACACGTTGACATGTTTAATGTGCTTGTGCTGACACATCCAGAAAAGGGTATGACATCAGTGATTTTAGCCCTCCATGCCAGTTATTTGCACACCATTGTCTGAGGCCATCAGGAGTGCATGAATTCTGTGTATTTGCCGGAATAAACAACACACATAAAGCTTCTCAGATGCACAATGGGGAGTTCACTGACTGCACGAAATTTTACATTTTTTGCAGCAATTTCAGAGTTTCAAATACAAAACACTGTTCAAAGGGGACGCTGGATCAATTTGTGACTACAACTGAGAAACCTGGGAACCATAAACCAGTGAATGGATCTCCCTCATCCATATGCAGGCTTAGATTTCCACTTTTCTGGGAATATTTCCAATGATAGTCACTCTTAAATAACAGCAATGCAAGTGTTATTCAATACAGGTCACTAATTGCTACAAAAATTTGCATTATTTTTAACTTTTTAAATTAAATGTTGAGTAATTTCAATTAAAAGTCAAAAGTGGAATTGCTAGGACAAAACAATGCAAGTTTTTCTTTAAAGCAGTATATCTTTCAGTTAAGAGGAAAGAATGTCACCCACTGATAGAGGAGAAGAATCCCAGGTCAGTAATGCAATCTTTACTTCACTGAGCATTAATAATACTTGACAAAAATCCTGTGAGTCTGACTCAAGTTTTGGGTCATGTGTATTAAATCATCCATAATTCTGCTAAGTTATACTAGGGTAAAAAAATCTCTGAAACACACAGAAGGAACAAACATGCTTACAAAGGGCAGAAATGTAAAGAAATTGAGTAGAAATCCGATCTCTTGAGAGATTTTGATATGCAATATTATTTCCTAGGTAATCTTAAGAAAATTTTGATGAAAATCATAAACCAAATCTGCCATGCCATTCATCTCACTAGAAAATTTAATCCCTGAAACAAACCAAATAAATTTTTTTGTGAATAAAAAAACAACTGAAAATGTTCACAGATATTTTGCATTCTTACAAAATAATTTGTTGTGAGAAGAGTTAAGATGAACATTTTAACAACTTCTGGGCAATAAACTCACCAAATTACCAGACAACTTGACATAGTGTTCTCTTAAAATGCATGTAAAAGAAGATTGGTGAGGAATGTATTTACTTCTTCATCTCACATGCTGTACGAAATAATTTCAGCAAACAATTCTTATTCGTAGATATTATGTTACTTTCAAAGTCAGTTTTCATCTACGTTATATCTAATATGCAAAGGACAAGTAAAATTTTCCTGGATTGGACAGATCAAATAATCAGTTCATGAGTGGAATACCAATAATATGCGAAGTCTAACAGTGTATGTGATACATACATGGAATTATAGAATTTGTAAGTTCCTCCAGAGTGGCAGCAAAACTGATATTCTTCATATATTACAGCTCTTTTTGCACTGATGCAGTTTTTCCTTTCTCTTTAAAAGTGTTTACCCTAATAAAAACCTAAAATTTTACCTTGCTAATCTGCCCTATGCATATTCTAATGTAAATCAATCGTTATTCCCTCCAAGTTTAGTTTTACCACAATAAAAGTGTTGAAAGGAACACTGAAACTGCCCTAAAAATATTTTTTCTTCTTCAACCAGGCAAAGACATTTGTGGAAAAATGATAAATTCACATCAGTGAATACGTATTAATATAAAAACAATGTATTTCTAGGTATTTCTAAATAAATCTTGTAAAATATATCTATTCAAAGTCTTATCTTTGAAATAATTCTGCAAGGAAAAGTGAATTCATTCCAGTTTCAACTAAAAGTTTCTCATGGGAAAGGAAATTGATACAATAAATTGAGAGAGCTTATTGTTGTTGCTCTCCAGTCTTTGACTTACACAACTAGAACTGTTTCTCTGAGCTCATCTCTCAGTGCTTGTGGTTAATAACCTTTCAATGAAGAGAAAGTTAAGACTTCCTTTTCAGTTTTGTGTTTTTAATGTGCATTAGCTCAACTAACTGTGAAAAGTCTCAAAATATATTTTGGAGGTACAAACAAAGCAAAACCAGTTATTACTGAAATTATTTCCTCTCTCCACCCAGTAAAAAGAAGAGTCTCAGGCTCAGTGAAAGATGAAAGAAAAATGCATGTGAATCAATTATGAAAAAGAGAAAGTTTCTTTGAATGATGAAAAGCTGATTGGAATTAAGATAGGCTTTGTTCATATCTACAAGTTACATGGAAAGTACTTTTCAGTGGAACAGAAAAAGGGGATTTGGGAGTGCTTGGCTGCTTAATGCTATAGCGCTTCAGAGCTCATGTGAAAATTTGCTGCTAGCTATTAATCATCATTGTGTCTCTGCAAAGCTGTTACAATGATGATTATATATCATTATATTCCCACTGTAAGTAATGAATCAGAGTGCTGGGAAAGTTGGATAAGAGCGGCTGGCAAACTTTTAAGCTGTGGAATCTATTTAAATAAATTTACATCACATTTGCTATTTTTGCTGGTATGGGAATCATACTTTAACATGAAACGATATGCTATGTTCATGGGTCCTGGTCTTTTATTGTCATGTCTCTGAACCTACTTTCCAGGTCAGCTTTTGCCAGTGATGACAGCACGCTTTTCTCATAGCCTCTCCTTCTACTAGCCTTTGGTTGCTTTCAAGTTCAATTTAGCACAATGAAGTTGTTATGCATGACAGTTTGGAGAGAGAACAGGAGGTGTCTGAGCCTGCTGTGTCGCTACAAAGTGGGCTCATTCGCTGCAAGCCGGCTCAGTTACTGAAGCCTTGCTGGTGGGACACTGCAGTAGACTTCCAGATGTTCCCATCCTGATGAAAACAATTAGCTTCAAACTGCAAGAAGCCGCAGGGTCACCCTTTCTCTCAGTGAGACTGCACCATTTAATATGCTACAGCAGATTTCATATTCATGTTGATTTATCCTTCTTTTAGGATACTGTACTCTTCTTTAATGGTCTTTATGCGTAAAGCAACTGGGAAAGTTTGAGTCTCACACAGTTCAGGAGTTGTACTAGAAATCTAAACCATTGTTTTATGTTTATTTTACAATGTACTAGACTTGAAACATGTCAGGCTTAATTATGTTAGGCTGAGCTGCCTAAAACAGAGCCCTGAGGTTCCTCAAACAGAACCTGAAAGTGTCTCTTCTGCTAACCATCAGCAACAAGCCAACAACACACAGCCCCAAAATGTTCAAGATGCCAGCACAGATGTCTGTTACAAGAATACTGAAAAGAACTGGAAACCATTTACAAATGGCAAGTCATGCAGCAATTAAAAATAAGTTCATTTTGAATCTGTATTGAGATGCTGCAAGCTGCCTGCTCTTGCCAGGCACAGCTGGTTGTGTTCATTGCTAAGAACCTTGTAGGCCACTGAATTCAACAGTACAGTACTCCTACAGGATAACTATTATTTTACTTTGGCATTAACTTAGCTATTAACACAATGATAGGTTTCTTATTTTCCTTATCAGGCTCTGCTAGCACGGCTACAACAAAGCAAGCCAGTTGCACACTGCTTGACTTTACCCAGCTAACAGCCAGTACCTGATTTTTAGATTCGTCATTAAAAAAGATTCTGTTGTCTTGGTTATATATTTTGGTATTTACTGCATAAACCCATCAAAAAATTCTCATTCTATATTAAAAATTATAGTAAAGAATATTTAGAATAGTAAGGTGCTTCCACCCTCTTTGTCTATTGCCTCCCTCTGCATTCCCCTCCTGTTTTCTTTCCTATTTTTTTGTTTTTCATCTGCAGTACAAAAATAGTATCAAAATTCCTCCCTTGTAAACAGCTTGGTTTGGCTTTGTGTTTTTGAAAGGTAAAATTACATTATGCCATCAAGTCATTTATGTCTTAAAATCATTTCTGTTTGTCAAAGAACCAGATAATGTATTTAAAATGTCTAGTTTTGAACAACACAAAATGCATTTATTACAGATGCAAAAAAATTTACAAAATCTGGACTAATTGCAGTTTGAGTTTCAGAAGTCTATTTTTTTCCTACTATTTATTAACCTTCCTTCAACAATGCATGAGTACAGCTTGGTGTAATTAGCAGGCTACAACAAAAATTAAAATAATCAGTACTACATTTAAGGCCAGATATAGAGTTCTTGGTCAAAAAATGAAGACGGAATAAGAATACTTGACTTCTTATATAATTTATTCAAATGTGTCAGATAACCCGAGCTATTTGTAACTACTGGATACAGAATTTTTTCCTTGTCACTCCTCAGTCACAAACAGGACAAACATTATTTTTGCAATATTGCCACAGCTAAACATTTCCTTTATTCATGAGTAATCTCACGTGAAAGAGTTGTGATTCATTGTGGTGTTTACTCCCTGTTTAAGTAGAGGAGGGTAATGAGTTGTGTAAGTGAGGAGGCAGGTTAATCTGTTGAAGAAAATGTTGCACAAACCAGCCTTTAAAATCACCAGAAGAACCTTTGCTTGATGTATTTTAGCCAAGGAATATGGTTTTGTTGTACTTCTTCAACCACCAGTGATATAGGTCTCACTGATTTTATCAGTAGAACATTTAGGTCTATAAAATGGAAAAAAGCTATGGAAATAAAACGTTTCTCAGGACAAAATGGAATACAAAAAGAAAAGATAGGAAGAACCAGAAGAGCAACGCATCCTTGAAGCCAGTTTAGTCTGAATACATGACCACTATAAATCATGAATGTCCTAAGCAAGACTGTACAGGGGTGTGTCAAAAAACGGAGACCCTAATTTTAGGTCTATAAAAATAATATATTTAAATTATATATGTCAGTTTTATAATAATTTTGTTGTGGTCGTCATGGCCTCACTGCATGAGACAAAGTTTATAGGAGAGTTTGTATCTCTTATGAGGCCGGCATGTTGAGAAACATTCACAAATTTGAAAGCTTTCCTTTTCTTTATCCTTTCAGTTGAGTTAACAAAAGATTTTACATCTCCCATAAAGCTGTTTAGGCATTTCAGAAAAGTTTTACTCCTAATTATCCTGTTTTTGTAAAAATTGACTATTGCAGAACCTGCGGATGCCAATATGGATTGCTGGCTTCACAACACATCCAAACCAGGCAAAACCTGACTCAGAAGTCTTGAGAGTTTTGGTATTTACTAGCATAGCCTTGTAAATCATCCAGATATACAGACGCTGATGTTAGAATAATATCCATACTTACTGTAGCTAAGTAATGTTGCAATGTTTTAGTATATTTGTGTTTGCACACACATGCATACAAAGTGATGGAAAATTTTTTACGCAAAAAACCTTACTGTACTACACTGATGCTCTTTGCTGTTGTTGTGCTGTTATTTCATAGCCATTTAGCATTTCTTTCTCTTTTCTTAACTTCCCAAGAAACAGCACAAAGAGTAGTAATAGCAGATTTATCTGAGTCCAAACCCATTGCTCTCCAAGCATTTCTTGGAGCAGAGTCACAATGTTGCCCTAATCTTCTCCTGCAAGCAAGGCCAGACGCACAACTTAGTTGGTGTTTCTGTCTTCTCAGGACTTAGAGGGGTGTTCCTTGTAATGAAATTAGTATTTTAATTTTCTTTTGACTATTGTAGAGTGAGTTTGGGAGTGATGAAGCATGAAACTTAGTATCCTCACAAGAATATACTATTTATAGCTGTATCTTTAAGGACACAGGTTGCATTGAAACCCATGAAACTGGAAACTACCCAGAAAACACACACCATTCAGATTAACCCCAAATATCTGGTAAGGCTGAGTTGAAGAAGTTGACTAACTCATTCTGGAGTGATGAGAACTCAGTCAATGCCTAAACTCAGACACTGAGTTTCTTGCAACCTGCAGGACATAACTAGCTTCATCTATACACCAAAATGCATTGGCTTAAACAACTGGAAAAAGTGGAGGAAAGGTTCATTTAAAACCTTTTCAGCTGCATTGGTGTAGTGTGATGTGGAGTCAGGTGCTTATAGACTTGTAAACACATGGAAACAAACTTGGGAGCCTTTGGATGCATGACCATGATTGATTACTGTAACTCTTTCTCTGCCCTTGACATACAAGGGAAAGATCACACAAGCTAAGTGGGAGTAAATAACCTCAGTTTTATTTATAAGCATTGCAAAGGAATCATCTACTACCATGTGATAAATACATATTATAGTATTGGCTTTTTGCAAATATCAAAGTGGATATTATGTGTATAATGTTAATTCTTACAGAGGTAGCTTTTGTTATAAAGATATAATGATAACTAAATGCCTTTATTTTTCTTTTTTCTAACTTAGATATAGTGGAGAAATAACTAACATAGCTGTTTTACAGTGTAGCTAACTTAAAATGGTTAAACCATCTGCTTAGTTGGATAACATCCTAAGCACAGGCGTGACCAGGTTCCCTGCCACAAGACATTTCTATCAAAAACATCCACCGGCTGATGGAGGAAAGATACAGGATTCTCCAAAAGGACTACGCATGCTCTAAAAAGATGGATGCAAGGAGGAGTCATGCTAACTAGCTCCAATGTTAAATAGTTTGGGGGAAAGTTTGAATACGTGTAATTGTCTATGAATATGCAACAGGCTGATGCAATAGAAAAAGTATGTAAAGGGGGTCTCCGCTGTAACAAAGTGTGCTCTTGGCTGAGTGCCAGGGCACCCAGTGCTGTTAACTTTTGCTTTACCTTTTGTCCCTTATTGTCTTTTATTAAGCTCTTAAATTTTAGCAGGAGAGTGAACTTTGTTTTTCACATACCAGATGCTGTACCTCTAAGGAATAGCTGGTTTATCTTTCAGCTGTACATTTTCTGACAAGTTAAAGCTGGATCGCTGTCTGAGCCATAACATTTATATGAGTTGGGTCTCTGGTTACCAAGGCTGTCCCATGATGGCTGTGACAGAGACAAACAGCCTGTCAAGCCAGAGCCAGATCTTTCTGGCCATCCCTCAAGTCTCTCTTGACCTCCTGCTAGACAGTTTACCAGGTGTCTGATTTGGCAATTTTAAAAGCTGCTAACTGACCCAGTCACAATGGAGAGACTGGGACTGTATTTTGCACTGGAGATCCAGATTAAATGATTGAGACCTGGGTAAGGTCTGGTTGATAAAGTGTAAAGACAACTGGAGGCAGATGGAACTCTCAGCAGAGACTAAATCAGTGGTGTCTCACCTGGAGACAACCATTGCCCTCCAGGGCTCCTTCACATCGTCACCAGAATATGTTGTTACCTACACTACAATATATATGTTTTCATGGTCTGAATACAGTCCTTCATCATTGCCAACAAAGCCTAATGAAGGCTTTTACCTGGCTGGTTCAGATAGCTGGGATGTGACTAAAGACTGTTGTCAGTTGCTGCCTATTCATTGGTTTCTGTCAAACTAGTTTGGAGGTTTTGGGCTGGTTCCCAATGGACCATATCAGAGAACGACAGCAACAATTGACACTAATTGGCACCCATGTCAACTGCCTCAGCAGCTTTCAGCCTCTAAATGTGGTCTCTCCCCATGAGATGAGGCATGCTAGTGGTAGGTTTTCCCCCTGGAAACAACTTTTGCATTAAAAACGGAAAAAACTGACTCGCTTGATAAGCATTGCTGGTCTTCATTCTCAGTGATGGACTCTGGAAAAATGGAATAACACTTTTATTTTAAAAATACTTATAGTGTTTAAAAAATAGTTCCTTAACGTTACAGTAAATCATAAAGAGGGCCTAAAAAAAATCTGGATTGGAATGATTTACAAGAGCATGTAGTCATAGGACAAGGGGGAATGCCTTCGAAAAGCAACAGTAGGTTTAGATCGGATACTAGGAGGAATATTTTTCCTGTGAGGGTGGTGAGACACTGGAACAGATTGTTGAGAGTTGTGGATGCCCCACGCCTGAATGGTGTTTAGAGCCACCTAGTCTAGTTGAAAGTGTCCCCATGTGGACCATGGCAGGGAGATTGGAACCAGATGATCTTTTAGGTCTCTTCCAACCCAAACCATACTATGATTCTGTGGACATGTGATATTTGTGATTTGACAGAAAGGTTTCCTTTATAGGGAGATAACTACATTAAAGTCTGATCTTCTTTTCCTGATCATAAGCAACACAAATTGGCTGCTCTTTGACTAAATCTACAACAGTACTGTTGTTATGAAAAAGATAATTTATTAAACAAGGATGTTGTGAACACCTCAATTGAAGTCTAAACTTCAAGGGAAAGAATTCACAGATATTTCAGAACAAGCGACTTGTGGGAAAATGTCAAGCTGTGATCAGGTCAAACATTTAGTCATAATGAAATCGAAGTATAATGAGCCATTGCATTTTAATAGTGTGAAGTAACAGATCAGCCTCGTGTTTTTCCCTGTTACATAAACACCAAAAAAGTATGATGGCAGTGAACAGGATTAGGAGAATTCCCCCTACCAGGCATATAAGCAGCCCTCATAACATGGAAACAAGGAAGGTTTGAACTGGGAAATTACACAAGCTTTCACAGCACACTTTCTTTGAGGTTGTCCAATGAATTCTGCGTGGCATTGCCAGTTTATTTGTATTAGCTTCTATCCTCAGCTTCTGTGCTGCTTTGCAAAGGGCCCTGTGTGCTGCTCATCATGACAGCAGGGGAGGCTTTGCCAGTATGACTTTTAAGTCACTTGTGCTGCTGTTCATCCAGAGGGCTCTGGAGCTGCAGCACTTTTTAACTGTTGCTGGTTTGAAGGATCCATAGTCCTGATCCCATTCCCTCTGTATGTACCAGTTTTCTCCCCTGCAGAAGAAAATGGAGAACCTTATGGCATTCTCAAAGTTTTTCTCCCTTTTATATAAATTTTTTATGAACATAATACCATAGCTCTATACTTTTATCCATTAATAAAGTAATTGCAGGTGCAGTAATTGCAGGTGCAGTTTCAGCAGAAAAGTACAACCTGCAAATTGTTTTATAATCTAGTGAGAAAGAAATTATTTCACTTGGCCTAAACTACTAACAGAAAATCTGGAAAATAATAATAAATGTTGGTTGTGTCTTATTGCATATGGGCAAGAGTAGTTCTCACCTCCCATGTGCAATCATTTTTGCACATTTTTTGCAGGTACGGTGATGCCATGATGATTTTTTGCCTTTTCTTTTATATTCCTTTCATGTATTCTCAGTGCTCTTAGCATGCATTTCAGCATATTCCACCTTGATGAAGTGGTGCACCATAAGGATCCTTACTAAATACTGAGGTAAAAACCCTTTATCCCTTAACAGTGTCTGGCTCTTAATTTTCAGGACCAAGGAAAAGGCATCACAGTTTGAGCCAAGCACAGGGAGGAACATCTCCAAGCTCTCCAGCTGGCACAGGGATGCAGGGATTGAGGGTTAATTAACTACTGGAAGAGGGCACCTACAGATTATTAGCATTCTGATGAGTAAGAGGTGAGCAAAAATAAAAAAAAAGAAAAGGGATGACATAATTAGAACACAATAATGCAAACACTTAGGAATATAAGTAACTTTCATCATATAAATAGTCCCACAGAAGTCAACAAAGCTTTGTGTGCTTCACTGTTAGCAATTCTGGGCACTTGGTGCTATGTCTTTTTATTTCAAATCATTGATGTTTATGTGAAATGTGTTCACTCTAGAAATACATTATCTAAAGAATATTTTTATATTTATATTGACACAATATACAGTTATGGTATGAATTTTTTAAATGCCAGAGACTAAAATATCTTTTACGAATATATTGACATTCATCATGGACTAATATCTTGAAAACTACTTGTGTTTCTCTCACATTTACATTTACTGTGTCCAGCCTTAGCCTGGCAGGCAATTATTTACTTCACTAACTTTTCCACGTAAGGCTTCTCGTGGCAGTCTGAGGGCCTATCCTTACCAAAAGGATAGCTGTTTGAGCACTGCCCTAAGCTTTCTAAATAATAATTTCCCCATGAAGGACTTTCACATGATACTTACAACTAAGAATAAACTCCTTCATTAAAATGCACAGACTACCAAAAGGAAGTGTGTCCTAAGCTCTCCCAATAAAGAGCTTTCCTTGGGTCTCTTGTACCCAAAAGAACAGCTACATACATCTATGACACTTCTCTGGACAGAAGAGTGCCTCCTAATTAGGCTTCAAAATCCTAGAGATTTGCACCACCCAACCAAGTGCCTTCTTGTGTCCAGCTGAAGTAAAGCCTGGCTGTGAACACGTTAGCAAGGGGCTACTGTGAATTCCAGGGACCCAATGAGAGCAGTAGTGTCTGTGGAGGTAGATCAACTTTGCACAGCTGCATGGGTAGGGAAAACCAGAAGATGACCACACAAAAGGAGAGTCAGAACCCTGGAGGGTGGTTGAAAATTAGGGATGTGGGAGAAAATGCAGTGGGAGGAAAAGGAAAGGGGCAAGAAAACAAATTGAAGAAACAGAAGGCAAGGAATGCAGGTAACAAGACTGACAAAAAAGACCCCAGCAATGGTGAGCTAAGGGTAAAAAACAGTCGTAGGAAATAGTAAATTACATCTTGGAAAACTAATAGGAAC
The DNA here is from genome assembly GCA_013397845.1 of Melanocharis versteri. Taxonomy (NCBI): domain Eukaryota; kingdom Metazoa; phylum Chordata; class Aves; order Passeriformes; family Melanocharitidae; genus Melanocharis; species Melanocharis versteri. The sequence continues at coordinate 330,045 of VZTG01002058.1, read as the reverse complement.
TTGAAAGCATTTAAGAAAAAGCTGAATGATACACACAAAACTGTGGAGATGGACAAGTCTGTATCATGGCAGAAAGTTGAACAAGATAATTGAAGTGTCTGCTGGAAAACTGAAGGTCTAGAGGCAGACCACACAGCTACTTAGATTTCTGTATTGGTGCCAAATTTGAAAGGTGATAGGAAGTTACTGTGGCCTCCAGTATTTCATGCCCTCCTCTGTAAATTTCCAAACCAGCCCTGACAGGGCTTTTATTCTTAGCTCCTAAAGAGTAATTGTTTTGCCTGAGGAATAGACTACAAAGCAGATGTTTCCAAAATATCCCTCACTGCAGAAACACTGAATTTCTTTAAGGAACTGCAAAATATCTCTGCTTTGGACAGCAATTATTACAATCCTTGCTCTGTAAAACACATAGATGATGCTTTTTGAATCTGCCACTTCATTGTGCTTCAGCAGAGCTCACTGGATGTGAACGGATACAACAGAGAGTAGTTTTAGATTGTGCATTAAGAAGAAATTCTTCTCTAGGAGGGTGGTGAAGCACTAGAAGAACTTGCAAAGAGAAATTGTGTGGATGTCACTGGGAGGGTTCAGGGCCTGGTTGGACTCTGAAGCAGCCTAGTCTTGTGGTAGACGTCCCTGCCTATGGCAGGGGAGTTGGAATAAGATGATCTTTAAGGTGCCTTCCAACCCAAACCATTCCATAATCCAATGATCAATCTGCCCAGTGCCTGTTTCTCCTCCTTTATCTAGTGCTTCACTTCGTGCAGCCAGTTGGACTGGTGAACTCCTCTGGATAATACCAGTATTGTTCTGTTCAGGGTTGTGAGAGACTGGAATGGTAATGGTTAATGACTCAAAATATTCTGCCATTTGTGGAGGCAAGAGGGTGCTTTGCTGAGGCCAGATTTGCACTCACCACTCAACTGAGGGGAAAGCAGAGAGTTTTTTGTGTGCTGGGGTTTGAGCCAGGTAAGGGAGAAGGCTGATAAGAAGCAGACCATTCAGAGAAAGGATAGTGCTTTTTATCATGCCAATGCCCTTACGAAACTGGTTCAGTTGCAAAATTCCCCAAATACAAATTGTTGGTGGGTGAGTTTTTCCTTAAGCTATGTAAGAATTAATTTGTTGTTTTATATTATACTTGGTATTTATGTATACATATACACATGCATTTTATATATTTATATTTAAATTTTAACATAATATGATCACAGTATATAATATAAACTATATATAATATGCTATATATATTTCAGTGTATATGTACATATATATACATGTATATACATTCTACATGTTCTACATGTACATACTGGATACTGCAAGCATGTGTATATAGAGGTATGTGTATTTGTGTTTATACATAAATACTCACTTTCTTTAAAAAAAACAAACAATTTTCTGATTTTTTCAACACATTGCAATATATCTTTTTGCCCTCAAATAAAATAGACCTAGAAGGGAGGCATTACCAAAATATTTATTTCGAAAAAGTTTCAGTAATCTCCCCAAAAGATTATGCTTATGCAGTCTAATTTTTCTCAAAAGCTATTTAAAGCATAAAATACAAAGAAATGCCAGCTAATTCTCCCTGGAATTTGAAGGCTGCAGTACTGTTGACTGGCCAGCAACAGATTTTTCAAAAAAGTGGTAATCTTAATATTCTCTCTACAGATCTGGCACCAACAATCACATATTTAAATGAATGAGATAAAAGCCCTGTGTACAGGAACCACAGAGGATATTTAGTTTCTATATGATACTGATGTGTGTTAGGACCTCATGACATACCTGTAGTAGTTCGCATAAGCTAAACAATGCTTTCATGTGCTGTTTTTATTTACATTATAATTGTATATTTAACTAGAAACTCCTAAAAGGACAAATAATCACCCATGAGATGGTGCAGGTGTACTTTGCATAATTCTCACATATACTTGTCTGCACTAGCTACACATCTAAGCATATATGTTAGTGTTCTGTAGTGGATAACAAACTTAGATTCTGTTTTTACAAATTTTACTTGTTTGCGTAAAGAAAAATGTGATCTTGTAGTTGCAAACTACACCACTATTACTGGCCTTATAGACAGACATCATTTAACTATTTTACCCTACCTTGAAAATGGTGCTGCTCAGTTTAACAACAACCGTGTTTATGGTACTGAATAAGCACCCTAAAAAAATAGCACAAAATCACAAAATAGCACAACAGTGGGCTTCTGATTAGTAAACACAGCACCAAATAATATAACAAGGATTATTACTAAAAGTAGGATTTTTTGCTTGTGGTCTCTTTGAATCTGCAGAATCATTTCCCAAAGAAAGACATTTTATTTCAATAGGTCATAAAAAACCTGACACTAAGCCTCATAACAGAAAGGTATTTCTTCATTTTTGTGAAATAAAATTAAATTAATGATACGTGATAACAATACTAAACGTTGCAAAAATGAAACAGAGCTTATATTAACTGAGATCACAGAGGGTGGAATCCTTGTGAAATAGGTCTTGTTTTCAAATTCAAATGCATCATAAACACTTTTTCTTCTTGCCACCTAGTGATGCCAAGATGATTTTTTCCTTTTCTTTTATACACCTTTTACATAGTTTTATGTATCCACAAGTGTTAGCATGCATACTTGTAATTCTTTAAGTCTGATAACTTAACATAGGTCTAGTGTTCTGTAGGGCCAGGAGACCAAACACCCCAAAAACCGCATAGCCTGGAAACCAAACATTCTACTATCTTAAGGAGCCAAGGTCCCCTTCTAGAACATATTCTGTAAACTAGAGATTAGCCCATCCAGGTGAGAAATTCCATAGATGGAGAGAATATCCCACCATCCACTCAAGCCATCCTTATTGGACCCCTTTTTAGATATGCTAATGTGTAAAATCTCTAAATTATATATGTGATTTACTGTAAAGTGTGCATTGCAACGCGTTCCACCTTGGCGTAGTGGTGCACTGATAAGGATCCTATTAAAATACCAAGGTAAAACCCCCTACTCCTTTAACCGTGTCTGGCTTTCATTTTCTAAGACCAAGAAAAGGCATCGCTAGTCAGGAGTGAGTCAGCTTTTAGAAACATAATGAAATACAATTTTTGGCAAATGTAACATACAAACAGTATTTTAGCCTGTTGGATACCTTGTACTACATGCCAGCATTCATAAAACTATGTGTTTTTATATACTTCAGATATTTACACAGGTTGTTACGGTAGCCGAGCACACTTTGAATGGAACTAAATTTTGCAAAAACACCTTAAATCGTCCTTACACAAAATTTGGCAGTACAAAGCACAAAATATAAAGGATTTTTGGTTTTGTAAAATTGCTATTTAAGAATCAGATACTTCTCTATACAAAACAATGCTTATGGCATTCTGCATCTTTTTTTTATAGTAAGAGTCTGCCTTCATCAAACATTCACCTAGGGTTTTGGGATAGGGATTTATTATAGATCTTTCTTGTACAGGCCCTATGCACACCCTGCAGCTTGGCAAACAGATCATTCAATGAAGATTCTCTTGTCTTCTTTAGAATATAAACATTTAAAACAGAGTTTACCAGCATCCTGTGGTAGACAGATAGTTAAATGCAGCATAAAAAAGGGGAAACTTCACATTGCATCTCTGAAGAGCACAACCCTCTGCAAATGACTGAATACTTACACCAATGACAATAATTGCACCATCACGCCTGTCAAACTTTGCCAGTTTCAGGTAAATATGTACACACGTGTCTGTGCAAGAAACACTTGAGAACTCTTTTTCAGAGTTTGACTTCCTCTCACAAATGCTCAGCCATGAAAACATGAAATCACTGACACTGAAATAGAAACATTTCTTTGTGCACACATATCTACCTGTATCTTCATAACTTATGACTATAAACATTTAAATAACCTCCAGATTCCAATTTTTCTAGTGATACAAATTCAACAACTGGCTGTGTGTTTTCTCTCAATTTGTTGTTTTGGTGATGTACATTCAAGCACAGAAGTTCTCACAGGTTTAGGTGTATCTTTACATTTAAACATGCCTAATGCAGGGCTAGATCCTGAGTCTTTGCTAAGGAGGCTTCTACAAGCCATGTTACAGACTTCCATTGTTTAATGCCAGCCTTTCTCTGCAGACAGTGTAGGTTACACAGTTGCAGACCAGGGCTTTAATTCTTCAAACTGCAAACACACAACTTCCATTGGCTCCACTACAAATAGAATGTGCAAATGGTTTTTGTGTTGGGACCATGAATAGGCCACCTTGCTCTGAACACAGGATGAAGTAGGACTGGAGAACTAGAATCATAGAATATCCTGAGTTGGAAGGGACCCACAAGCCTGAGTCTCTAACTCATCACTACTTTCTGATTCCTGTTCTCATGGTGAGCAGCATTTGGCCCCAAAAGAAGCAGTGGTAGATCAGTGGAGTGGCTCATGAAGGAGTGCATCATTCAGGGAGAAGATCATAGAACCCGGTGGAGGAGTACCTTGTGGCCACCAAATGTTGATGTTGATCCTGAGGAATAGATTGAATTTAGAAACCCAAAAAGATGCACACAATTGTTTGTCCAAAAGCATGCAATCATATTAGTAGAGTGTGTAAAAGAACTTAGGATGAGACCTGTGCAGTATCCACAACATCAGTGTTTTGAAAGCACAGGTTTGAGTACTGTTGACAGAGTTGTTGCAAATGCAGTTGTAGACAACTGCAATTTGCTGGCTACATGGTCATGGCATGATGTCTAAAAAAGCCACATAAAACACTACCTTGCTAATGTTGTGCTCTTGCCTGTAAAAAACCCAATAAAATCCCAAACAACAACAACAACCCCCCATAAATGAAGCATCATGTGCAGTGGTCCCTCTCTGGTGGGATCTCAAAGGGGAAAAACCTGCATGTGTTAAAGAGGCCTAATCTTTACTTCTGTGTTTGTTTCCTTGTTAGGCTCTGATGGCGCTTCTGCCCCACCACTGAAGTCTTGATGAGAAGATGGTATGACAGGTTTGGCTTCTCCCCATGCAGCTGGCACCCGATGCCAAAAGCCGGAGTCTGCTGCAGCAGGATCAGGAGAGGCTCCTCTGGAATGGGGTCTGACTGTCAGTTTCCCACCAGCAACCAACTCCCTCTCCAAAGGCCCTCAATGAAGTGGAGGGCAATGCCACTATTGTTGTTCCTATTAGGGAACTGGTGGAAAGAACAAACACTATTTGCCCAAGCGTCTGTGCTGGCCAAACTCTGCCAATAATTAGTTCTAGAGCCTCTGATTAAATCTGCTCTCCATTTTCAGCATAAAATGCTATTAAGCCAGAGGTAAGAAAAGCTTTCTGTCTCTACCGGTCTTTTAAGAGTTTGCTTGAATATTGTCCTGGGGTGGCTGAATAGCCCAGTATCCCCAGTCATCTGTTCTGCCGTACTGCCGGACATTGGGTTCTGCACCTTTAAGGCCGGCTCTGAGGGTGAGGGGGAGAGGACACGGCGCGCACTTTGTGTACGGGAGCCTCGTCTGCACCGCCCAGAAGCGCCGGCTGCTTCGTGTGCTCGGGGTGCGTGCTGCGGCACGGACAACGGGAGAGGGTTTTCTTTTGTTTTTTCAGTTAGTTTTCCTAGCTAGCTGAGGCAGAGGAGATCCCTGGACTGTAGTCTTCGTTCCTTGGACTGATCAGCTCTGCTCCGGACCGAGAACCCAGGAGAAACGCCGGGAGCTCACCGCTGAGGCCCAGCCGGCCCAGGAGGATGCGTTTCTCCAGCCCAGGAGGGACTGCAGGGAGGCTGAGCGAGCTGAGATACACCCTGTGAAAAGAACTCTTTTCCTGAATTCGCCATCTCTCCAGAACAACGAGAGGTTCCCCTGTTTAATATTGTTCATTTCCCGTGTTTGTGGGTGTTTTGCTGTTGAATAAACAGGCTCCTTTTTTCCACTTCTCTCGGAGGAGATCTTTTTTCTCTCCGGAACCGGTGGGGCGAAGGGGGGCCCCTTGAATTCGCTTTACTGGAGGTTTTCCTCCATAACTTTGCCCTAAACCAGGACAAATATTTTCTGGGCCTCATCTTGGGTGCAGAAGTGAGGATGCACTTGAATCTGTGATGGGCTCACCCAGGTCAGGTGAACATTTGCTGGAAATGCAACTGTCCCGTTCCACTATAAAAGGGGGGAGCCGGGAAGGATTCTTTCGATAGATTTTTCTAATGAAAAATCAAGCATGAACATGGCAATATTATATTTGAGAACCGTTTATTGAAATAAAACAAACAAATAAACACAACTAAGTGATCTTATTAAAGAGGGATAGGAAAAGGAACAGCAAGAGGAAAAGAGAGAGTGGGGGGAAAAGNCTCGTCGGGGAGGCAGTGGAGCACGAGGTCGTCACGATGACAAGCCGGGAAGCAGGACCACAGGGAGGAAAAGGCAATAGGGGGGGGAAGGGGGCCGAGCAGACTCTACAAGCGAGCCCCCACTCCCTTCAAGCAATCCACAGCAAAATGGCCCCCGCTGCGTCTTAGATAGCTGCTTTTATATCCTAAAGTTCCTCCCACACCTTGGTTTCCCGGGCATCCGGGCATTCTTGGCGGGCACTTGCTCCCACCACTGATCGTGGAGGCTTTTCCTGCCCTGATTGGCTGGCAGGTGAAGCCTCCTCGGGGATAGGGGTGCCAGCACAGTCTTTATAGGAATTTTCTTCACCTCTTTTGTGATATATGTTGAGGCATAAAAAAAAAATTAGATTGGTTCCCCTCAGCAACTCTTCCTCCTCCGACAAAAAAGGCAATTTTGAAAAAGCGCACCTCTGATTTCTCATTCTTGGATTTCTTTACAGCTGTCAGTAATAGGAGATGATATTTCTAATTCGCATGGGTATTCCTCAGAAACTTATCCAAGCGAAATTTTTCTGGCTAAGTATGGAGCACAAAACTGCCAACAAATTGGAAGCATCATGGGAGTGGTGCAAGGTAAATTGTTTTGGATTTGTAAAACAAGCAAAACAAAACAGTTGCTGAGACTGTTTCTAGGACGCTAGTAATTAATTCAGTCCTCTAGACCATTCAGTCTTTATTCATCCGCCTCCCTTCATAGCCCTGCCACCCAAACTGCTACTAGTGCTATGCAAAATACCATCATAAATATGCATAATTCTGGAGATTTATGGTAATTTTTCAGGATTATCCAATGTGACATTTATATGACAGGAGCATACATCAATTTAAATGAGAGTGACAAATACCTTATCCTTCTTTTTTCTATAGTTTTTTAATATTTCCTTGAACTCTCCTGAGAACAGTGTGAGCTGGTAGAAATTTGAAGAAAATATTTTAAAATTCAAATACTTTACTAGCATGCTACTTTTAAAGCTTCATGTTTTTAACGCATTTCTGGTAGATATATGTGCATGCATGTAAGACTGCATTATCTTAATGCGGATTATTTATGTGCAATGAGAAAAAGTGTTTCTGTAGATATTTTACGTGTTATTGTTCTACTCCCTACAGATAACAATGGAGAGTAAAATATCTCATGTATTGGGCTGATTTCTGAAAATGAGTTTGATCTGTCTAATTACTTCAATAATCTGACTACTCACCTGATAGAACAATTGAGCAAGATTTTATTCTCATTTTCATTTTAACCACAGTGACAAGGATTTGCTGCTATGGCAAACTGCGATTATGTTCCAGATCTGTTGTATGTCATAGTGGTTTAGATATATTTTTTATTAGAGAAATTAACTGAGATGTAGTCTAAAATCTTACTGCTTGTAATGATTACTAATTATGAGCATTTTTGTTCTTGGTATTTTGAGTGGCCAGCACACCAGCTAGATCTTCAAATTCATGACATGGTTTCAGTTAAGATAGTAAAGTTACTTGTAAATGAAGGTGCAATGCACTCTGAGGTCTCAAAATATCAGTGGATATTTACCACACAATAGCATGCAACACAAAGATTGAGAAATCTGGGTTTCTACAAAAAACTATTTAAATTGCCTGTTACATTGCAAATAACAGTGTTACTGGATATTGTTGTAGAATTAATTAATTTGCAAAATAAAATCTTTGTTATTTACACTGCCACATGCCTCAAAATATTCTCTACTAAAACATGCAATGTCATTATTCTATGAATCCTTTAGTCTTAAGAGAAATTATTCTATCCTTGTATGCCTAAACAGAGAAAATGTTGCAGGCCACATAAAAGAGAGAACAAAATTTTAATTGTATATGTTCTTAGTAGAACTTATTTACTCTTCATAAATTTCAATAATACATTTCATTGTGTCTCTTAAATGCATAAATACACCACTGCATTTGTACTTTGAAAAATCGATGTACTTATTTGCTTAATTTTTTCTAAGCTAATTTTATGGTGTTTTTAATGGATACAAACACAATCCTGTCCTCCTTATGGAGCAATGTAGTGGTAGAAGAGCTCACTGGAAGTCTTGCCTTTCATTATTTTGCAAGATCTTAGATTTAATTGGGGAAATTAGCCAGAAGGTAATAAAACAATGTGGGAAGTTTTCACTTTACATTACACAGGGATGCCAAATCAGGCAGTTTACATTTATTTGTGACCATGTATATACAATAGTGTAAATCTGACTGTGACACAATGCAAATATAACTTACAGTTGTGTTACTGCATATGAAAGGAGGGCGAATTTTGCACCCAAGGACTCAGGCTCATGGATGTGCTCATGTGTCTGTACATGTGTAGGGGTATATGTGCCTCCCAGCTGCACAGGCCAGTGTGGTCCCCCGAAACATTGCACTTTCAAAATGGCTTAAATTTATAATATGCCAGAGGATCTGTGAAGATAAATGAATGTCTTAAACCTGTTTTTCAGAAAATGTGGATATGCATTGATGTAAGCATAGGAATTTTCTCTGCTTGAGTAGATATTGAGCTTTTATCAGCCACAGAAGGAGTGACCAAGGTCTACCACCATCTACACTCTGTTCACAAAGGTTCTATGCCCAGAGACCTCCATACAGTCACCAGAAATGGTCCTCCAAAAATGCTTAGTGCCTTACAGACATGAGGTCAAAATGAGTGTCAGGGCATGGCTTCTGGATAATCTTTATCATCACAAACTCATTGAATAAAACATAGTAGGAAAACACTGAGGCTGTGTCTCTGTGTGGTCTCAGGGCATATTTTTTTTCTGATAGCATACACTAACTCTTGTAGGATCAGCCTGGAGACTGAGCTGGTGTTTGTCCTCTGTTCTCACTCTTCAGACCAAGCTAAGCTTCAGGAGCTGTTCAGCAAAGACTGAAGATTTGGAAGCCACATTTAAGTGGATACGCCTGCTAAGGCCCTGGTCCTGAAAAGCCACTAAACAGCTCACAGAAGGTATTGGCATCCTGCATCAGAGTTACTGGGAGAGCCTTTTGGGGAGCAGCACTGGTAAAAACTGTAATATGTTCATTTAAACTGCTGAGAAGTCAAAGCATTGTACTACATCTCAATAAAAATGAAGGCCTGGTTTATTTAAAATATTATTAAAATATTGGGTTATGGGTTTTTTTCACTACCAGCTATTAAGACAGGACGGCTAAGCATCACCAAAATATTTCATGAACCTGTTAAGTGACAAAAATGAGATCTCTGTTATAAATTCACTACCTGCACACTCACATGTAAGAGCTACTTGTATCTTTCATGCTGCTTGGAAAACACTAATTGATGCATAGAGCAGGTAGAAAATTGCATCTCCCTATGTAAAGATAGAAAAGTGTAAAACATTTGTTACATGTCTTTTCAAGATTGTTTTAATTTCCCTCTAAAACCATGATTTATAATTTTATTTATGGCAAGTAAACTTCTGGAATTAAATGGAGACATTTTTCAACTGGAACATGGTAGATGTTGATAGATATTTCTTTTGAATTGCTGAGGAGCAAAATACCAGAATTTGGTGGCAAGAATCTGTCTGGTAACCACACAAGATAAATTTGTAAGGAATATGACAAATATATTTATTTACTGCTGCTGCTAAATCAGCTTTATTTATCTTAGAAGATTTTTCCATCTATGAGTGGAAAACAAACTTTCCTTCAAGAGGTTTATGAACCAAGTAATAAATGTAAAGTCTAAATCCCTTATAGAAATCAGTTGCATTTAATCCTGGATAGTCTTCACGATGCAAATGAAGATAGGAAGTTTCCCTAGCCCTACTGTCACACGGGCAGCCAATTTACAGGCATGGGCACACACTGTACATCCTGCACCTCCCCCCCACCCCAAGACTTGGCCTCAGCTGCCTACCTCTCACAGAAAACCACAAACCAAGGAAACATATCAGTAATAGTGCCCTGTAAATTAACTTGACATTTGATGCAGGGGAAAAAAATCAGATGCTAGAAGTTTACAAAAGATATGGAAAACAAAAGCCACTCAGGATACGCGCTACATATAGTGTGGATTTAAGAGCTCTGGAAGGTGGTTATTCTCTTGCAAGCAACACACTCAGCCCTCCCTCTCTTTGTTAAGCCAACTCAGTCACTCTTTGTTAAAGCCCCAGCATTCACCAAATAAAAAAAATACCCTATACTTTCACAAAACAGCCTTCATGGAGCCAAATAACACCAAGGAACTGCTAGCTCTGGGCTTACCTTCATCCTATATCCCTAAAACTGCAATGTTTTGAAATATGCTGTTGTTAAAAGATAAATTGTAATTATTAATATTAATTCACTCCTAATAAGCCATGCTAAGTAACTAAGATGTATGCCAGTATTTTACGATTGGCAGTTGATGGACAATCACCCTGCTTGCATGCTTGCAGTAAGGACAGCAGTAGGATACAGAGTGGCAGATCAGACACAGACCTTCAGGAATATTACTATGCTTTACTGTCTACACATCCCCACCTCTGTTCCTCTCCCCCACACCTCTCCCTTCTTCCTTCCTCCCTCCTGTCTTACACCAGACAGATGCACACACACACACACACACACACACGCACACGCACACATGCTCCTCTCTGCAGAGCTGGCAGTATTGCATCTCACAACTGCCTACCTTATGGTTTACAAGTAAAGGAGTGTACTGGTAAAATACATAATCTGAGCATCCCTACTTCTTGTTACTCACAGATTTGTTTACAAGTCCCTGTGTTCTGCTTTTGTCTGTTACTACAGTTTATATCTCTGGCAGGCCTATATCCTTGCAGGAATTTTAAATAAAAATCAATACATAACTGGCAAATATTCTGTATTTCCATAATTTAGCTGTTTGGGTTATTTTTTTAAAGACACAGTTTTAAAGGTTTATGGACTTATAGATATATGAAGAATATGTTGATTGGTTTTTTTAGTTCTTCAACTGCTTAAGGTTCTGTCTGTGTAAAATAGCTTTAATAAAATGAATTTATGTACAGATATATGTGTGTGTATGTAAATGCATTTGAAATGAAAATGTTCATAAATCCTTGTCAATTGTGCTGATTAAGCCCCACACTGAACAGGGCAGTGATAAGATTTTTTGCAAAAGAGTTAAAATGCTAGCGGAAAGAGTTACTGATTTTAATTTTTTTTTTTGGTAGAGGGTAAAGAAAGGATTTAACTAGTTCAAATGAAGCAATTCCTACTTAGCTAATTTTCACTTCTTCAAGAAAGCCTTTCATTAGTACATTTTACAACTGCCAAATTAATATTTCCTTCTTGCGAAGAGAAGGATTTAATGAATGACTTATTTTCTAAATATTTACAGACTTGGTCTTTATTCTGCAAGTCTATTCTGCAAGTTGCAACACTTATCTGAGTAAACCTCTTAATAACTTACTGATTTGAGTAGTTTCTTCAAAGTAAATTTGCTGAATCTGGCTCTAAAATTTAAAAATCGTTTGAATAATAATTCCCTGTAATATTTCTGTGTATTTTCTCCTTCCACATTTTTTCCTTTGAGATCCACTTGTGAATAAATAATTGATATTACTTTTCCAAAAGCTGATATAAATTACTTTTACTGGGCTACAACAATTAAAAAATCTCACAACATGTACATATGTAGCATCTACTTTTTTCCCCCATTTGTATTTGAAGCAACAAGATTTTCCTCATAAATTCTCCATAAGTAAAATACTATTGCTTTTAATGTGGGCATGTACATCACATTATTAAATGAGAGAAATCTCTTTCAAAAAGATAGTTAATTTGCTGTCAAATGCAGAACAGTTCACATTAACATTATTCTGTCTGAGGCTTGAGGTTTTGTTTTCTTCTGTAAATGACCATAGTACTTTTACAAGACATTGCCTCAGCAGTAAAACCATTTAGAATGGAGGATATTTTTAGACTACATTCATTTGAAGTGGGGGAGGGAGGCAGTGAAATAAGATATACATTTATTTGTAATTCATATTGGTACTCTGCTTCTATTGTACTCGGAGCTTCCATCATGGCTGAAATGGCGAGCTGGCATCTAGGCAGTGCAGCAGGGCTGTAAAAAACCACTCTCTCCAAAACACAGAGCAGTGGTTCTCTCTCTCCTACATTACCTCTGCTAATTATTACCATGCTGATTCGATTTTAAAAATAAAAGTAAATAGCTGTAGGTCAGGGAGGCATATCTGGACAGTCTGTTAAATAACACTATCAATCCTTCTGGTCCAGAACAAAGATCTTTTTCATTCTGGTCTTTCAAGAGCCTCAGTCTACACATTCAAAAATATGACAGAAAAATAAACTGAAATCATCTGGCACTAAACATTTAAATTCTCTACTGCTTGTTATTATACTTATGTCTGTGTTTTAGATTGTCCCCTCCCCCACCATACTTTTGCTGATTTCCCCTCATTTGCATGACATTATGCATACAGCCTTTCCACTGTTGTAGAGTGCAGCACGGTGACAAAGCAAAACCTATATACAGAGAAAACATTTTCTCTTCGTCAAAGTTGTTCCAGCTATCCAGTATTAACATTTGATTTATCAATGTAATTCAACATTAAATTAGATCTACGTTCTTGCTGATACAATATTTACAGATTTATTATTGCTTGAGAAAATAAGAAGTCAATGTCTAAACTGTCTCCAACTGTCTCCAACTGTCTCCAAAAGTCTTTCACTTTTATAAACATTTAATTTTTCTGTGGATAACAGTTTAGGCAAACATACTAGTGGGAGGTAACAATTAAGAAGTACCTGTTTATTTATGACAAGTGAGATATCTGCTATATGCCTAACGATATGTAGCTTGATAAAGTAATATTGTAAACTGCTGAATTTGACCGATGCGGCTCAACATGGACAGCCAGGTTTCAATTCCAAAGATTCTTGGTTGCCTTGCATCTGAAAATAAAGACACTGGATCCCCTAATTACGTTATTACTTTCTGGTTGTTCTTATACTGTAACAAGTGTATTTTGTGTTATGGAGATTTAAGTCTGATCCATCCAGATTTCCACTGATGTCATGGATCTGCCAATGAGAGGGAAGGTTTCAGAATACAGTTCTTGGTTTCTGTCCAAAAGTAGGTGATAGAGACCTTAAAGTCATCCCCTTGAAAGGGAAAGAAACTCCCACTGGCTGCTACCAGAACATAGCTGGGTCCACCTTGGGGGAAGCATGAATTCATTTAAAAAAGAAAAAGTCTTTTCCTTCTCTAGAATTCTAGGGTGTAAAAAGGAAAGAATAATCTAGATGAAACTTAAACTTCATCTTGTGATTCCTTGATATTAAGTTCCTTCCCTACTGAAAGATTCCTACATGGGAGATTAACAATTTCTTTAATTTGAACAAATTCTGTGGAAGTAGTGGAATTATTCAAATACAATATCATTAAATTTCTTTCCAAACAAAATTTTAGTACTGCTCAATTGTTACAATACCACCATCATCACCCTTCCACAGAAACCAGAAGGAAAAAAGTATTTTCTTTCTCAAAGAAGGGTGTTCTCACACCATTCTTAAAGAACATGATGCTGTCCTCATTACCTTGTTTAAGAGTATTTCCAGCAGAAAACTTGGTTACACCTCATCAACATGACACAGCATATATAAAATAACTCCATAATACCAGAGAGGAAGTATATTACCTGTAAGAGTTTGTCCACGCCTTTCTGGTAGCTGCCAAAATTAGTCAATTCAGGCAGCTTTATTCAGTACATATTTTTAAATAAAATAGTGATATATGTAGTGCTTTTAATTGTTACAATTATTTTGTTCCAATTATTTCTTGTGCTGATTAGTCAGGTCATCTTTCATACATGGAAGTAGCAGTTGTTTATGGTTTAATGGCACTTTTTTTGTGGGGGAGCTTTCCATAAAAACTGAAAGATACAGTCTGGGAATATGCACGTGGGGACTCAGAGTTGTCAAAGCATCACTCAAACTACCAAACCCTCAGTGAGTCCTGCACACACATCCATTCCAATGCTCTGTGTGCTGTCTTTCCCAAACCAAACCTTGCTCATCATGCAATAGTTTCATGATAATTATAAATGATATTTAAAAAATCTAAAAGGCTTTTTCATGTCATGCATTCTATTATGCTAGCTTCTGCCTTGCTGTGTGCGTGGCTGGCACAGAAATCACCACACTGAACAGGCAGCCTATGCACTGTCCTCTTCTGCAGAAGACAGGAGTTCCTTCCTGTTGGCTGCTCACCAGGAACCCTCATCAAGAGGTGACCATCAACATGACCTGTGTCAGCCACCCTGGTGTCTCTCTGAGGAGACATGGGATGAAGGTTATCTATAAACCACTGGTTTTACAGAGCTTTAATGTGACATGCCTAAGAATCCCTTCAAGATCTCACTCTAGACCCTTTTCCTATGGAGAAATAAGATCAAAGTCAAGCATTATGGACAGATCTTGTGGGAGTGGATTTCACTGAAAGAGATTCAAAGGTCAACCCATACTCCATAGTGAAATACTTAACTTAGAGTCTTTTGCAATGGCACTGTTTCACAAAAATACCCTGTCCAGTATGGTGAATCTGCAAGTATCGGAAGCCTGAACTCCTGGGAGCAATGTCAACAGGGTGCTTTTCCTCCATCAGATACCTATGAAGCTGACAGAAAACAGTTGTGGAAGATTTCTAAAGAAAATATGGTTATGAGTCATCCCACCCATTCCAGCTGACAATTTTGAAAATAAACTAATAACCTATTGATACGTTGCCTTTCCATACCTATCTCCAGGACAAACCTACAGGACAGGGAAAGCAATTGCCTTCATAGGCATGAAGTTCTGAAGAGTTTCCTTGAAGACTGTCAGGTGCAGGAATGTATGGGTTTTCCACAGTAGCAAGAGGGGAAGTTTTGAGGAAAGGTGTTTTAAGATGTGTCATTTTTTTCTTATTATTGTACTCTGACTGGATTGGTAATAAACGAAACTAATTTCCCCAAGTCAAGTCTGTTTTCTCCATGGTGAGGCATCGCACCAAATATATTTGCAAATTATCTTCCATCATCTTTGATATACTTACATAAAAGACATATTTGATATATTTATTTAATAAATAACTAATACTTTCAATCTAAAATAATTATTTCTAAATATCCCTATTTGTCTATATAAGTAACATAAGATTTTCTCTTGCTGGGCTAATAATATTTTGGAATGAGGCTTTTCACACTCATGGCTATGAATGAAAATTTCCATGATGTGTTTAGTAAGTGTTTAAAATTTTCTGGTAGTGATTGTTTTCTCCATTAAACTACTTTCTAAGACTATTCATACACAGAAGAGCAGAGACAGCTACAGTGAATCACTCAAAGATATGAACAAACATTTCTTGACATTGATGCAGGGTATTTACCAGCCTCTAATGCAGAAGGGACACAACAGCTGTAGGCATTCAAAGTCAACTCTGAAGCTTTCAACAGATTCCAAACAGGAAAATAAACCTATTGTCCTGGTTAAGGGCAAAATTATGGAGAAAAAACCTCCAGCAAAGCAAATTCAAGGGGCCCCTTCCCCCCACCGGTTCGGGAGACAAAAAAAATCTTCTCCGAGAGAAGTGGAAAAAAGAGCCTGTTTATTCAACAGCGAAACACCCACAAACACGGAAAGATGAACAATATTAAACAGGGGAACCTCTCGTTGTTCTGGAGAGATGGCGAATTCAGGAAAAGACTTCTTTTCATGGGGTGTATCTCGGCTCGCTCAGCCTCCCAGCAGTTCCTCCTTGGCTGGAAAACGCAGCCTCCCGGGCCGGCTGGGCCTCAGTGGTGAGCTCCCGGCATTTCTCCTGGGTTCTTGGTCCGGAGCAGAGCTGATCAGTCCAAGGAACGAAGACTACAGTCCAGGGATCTCCTCTGCCTCAGCTAGCTAGGAAAACTAACTAAAAGCAAAAGAAAACGCTCTCCCGCTGTCCGCACCGCAGCACGCGCCCCGAGCACGCGAAGCAGCCGGCGCTTCTGGGCGGTGCAGACGAGGCTCCCGTACACAAAGTGCGCGCTGTGTGCTCTCCCTTTGCTCTTGGAGCCGGCCTGAAAGGCGCAGAGCTCAATGTCCGGCAGCACGGCAGAACAGACGACCGGGGATACTGGCCTATTCAGCCACCCCAGGACACCTATTTAGGGTTGGTTTTGGCCTATTCATCAGGTAGATTGTGTACTGGGACTGACTGACCAGCTCTGAGATAGTTGTTGTTAGTTTTAAGTGGCTCACCGTTGCAGTTGATTTCATCCTACCTTATGTTGCTGCAGATGGTGAGTGGAAGCATTGTTTCAGTTTTAGCTGTCAAAATCTGATCTTTCTTTATACATGTACAAACATTCATCCAGATCCACACATCTTCACATGTTGGTGTTGTAATCAAATATATGCATTCTGTCTCTTATGGAAATTAAAAACAATTCCTACTCTATGTTTTACAAAAAACCAGACAAACAAACAAACAACAAACAAGCAAACAACATATAAAGAAATATACTGTTTTCATACAAGTAGATGCTAAGATTTTTCTAGAAGTCAGAGTAGATACTTTCAGTCACAAAACGTGACTGTTTCCCTGCTCTTTCCCTATGCTGATGCATAAATTGCAGCCTAATATTGGCCTGGATTCAAACTGGGCCTTTAACACTTTTATGCTGATTTTTCAGAAGTCCATACTGATGGTGGCTGAGCTGTAAACAAAAAATTGTGGTGCCAAGATACTCAGTGGATTTGAAATTAATCCAAATTAAACATCCATAAATGATTGTGTCACAGCTTTAGCTTTGCACCATATCTTGAACAGAATATGTAAGCAATGAAAAAATTTTAATTATTTAACATAAAATATTTAACCCCAGAGAATGAGCTATAACTGAAAAGAGCATTGCTGAAAATAAGAACCAACCTTGCAATCTTCAGACAGAGCTCTCCAAGGGTATTCTTGCTGCCCCATGCCTTTAAAAAGCACCATGTTCTGTCTCCTACTTTTATTTACATACATGCATATATATATATATATATATATATATATATTTATAGCACTCCCACTGTTGCAAAGGGATTTATATATAGCATCTAAGGGGAAAAAAACCCCAAATACCACAAGTTTTAAAAGTTGATTTATGGAAGGAAAATACACTCAGATGTGATTTGGGAAACAAAAGGACTGCTCTACTTTGTTTTCGTTTTGGGGTGATTTTATGATGGTACTCTATTCCCTAATCCTCTGCTTTATGCCCAGAAATGGCTGCTGTATCTGTAAGGTGCGNTGCGCGCTGTGTGCTCTCCCTTTGCTCTTGGAGCCGGCCTGAAAGGCGCAGAGCTCAATGTCCGGCAGCACGGCAGAACAGACGACCGGGGATACTGGCCTATTCAGCCACCCCAGGACACCTATTTAGGGTTGGTTTTGGCCTATTCATCAGGTAGATTGTGTACTGGGACTGACTGACCAGCTCTGAGATAGTTGTTGTTAGTTTTAAGTGGCTCACCGTTGCAGTTGATTTCATCCTACCTTATGTTGCTGCAGATGGTGAGTGGAAGCATTGTTTCAGTTTTAGCTGTCAAAATCTGATCTTTCTTTATACATGTACAAACATTCATCCAGATCCACACATCTTCACATGTTGGTGTTGTAATCAAATATATGCATTCTGTCTCTTATGGAAATTAAAAACAATTCCTACTCTATGTTTTACAAAAAACCAGACAAACAAACAAACAACAAACAAGCAAACAACATATAAAGAAATATACTGTTTTCATACAAGTAGATGCTAAGATTTTTCTAGAAGTCAGAGTAGATACTTTCAGTCACAAAACGTGACTGTTTCCCTGCTCTTTCCCTATGCTGATGCATAAATTGCAGCCTAATATTGGCCTGGATTCAAACTGGGCCTTTAACACTTTTATGCTGATTTTTCAGAAGTCCATACTGATGGTGGCTGAGCTGTAAACAAAAAATTGTGGTGCCAAGATACTCAGTGGATTTGAAATTAATCCAAATTAAACATCCATAAATGATTGTGTCACAGCTTTAGCTTTGCACCATATCTTGAACAGAATATGTAAGCAATGAAAAAATTTTAATTATTTAACATAAAATATTTAACCCCAGAGAATGAGCTATAACTGAAAAGAGCATTGCTGAAAATAAGAACCAACCTTGCAATCTTCAGACAGAGCTCTCCAAGGGTATTCTTGCTGCCCCATGCCTTTAAAAAGCACCATGTTCTGTCTCCTACTTTTATTTACATACATGCATATATATATATATATATATATATATATATTTATAGCACTCCCACTGTTGCAAAGGGATTTATATATAGCATCTAAGGGGAAAAAAACCCCAAATACCACAAGTTTTAAAAGTTGATTTATGGAAGGAAAATACACTCAGATGTGATTTGGGAAACAAAAGGACTGCTCTACTTTGTTTTCGTTTTGGGGTGATTTTATGATGGTACTCTATTCCCTAATCCTCTGCTTTATGCCCAGAAATGGCTGCTGTATCTGTAAGGTGCGTCCAGGGGAGTGGGAAACCTTGGGCTTTTTGGCGTTTTTTTTTCAAAGCCTCACTCTCCAAGTGTCTGGGGTACCATGCAATCTAGTTTTTTTGCTTGGCTAACTTGGCTTTTTTGTTAGCCCAGGGCAAGAAGTTTTTTAATCCTTCCCTGTCCTTGGAGAGGCTGCAGCAGTAATCCTTTGGTGGCTTTTTCAAAGTGAACTGGATGGTTTGGTTTCAGTCCAAAATAAGAGAGGATTACTAGTGGGAGAGGAATCAGTTGGGAGTGGCAGGAAAGACGAGGAGCTGCTCTGTTTTGGCTCCATGCCTCGGAAAAAGCCAAACCGGTGAGAGAAAACACACCAAGCCCACCTGCTTCATCTGCTGTGAAGAGAGGACTGATGCCAGAGTCACCAGGTTCACATCTGTTTGCCCAAATGGCTGCTTGAATCTCATGTTTGTTTTTTGTTTGTTTTTTCCCTGAACACCCACGCCATTTTCTATCCACCATGTGGCAAGCTGCTGTTGGTTTTCTTATTTTTTCCCCTGGCATTCTTGAGTTTTGTTCTGGGGTGGGGGGGGGAGTAAGGTCTGACACTTCAATATCTAGCACTTATTTACCTTTTTCCCATGCCGTGTGGGCACTCTGTTTGACAATAAGCAGTTGTTTGTTTGTTTTTTTCACTTCTATGCACTAGTATTCAGTTCCTATTAGCAGAAAGGGTTTGTCGGAACCCTTTTAGAGGAAACACTGATTCCAGTGTTTTCTCCTAAACTTGTCTCTAAAGTTTCCCATCGTGCTCAGTAGAATTGTGCTCCGTTTATAGCCTTATTTCTTAGTATGATTTTCCCTTCAGAGGTAGCCAACCAATACCCACTTTGCAAATAAAATTCCCATAGGATTATGATTCTTGTAGAACTGCAGGGCTACCAAGCCCACCCCAGCTCCAGATGCAGACCCCAGCAGTCCACCTACCCTAAACTCCACTGATGCATAGCTTGGAGGCAAAATATGTGTGACGTCTCCAAGCATTGCCCACACAGAGGGAAGAGTCTGACCTCAGTTATTGGTTACTCTGTTGGCACAGATGAATGCAACCTGCGCTACATCTTTGAAGATCCTACCTCCTACTTCTGCTGATTGAATAACTGAGAAAAACACTATGTGACAGTATCATAATGGCTTCAAAGGAAGCTTTAACTCTTACACTGCCAAACTTTCAAAAGCTCAACTGCACAATCCTCTTCTAGTGAAACTTTTAGACAGAACTCCCAAACTGACAGTTTTCAAAGATTCTAATGCAAAAAGGGCTTGTCTTTTTATCTTTGTCATATATGCTCCATTGCCTGACACACTTTTTTTCTGTAAAATGGTGACAAAATAACTAACATGTAGACCTTGGAAAAACAGTAAGACTATTCATCACTTTTTGTACTGATCAGTTAATTAAAACTGAACACCATTTATGATACGAAACAGTAGGTAAAGAGGTGTTTGGGTTTTCTGCTGACATGTATTTTACCATTAGCTTTCATCCTGGTTACTGAAATCTAGCCATTTCTGAACAGGAGAGCCCATTTTATTACACCGTTTCATAAAACAAACAAACAAACAGGCCACCACCCCACCCCCCCAAAAAACACCCAAAACCCCCTCAAAACGTAAACCCATAAAGTGATGGGTCATAGTGATGGTTGTGGCAGGAGAGTGGATGATGCTGTTGACAGAACTTTGCTCAGGACCCTTACTTTTCAGGAAAAAACAAGAGTAGCCTTACTGGGGACATGTTCAACTCTCCAAACATGTCAAATTCACCATCAGACTCTGGCCTAACTGGTAGAGCTAGAGAAGATGCCAAAATGAAGGAGTTACATAGATTAAGCTGGCCTGGATCCAGCCAGCCTAAATTCTACCTAAATCCTTCTGCCTGTCCTTATTACTGGCTGCCTCTAGCTCTTATCTCTGCAGAGAAAGTCAGAACTATCCCCTTCACCAGGAATGGGCAGTTTCTAGATGAGGGCATTCAGTCTCGCTCAACTTGCAAAGGAATATTCAAGATTCATCAGGCCATAGAGGCAAAAAAGTTGAGAAGCTAACGCTGCTGCTGTACAAGTTTTATGATTTCTAAAAAGTAAAAAAACCTGTTGCTATTATAAAAAAAAATCTCTATTTTTCAGAATATGAAATATGAACAGACTCCACATCAACTACGCCCACCTTACTGATCCAAGTCAACTGAGCTGAACCCAAAATTTGTCCTATCCAAACCCTTTTGCAGGGGGAAGGCACCTTAGTGCTACTGGCTAGCTTGGTGAGTCTTGCTGTATCCTTAACAACTGGAACGATACTACACTGGAATTTAGATGAAATCCCATCAAAGCTTTCCTGAAGAAACAGTTGCATAGAACTACTAGGTAGTTTGCTTTCCTGTGTTCACCTTAAAATACGTTCTTAAATTAATTAATTAAGAATACCTTGAATTAAGGTATTTGCTGCTTTCCAAGAGGCTTGATTTTTATGGAATACTGTTTTTCACCTTATTCTAGATAAGCTACCTTTTCCATTGTCTTTAGCTTGTACTGGGGAAGACCAGGACCTGAGTTATATATATCTGAAAAAAGATTAAGGTGAGCAACAACAGCAAAATCAGTCTGAAATCTTATAAATGGTTTCACGGATTAGAGATAGCACTAAAATTTCTGAAGAGACTAAGCATTTTGTTGAACTTCAAATTAATAAAATATTTCTTAGATTTGGTGGTACTTGTATTATAGAATAATGTATATTTTAATAAAGACCTTCAACAGCATAAGGATTTAATTCAATTCTAGAATTAGAGACCATTAGAAATTAGAGGAGCATATGCATATATACAGATATAAATACATACACATTGCACAATACATACGCACATTGTGCATAGTTTCTCTTAAAGGGAACTGTATAGATAGGTATTGTGACATATTTTAACTTGCAACAGGTGTGCAGTTGAGACAGTTATTAGGAAGTGCAGCAACATTTGTCTTTAAGAGACGTTTAGACACCTATAAATCTTCCAAGTCCTAGTACAAAGACATTTATTATCTTTGTATTAACTTCTGTAAACATGAGTTTTGACAACTGAATGAAGTGACTGACATTGACAAACTTGTGAAAAATGTTTTTGTTCACACTTTTTCTTATTATTAGTCTAGTCCTTTGTCCCTTGTATTTTTGGAGTGAGGATTTTATTAGTAAGAACCTAGATTTTAAACCCCCTGTTTACAGACTTCCCACTGAAATCAGGCCACACCTTTGAAGTAAATGGAATTTCTGAACATGAAGCATATTTTTTGCAATGGGTTTAGCGATATTTTAGTTTGTTCTCTGATAGTAATTTGAGTGCCCTGATTTTTTGGGGGGTGCAGGTTCTTCAGGTTGCATAAACAACAGTAATGTTGGCAAGTTATTCCTCCTCCCAGCAAAGGTGGCAGAAGCACAATGTACCTATAACATCATTAAAATGGTACTGATTTTGTCTTGCTGAAATTATTAGCAGAAGCAGTATTTTATTTTGCACTACAGATACCCTAACAAACAGGGTTTATCTTTTACTCTTTTCAACACAAACCATTTTTTAAATACTCTGAAGGGAGAAACAATTAGTGAAAGATGTTTCGTAATAATTAATATCTTTCTAAGGCCAGACTACTACCCAGAATGAAGAGGTCATACATAATTTATGTAACCTCGATGAAACAGAATGAGACAGATATACCTCAGACCTGGGCATATTTTCTGCTGCTTTTTAGCTATTACTATTTAAAGAAAACATTTCAAAAGATCATTCCATAGCAAGGAAATTAGTTTTCATGCACATCACTTGGCAAATCGTACTTGTCTTATTTATGTGTGTACATAAATGTGGTTAGTGTGGCTGATTTTGACCTCATTTTATGTCAGGCTCACCCTGACAGAAAAGAATTATGACCAAAACCTGTTCTGGTGAAGAGCTAAAGAAAGCAGAATTTGTGAATTTTCTAGCAGAAGGCTTAGGCCTGAGTAGTAATATGCCACATAATATTACTGACCACATGATCATTTTAAATTGACTGATTTTCTTGTAGTGGAGTCTCTGAGGTTTGAAAGGCTCTACAAACTAACCAAAAGTGATACCAGTCCTGTATTTGCCATTATGCTGAGTATTGTTAGGTAAATAACTAGTCAGTTAACCTTCAAGAAGGTGCTTCATTATGCCAGTAATCTGGGCTATCATTGTTAATAAAACCTTCTCCTAGAAATTACCTAGGAGAGCTTCTGGCTTCACCAATTAAATATCCCTCAGAAGAGACTGATGTCTGCAGATTTACCCCTTCTGACTCTTTCCTTTGGCCCCGGCAGGTGGAACCTTTTCCACAGCTGACATTGTCAATGCACAGACAGTTGGACATACATCACTTCAGATTTCTTGCCTTTCAGCAGTATTACCGCAGTTTGGTAGAGAATACCTCATGCTGGTCTAATTCCAGGAATAATTTCAAACAGACATCTCAGCCATTCTCCTCAGGAAAACAGGTCACTAGTCATGCTCTGAAACACAGAATTATTAAGAGCATTAGAAAAATGTTTGCTATGAAGCTTACTCATTTTTAAAAATTTAAATCAAACTTTAAATGACAAAACCTCTCTTCTTTGATTCTATGTGCAATACACTGATGCAGGTGTGTGCTCCTCTACCAAGAGATGAATCACTAATTTTTCAGGTAGCATGACACACGAATACTTACAGAATAATATTTCAGATATTTTGCTCTTTGAGATTCTTGTCTTAATAAATTCATTCGTATTAGAGTAAAAGGGCAAATGAAGTAGAAATATGCAGTCCCTAAGAAAATTAAAAGCACTTGAAACCCCCCAGTTTTAACCTTAGTTCTGATATCTTGTACTTGACCTATAAGTAAATTCTACCTCTGTATATACCTCTATTGATGTGGAAAGGGAATAAAAACATAATTTACTGTTCGTCAAGCTGACTGTGAGGATTTTTACTCAAAGCAGGTATACTGTTTTAAGGCACTACATGGCAGGTATTGCTACTAGTGGACGTTCATGTAATAAATTTGTTTTAGAAAAGTATTTGCTGGACAAAAATATCAGCTTAGAGCATGAGCAATACATAAGATAACTTCAAAGGAGTGAGCAGCATCTGTTTAACTTAGTGGGGTTTTTTTGGTATGTAGCTTGCTACCATTTTACCAGCTGAAGTCCCAAACTATTTGTATCTAACCAAAAAGATCAGAATAAACTCTTTTTCAAGTGCACAAATAAAAGCAATCTGGACTGCACTGAAGCTGTCCCATTTTGTCTCAAATCCAACTTGAGCTTGGCTTTCCTTTGTCATTTCCATGGCCCAGGCCACAGCTTACAGACTGTTTCAGACCAGTATCTGTCTCATATTGCTTCCTCACCAGAAAGCATCAAATATAGCTTGATGGCTGATTCTCACTTTCTGGCAGCCAGGACAGACCAGATCGTGCCACTGGCACGATATTTGGATACTTTGTTAGAGTGGAACTAGAGATCTACACAAGGCTTATTTGTCTTTAGCACTAGGCCAAATATATCAGCAATCGTGCAAACAGCCCCTGTGGAACTGGGAAAAAGAGATGGAGACTTAGATTAAGGAGTGTAGGAACACAACTTCCAGCAGCAAGCCCCTCTGATGGCACCAAAACTCCTTTCCAAATTCAACTGTGTGCATCCCACACACAGGAAGCAGAATTGCATCAAGACATACTCCGAAGCCCATCAGAAGAACAAAAGAAGGAAGCAGACTACTGAAATGTTAGCTGCATGCTGTGGCCAAATGTTGAGCATTGGAAAGCATACTACAGAGATGTAAAATATACAAGGAAATATACAAGTAAATTTAGTGTTAAGAAATATTATTTTTAGAGTGTGCATTAACCTAAGTGATGCAAGACAGTCCATATTTTCCAGCATCCGTTAGGTAAAATTATCAGAACATTAATATTACATATGGATATTGGCTTAACATAATAATTGTGTGCTTTGTGTGCCTGGGTAAAAATACATTTCTGTTAGAAGGAGTGCTGAATTATTTTATGCCTGTGGCTAGCACAAGTTGCCATTCTGAAGTTGTAATGAAACTCAGACAGTCTAAAGAAAAAAGAGATGGAAAGACATCTTTTGTAACTTCAAGGCATGCCATTCATAAGCTCAAGATATTCAATGAAGCTGTGTAAAATATCTTTTTTCAAATTTCAAAGATAAGTAAACGTAATACAGGCAAAGGCATTCACTATCTGTATCGTCCACATACGGTCATTCTCTGCAGTGAATTTATTTTGCTTTTTGAAAGGATGTAATTAAATGGAATATAACAGCACATTTTTGTAGAAAACATTTCAGAGAAGTGGTTTGCTAATCATGTTAGAAACATACTAGTTGCTGGCTTTTTTTTTTTTCCTTAAAAATGAATCACATCTGAAGGCTGCATTATGTAGTTAGGAGCCGCTAATCCTTCAGCCTATTAATTTGCCTTTATATTAAATTAAAGGTTCTTACCATTTAGCTGTCTTGCCAGTTGTGTCAGGCTGCAATGCAAGACATGTTTGCAGAACAGCAAACATGCATTATTTAGAATAATGCACTGTACATCCCTGATGTAGCTGTTTTGTAAGGTCACCTCCCCCATTCGAGTTCATTGGTATGACTAACGCACATGGAATTAACATGTGCATTCAGTCGTGAGCCAGCGAACATTAGCACAGCAGTGGGGAAGCGGATCAGTGCAAAAGCCCCCTGGATTCAGTATGGGAACACAGAAACCTGCCACTGTTGGAAACAACGTGTTTACAGGACAGGCACCTTTGAAAGAAATTGAAACACAAAGCAATTCAACTCTGCTTTCTTAGCAACCCATCAAATAAACACACAAAAAACCTGTTTACTCAATTTTACTTCATTTCCTAATAATACCATTTCAAATAGTATCAAAAGACTTTATGCTAGAAAAAAATGGACCATTCAACAGAATTATCTCCAACTCACTTTTTGAAAAAAAGAAATATAAGTTAAATCACTAATGTAGTATTCTCGTACTTTGTTTTGTTTATCCTCAGCTAATTTCTACCAGTGTGTCATTCTACAAAGAGCACTTCCTGACTGCAGTCTTCACAAATATGCTCCAGTATCCTACTCCTGAAAATAAGTTACTATCTCATTGGAGCAATGGCTTCTTCAGCCTGAGTTGCAATGGGGTTACACTTGAGTAAGGGCTGTCTATAGTGAAGCAATTTTCTATGTGAATAAAACACCTTCCCAGAGGAATTTAACAAACAAGACCTCAATGCTGCAATATCTGCATTTAGCATTATGCATGTGAGCCATCTAAATACACTACAGGGGATTCTTGAATGCATAAACATTTGCAAAATGGAAAGTGACATGGTTTTGATGCACAGGAAGGAACAGAATTTAATTTTGTTTCAATGTTATTGCTGTTCTGGGTTTCCTCCTTTTTTCTTTTTTTTTCACTAATTCACATGACCCTACTCCTAGTCTTTAGTTCAGTGAATTAAGCCACACAGCCAAGACAACAGGGGTAATTTTGGTTCATTCTCTCTGCCAAAAATAAAAAAGGTAGTGTGGAGAAGGTGGCAGGGACAGAGGGAGAGAAAGAGAGAGGAGAAAATTGGGTCCATTCAGTAGATCAACAGATACATATAGTTAGGAAGTGTCAAATGCACCCTTTTAAATGTTTATATGCATAAGTGTAATGTTTATATGTACACACATTCATATATATATACACATTGATTTGGTATATACTAGGTTCCAAAACACTACAATTTCTCTCTCACATAAAGGAGACACACAAAAAGACTTATTTCACTTACTGACAGCATTTAAGGGAGTGTTAACTTTTTATACCATGCATGTATGATTTTTCTGCTATGAACTTGTGAGGATAATAGACATGGACCCAGATCAGCAGGAAA
The DNA here is from genome assembly GCA_013397845.1 of Melanocharis versteri. Taxonomy (NCBI): domain Eukaryota; kingdom Metazoa; phylum Chordata; class Aves; order Passeriformes; family Melanocharitidae; genus Melanocharis; species Melanocharis versteri. Next base: position 303,140 of record VZTG01002058.1, on the reverse strand, counting down.
ACTAAATTGTTTATTCAAAAGAAACGAGCTGCTTTCATACACTTTTTCAAGGCATCTCACTACGTGACCTATCCCATGTCACCATGTCAGTGGCGCGCATTCTCCATGTCCTTCTTTGAGGTGATCACGCACTGTTCAGAGGTCTGTCAGCCCCCAGCAGGCTCCTCTCTACAGGGCTGTGCTGCGTGATACCTTCTCCCCGAGGGCCCAGGAGAGACAAGCCTCTCCGTGCTGCCATGTGCTCCTTTGTGCCTCTACAGGCGCATGCCACAGCCCACAGATCAACTCTATCCCATCTCTTCCCACAACTCCCACTTTTTGTTTTCATGAAACAAAAAATTTCTAACGTTAGAATATGTTTATCTCTGAAAACACCTAATAACTAGTAAACAGACAGAACCTTGATAAGTAAATTAAAATTATCTAAAACTTTTACCATCAACCCAGAATCTGCAATTGCTGGAGAATCCCATTTCACAGTAAAGACTTGGAGAGCCTTTCCTGGGCAAGACTTCCAAGTTTACCTCGAAAGGCGATCCAGCTTTCAAAGGATGAGATCGGCAAGTCAAAGTGACTTGATCACACTTTTAGTGGCAGAAACACCTGGGTCTGATGGTATAATCCCCAGTCAGCCAGGGCTGGGGCTTGGCCAGAGTCTCAAGCCTTGACTGAGAGGGCTTCCCTACAATACCTACAAAATTGCCTAAAAACTTTATTAATATCAGGTATGAAACTGGAGTGTCCAAGGTTGGTCAGACCACTCTTGCAGGTACTCATCTTGGTCCCAAATCTCTGGAAACACAAACATATCCTCGCCTCCAGATTATCAGTGGAAAGGGGCCTTCCCATTTTCCACTTTCAAGATTCCTAAAAAGTACCTTAGCATTTTCTGTGTCAGCCTGTGATTCACCAAAATGTCATTGGATGGGGGTTTGGTTGTTCTGAATGCGATTTGAAAAACTAAGACCGTATAAAGCTTTTACGAGGGGTATATCCCATCCTTGCACTCACTCTTTTTTGTTTTAATAATTACAGCTTGAATATATTTCAACCCACTAAATTCAGGACAGCGTGTAACATAACATGCCTTTCTTCCATTATGAACAGTAAAACAATGTATGTAATAAAACAAGCAGCACACATTAGCTGCCTAACTGCTTTACCAGACAACTATCTTACAGCTAAACCCTTTTCTAAAAACTCTACATAGAGCTTTAAATCTAATCAACAGTTACGTCAAAATCTGTAGCTTAGTGGAAATATAAAGTTAGTTTTAAAAATGCAATGCAATGCAAACATATTGGTTTGAAAAGATCCATTAAAAAAAGCTATTAGAACAATGCAGGGGGTCACAAAGTGGCGTGGTAAAAAGGTAATCTTTGAGACAGGGTCCAGGATTGAGACAACACACTGAAAAACAGGAAAAGTTCCACGGAATAGCTTCAGAAACGACTTGCCGAGCTTGCAGCGGCCCGCACAAGCCGGTGCAAATGCTGCAGCCTCTCCCGAGGAAAGGACTACCCGTCCACCCAGGTCTTTTCTTCAGCACAGTACACGCGGGTCCGCAGCAGCCGGCAGCCCTGGCTGCAGCGGGAGCGGCATGAGTTGGGCGGTTGCGCCGCGCTGGCTCACAGGGCTCCGCCCACGCACAGGATGGCGGCCGCGCCTCACCGGGTAAACCCTGCTGCACGCAGGGAGCAGGGACGCGGCACTGCCCCAGCCGGCACTGCCCCTGCGGGTGCCACCGGGCTCCCTGGGTCGCCTCCTCACTGCCTACATGCAGAGAGCTTCGTGCGTCCCACTGGACCCGCTGTGTTGCCGCCGCGCTGAGCCCTGGCTGCGCCATGTGCTTGCCGCTGTGGCATGGCTTTGCCATGTACTTGGCGGTGCAGCGTGGCCATGTGCTCGCCACGAGCACTCGCCGCTGCCGCTCCAGCGCTGCAGCCCCGCACGCTCTCCCCGCAGCGCTCCAGTCTCACAGAAGGCAGGCAGAGACGGAACACGCCGCTGGGAAGGGCCCCTCTGGCTCCAGCCGGTCGCTGCGACACGGCTCCAGCTGATTCCGCGTGGCGCGGCGCGAGCTCTTTTACAATACCGGCAGGTCCCCTCCAGGATCAAACAGGTTGGGGCACTAGGAGCCATCTTCTGGCTCTCCTCCCACAGCGCCTACGAACTTACGGTCAGTCGCTGACCACGCAGAAGGGGTCGGCACGGCTGCTGCGGAAGCACAGACATTTTTCTTTGTTCAGTCTGTGAGTGCAGCATGTGCCATGAGCGCCTTACACACAGCCCACTACAGATACTAGAGCTTTATCAGGGTTGCGTCACCGCGCATAACTCGGTCCCACAGCGTGTCTCCAAAACCGTCCCATGGATCAGTCTTTTGCCCAGAACAAGAGTCTGTTCAAATCTGTAAACTAAACTTTCCTGCCGTGTTTCTGCAAAATCCATTCCAAAGTCTCTGTGACGTTCTTTTGCTCCTGGGAAACACCGCTTTCCATGGTTCTTGACTACTAACCCTCCGTCCCACAGAAAGGGTAATGGCGCCATGAGCTTCTTTGCAGCTCACAGGCTTTTTAGAGCCCCCCAGACCTTTTTCCAGTCCCTTTGTAAAGTTCAGCCGAGCCGTCCTCACCAGAGCAACACTATCAGTTGCCTTTCACGTCCCTGTTCAGGAGCTACTTGTGAACATAACAGACACGGACACAGATCAGCAGGGAATCTAAATCGTTTATTCAAAACAAATGAGCTGCTTTTATAGACTTTTTCAAGGCGTCTCGTTATGTGACCTATCCCATGTCGCCACATCAGCGGCACGCTTTCTCAGTGTCCTTCTATGGGGTGATCACGCGCTGTTCAGAGGTCTGTCAGCTCCCAGCAGGCTCTTCTCCGCAGGGCTCTGCTGTGTGACACCTCGTCCCCAGGGTCCCGGGGAGACGAGTCTCTCCATGCTGCCATGTGCTTCTTTGTGCTTCTACAGGCACATGCCACGGCCCTCACATCACCTCTATCCCATCTCTTGCCACATGAACTGAGTGAAGAAAGTTAGGTTTCTGGTGATTTTTCCAGTGAGAAAGAAAATAATTTTCTTGGAAAGTTAAATTCTTCTTACAACTACAAACTTCTGAAAACACGGTTTAGTCAAGTCAGTATTTCTCCACAGATTGTTTGGCTTTATAAACTAAGTGTTTACAAAACTTACTGACTAAATAGGAGAACAATTTTTAGAGGCTGATTAAGGTCACGCAAAAAGGCTTCCTTTCATTCACAATTTTAGCTGCAAGTGCCATGTTACAGATCCTGGCAAGATAGAAATTATAAATAAGCTAGAGCTGTAACTATTGGAAATGTAAATTTTTAGACTAATTGAAAAATAAATAAATGTCATATTTTCCAGTCCAAAGGAACGGACTTTCCCATTTCAGTGGATGCATAAACAGTGCCCTCTCCAGGCTGCTTAACAATGGTCTCTCCATTACCAGCAGGTTCAGGAGAGAGTTACGTGACTCATCGCCTGGGCAAAGGCCCCTTCAGCATCCTCCTGTATATCAGGACCGTGCTGCTGCTGTGGATGCTGAGCTTCCTTCAGAGCTTGTTCTTGCTCTGACAGCAGCCTCAGGCCCTTGCTGAGTGCCTCTTTTCCTCCTCACATCTCTACTGCCTTGCAACAACCCATCTCCCAGTAAGCCCTGTTACCCAGGAGATTTGGCTGTCCCTCACCACACATCTTCTTCTATCACTGCTACTCAGAACAGTCACCCTTGCACTCCATGGCTTGGTGCATCCTTGATTTGTCCTTCTTTTGTGCAGAGGCACCACCTAACCCCTTCACAAGCTTATTAATGATACCCCCTTCCTTCTCCCCAGGTGTGATTCCAGACACTCTCCTGAGTTCACAATTTCCAGGTGATGCTGACAGGTGTTAGTGATGCAGCAATTAGTCCACTGAGGTGCCACTATCATAGTGTGCTGTGGGCAGTGTCTGTGTGAGTAGGTGGCTTCCTGGCCCAAAAGCACTAGACTTTTACTAGCAAAGCAATGCCTTCCAGCAATTTCATTGAGTTATCAATGCTGACTCTCATTTTAAATATTTTTGTTCTTCCTCCCAGATTCTGTGTCAAAATATCCCTCTTCTTCATTCCAACTTTCCAAAATGTATTTCCAAGACACCACTGCAAATACTCTTGCAAGCAATCCACTCAAGCAGCTGTGCTGTTTTCTGCAGCTTCACTTGCCTGCTTACTCTGAAAATGCAAGAAAAAAACTCCTGAAAATAAAGTCTCAACTCCTAGTAGGATGACTGATCTTACTTTTCTTTTGCTGTAATATCTACTGTAATATAAACAGCAAAATGACACAAAACATAGATAATTGTTATAAGTAAAAAAGAAGCAAGAATTAATATACTAGTAGTTAAAAATCTGGTTTCTACAAGTTCTATGTTTTTCCATTTATTTCAGCAGCAAGGATAAGTGCTTATCATTTCTGGAGAAATGGATGACATTGGAGAAGAAATCTGAAGTATGACTTTCCATGCAATTTGGCAGGGTGAAAAAAACCCCAAACCCAAGCTCTGCTATCTTTGGTTTCCCACAGAACATCATATATCTCAGGCTTGAGAAGTACTGTGTCTCTTCTGTGTAGAATGAAAGATACCAAAATTTTCATGAATTGTGTGTTTGCTACTGCATGACATCAGTAGTAAAATACTGCAAAGTTGAAAATAATAGTAAAATACAAGACTCTATGGGAGAAGTTTATAATATACTCAGAAAATCCTGTAAAAGCACAGATTGTACCAAGGAAACCAGAATAAAAAGTTGTAAGCACTGGGAAAAGGCTGGGAAAAGCGCTGTTCAGTGATATAAGTATGTGTACTTACCTGCAGTCAAGCAGAGTGCTCATATTTCACAAACTAAGTAAAGCTGGGCCATGTCAGTGACTAAGGTAAGAGATAGGTGATACCAGTGGTAGTTTTTATGCGTCAGCAGCTGCCATACTTCTGCATAAGTGGGCATTAAATTAAACATTCTAGTGAGCAGTCAGTTGCACAACTTTGCCAGAAAATATTCAGAGCAAAAGTCTTTGTTCAGAGCAAAATCCAGATCCTAGCACTCAGTTGGTTAAAAAACTCCAAACATAGTAATGAATTGCATGAAAGTCACCATAACGTAAGAATACCCATAATATTCAGAATTTTTCCTATTCATCTGGTACTTCATGAATTCTAAGATTAAAATTCAAATTTTAATTTCATGGGAATACATTGTATGTCAAATGGTCCCAGGACAGGGTCCACTGCAAATGTAGGCATGGATTTTGCAGTTGTTCACAGGATTCCTCAGCTGACAAATCAGCCCCTATTCTGGTCTGTTCTCTGGACTCAAACAACAACAAAAAAAATCGATGTTTAATCAGATAAAGTGAAAGTCTGGCTCTTTCTGAGGTGCAGTGCAACAGTCTAGAGCAGAGCAGATTTTCAGCGTTGAACAATGAAATCCTGTGTGAAGGGTCTGAATTCTGGATAGACCTGTTTCCACAAGAAAGCAGTGATTGGATGTAGCAGAGTAGTAGGACCAGTAGGTGAAGAAACACAACCAAGAATGCATATGAAGAAAATCAAAATATATGATTGTTATCTAGCAATTGGTAGATGTGTGAGAGCAAGTGTGCACACCCAATTTTCTCTCTTTATGATTATGATTATCACTTTTCACTTTTCAAATAAATGAAGGAATTTATTTTCAATAAATGAAGGAATAAAATTTCACCTTCTCAGTTAAGAGTTTGTAGAAATACATTAAGGTAGCTAAGAATGACAGCAAGAGAGTTTCTCTATTCTGTACATAAGGATATCATTGCACCTAAAACTAAGTTCATAGAGGAAAGATTTTATATAAATTTTCTGTAGCTGAAAGAAAAGAGAAAAATAAGTAATAAAGGCATTAAGTTGCATGATTTTACTGAGGTCACTTTCAAGTAATCATAATTTTGTTGGAGACTGATTTATGAGTGAGCAAATTTGGCAAAAATGTCAAATCACAAGATTTTTTAAATAATTAAATATCTTAAAGGATGCTTTGGTTTAATTTCAAATAAATTACAGAATTCTATTTTTTTTTTCACATTTATTTTGTAGGCAAAGGATGCAGGAAAATTCTGGTGTACAAATAACAACTGTGGGACAAAAAGGAACAGAAGGCTCCTCTAAGAACAGAGGACTCCTCTGAAAATGGAGGACTCCTGTGCCAAACTCTTAAGTGATGACAGTTTAAAGATGTTGCTCAAATATTGGGGAAGCCATAAGGATGCATGGGCCTCTGTCCACAGAAATACAAGACAGGCCTGAGACAAATAGCAGAAGAAAATTTAGATATCAGTGAATCAGATGTCTTGTTCCCAAAGGAGCAGCAGAAGATAATAAAAGACATCAGCAGAACTAGGCTAAAACTAAGAGAAGATGCTCTTTGCAGATTTGTTTCCATGCAAGATCAGAAAGAGCATGGGAAAAAGTAGGGCTTTTATTTTTCCTCATAAATCAAATTGAAATGGCTCTTGACTGAATTTTCGCTGTCATTAAACCCAGGACCACTCAATGTACCATTAGTACTTTTTCTGCCTTACTTTCCACAAATAATCCTTTACAGAGCATTTGAGTACATTCAGATTTAATATGCACATCAGCCTGGGAACTCTGAGGATAATTTCAACAGAGAGCTATAGATATAGACTTAGCCAATGAATAGCTTTGACAGAGCTTAAGAAAGGCATCCATAACACTTGAGCAAATGACTGTTAATTTGCAGATACAGTTCAAAGCCTTGCCCACCCTGATTGAAAATACTTCTATCATTCATATCAAACAGGTAAGTCATCACTAGGCTTCAGCATCCTAAATCACTTTTTGCACATACTTTTACAACTGAGAAGGATTTGCACATACAGGGGAATACTGCTTTCTCCACTCAAAATAAAGTTTGAGTTCTGCCCAAAAATGAAGTGTTACTCTGATTTGTTTCTATTTCTTAATTTACATGAAACCCAAGCTACATTTGATGTTGAAGCCTATTGAAAATTGCAGATTTTGTTTTCTGTTGGAATTTCAGGATCAAACTACTACTACTGTTTAACTACTAAGAATGTGTAACTTTTCTTTGACTTTTTATCTTTGTTAGGCATTAAAATTTCTTGAAACATTTAATTGTTTAAGCGTTAAATTTTTTACATTAAAAACTTTAACTTTTTAAGCATTTTAACCCTCTTAAACATTTTAAACCCTTTTTTAAGCTTTCTTAGTCATTGTACTTCCAAAGCAAACATCTTTTTTTACCAGAGAAGCTTACTTTTACTACAGTCTCATCGCAAATTTGACAACAGAATCAAATGAGAGCAGAGTGATGTAAACTTCATGGCAAAAATTAAATAACCTCAATTATTTAATGAAAGCAACTTTATGGTTGATTATTTCAATATTTATAACTTGCAAAATAAATGTACTAACAAACATTTAAAAATATCACACACACCTTACTTTAATTTTGATGCCAAAACCTGGAATACCCCAGGGGTCCTGCTAAGAAGAAGGTGGGTGTTTCCTAATTCAGTTTGCTGAGGATGTGAATGGAGAGGAGGAGGCAAAACGACACAGATGAGGAAGGGAGTAGGTGGCCAGGGCACCACGGGTAACATCATTAGTAAAAAAGAGGGAACAGAAGAAGGTCAAATGTCTAGGTCAAATAAGGTAGGACAATATTATCAGAAAGTATTAATATAAAGGCAAAAGAGCCTTGAATTCAACCACAATGTGATGAATCCCAGAGACATGCAAAACTTCTCAGATTGTGCCCAGCATCTTGCAGAATTCCTTTTGGAGACTAAATTTTCATCATTGTACATTAGTAATGACTGCAGAATTAGGTCCGAAGTGTTTGGGAATGTATCTGGGAAAATGATACAGTCTGTTTGTCAGAATTCATTTCTGAATGAAATGAAAAAAATCAAATGTAAGATGAACAAAGTGAATTCTGTTATACTGTTGAAAAGTTTCCCAGGTGCAGTAGTGGGCTCCTGTCCTTTTCAAGACAAAACACTTTAAGGAACAATCCCTCAGTGGCATAGAAAAGCATGAGGTAACCTAGTGGGTCTTCACCATGCTTTATTTCTGTGGAACTGAACAGAGCCAAAGCAATAGAGCAGCATTAAGAAATCACAAACACTATTTTAGGAAAAACTTATTCCATCAATGTTTGTGTGACCTGTGAAAATGCAGGTAGGTAAGTCTTTGCTACCTTGACAGAAGTGGAAGTCCCAAAAATGCAAATGTTAGTACTTTTGCAAATATGTGTTAACGCAGATGTCCTAGTGCGGAACAAACTATATATCTGTTTTGAAAACTCCTAGTTTCATGAAATTTCATGAAATAATATAGGTAACATAACAAGAGAGCAAGGCAATACCACATGCTATGCAACAGAAGTATTGAATTAGAATATAAAGCATTCACATGAAAGTACAGTCAAATGCCTGAGAATTATCCACTGCACTGACTTTATCTGCGCATAGTACTGTTTTACAGAAAACTACTGTGAAGAAGCCCTAATAAAACCTAATCTGCTCACTACTGAATAATTTTTTTCATCTTGACTACTTTCTATGTAATTTTGACTATTAGTTTCTTACAGAATACTATGAAAAATATTTTTAAAATATTATTGTGCTAATAAAACCCAATTAAAATAGTCAGTTCTGTGATAAAGCATAAAGGAGCAAAGAAGTCTTGGTGTGAAGTCCAGTAATGAAATTAATGTCATCCCTGGATCTGCAGGTTTGCAACCAGAATCCTCAAAAAGAAAAGTAAAAAGAGCAAAAAGCAGCACTGCTGTGCTGCATTTCATCACTGTCACTGTTCTGACCTATGAAAAGAAGGTTGTACTCTTCCTTCCATCTTCTGAAAGTAAAACCCTGTAGTATTGCAGGAGCAAGGACATGGTTACACAGAATTATTATCACCCTCTTCTTCAGTGTCAGGTTTTTTATTTTGATAACACTCTGCCTGAGAATATTGTAAGAAAAGTCAAGTGAAACTCATTTGGTCCCATGCCTGCTCTTAAGGCGACAAAGGTACAAGTAGAGAAGGATTATGAGCAATACTGAGGGCTAAAAATTGCAAACAGTGCAAGAGCCTGATTGCTGTTACAGCCAGAAACCCTCACAATGGTGCACCACATGTGCTATTCATCCTGCTCTGCCCTTTTGTAATGTTGCTTACACAGGTATTTCGAAAAATACCACGAAGAAATTTTCAGGGGTCTTCCCTGAAAGTGGGTGCAGCTGCCTTACCAGTGTAACACTGCTCTTTGTATGCATCTGGAAACTGTATATGAAAATCTGTATTTAATGGGATGAGACAAGTTTAGGTTTTTTCCATAGTCACTGCATTCCATTTTCAACACCTTCTCTTAATTAGAAGTTTGCAGGTAACATTTCAACACCCACCTGATTTGCTGTATTTGATTTTGCATGATTTTTTCCCTCTCATTGATCATATGTTTATATACTACATAGTGCCATAGGAGTTGGCGATACAATCACTTAAAACAGAGGTCCAGACTACTTGTTTATTTCTAACATAGTGATTTTCTTATTGCTGTTTTCTTCATTGAAGGTATTATTCATGATCCCAGTACAGCTCTGTAATAATAGCCTCTGTATTGCAAAATTATTATGGAAACAATCTCTCAGGCTGTTTCTGCATTCCTTTATTGTTGGAATCTGATATTTTTATTTCAAAATATATAACTAAGTCTATAAAATGCATTTTTTAAAGAAGAAATGCCTAATCCCTATGCGTATAGCAAAACTGAAGGCCAAAAACTGAGCCAGAGCAGTTGAAAGGTGGTAAATTATATATTCTAGTGCAGCATTTTTTGTCTCTCTCCATCTCTCACCATGTGAGTGATAATGCTTCAGAGGAACATCTCACCTTAGAGAAAAATTATATAGCAACCTAAAAGGTTTTTGGCTGATACTGAGGCTGACTTGGCCTTTATGGATAAACACATTTCAGAAACTCTTCCTGAGCCTTTTGACACTGACCAAACACTGTTTCTCAACATGCTAGACAAAATGGAGTTAGGTATTTTGGTCAAGAAAATGTAGTATGAGTCTAGGTAATACACGGTTAACAGATTTTTTTTTCTTTTAAATTTTAAGGGCTTTTAATTTCACTTTTTTTTCTATTCTGTGAAAGGGGAAAAAAAAGTAGAAAATAAAATATTTTAGCATCTCAGCAAACCATTGGTGTGACACCAAGCCTAAGCAGGACCTTGGGACTGATAGAAAAGGATTTAGTTCATCTAGTGACTGTGATTTCTGGTTACAGGCACTTTGTATTTGACTGTGTGCTGTGTCAGAAGTTTGAGATCCTCAGCAGACACTTTAATTCATTTTAATTTTATTTTTATTTAGCACATAATGCAGATAACCCAAATTAAAAAAAATACTTCTTAATGAATGGGAAACACATAGTAACAAGAATAATGCTTCCTGGGTCTTAAAATCAGACCAGTTTATTGTGAGACATGACTTCATAATTTAAATCTAATTCAGAAACAGCAATAAATGACATCCTAAAACCAGTGCTGAGATGGCAATAATGTCTTACTAATGTGTACATTTGTACCTAAGCAGACTTGATTAATAAAACTTAGGTATATATGTCTTTTTACTGAAACTGGACTGCATAGAGCTGAAATTATCTAGTCCATCTTTAAAATCTCCGTATTCTGTAGTTTCAGTATGCATATGCACACATCAAGGTGATCTTGAGATGTTTTATACCATGAAAGGTTGTAAATTTGCCTTGCCTTTTACCGCTTCTATGACAGTTAGGCATACATAAAATGCACTCTAATTTTGGTCCTGTGATCCTTGTCACAATGGGTAAAAGTCTTTAAATAATGATTCCAGCAATCTACAGGTTTTCCCATTCACATTAAAAAAAGCAGGATTTTCTCTTATTTATGCCAATTTTTTTTAAGGTACTAAACCAATTTGGAATAGTTGGCTGGTGTGACAGATAACCATATAACCTCACAGCACAAACTATCTAGACACAAGAGTTACTTCACTGACTTAAGAGAAAGATCATCCACCATACTTGAATAATAAGGGTAAGAATGTCAAAAGGTGTATGGAAGAAAGAGGCAGAAGAGCTTCACTGAGACTTGGAAGAGGAAAAAAAAATATATTGGAAGGCATGAAGAAAAAAACTATATGAAAATCAGACAGAAGAGAAACCAGAATAGTAAAAGAAAGTACATGCAAAAGACTTGCAGGAGTCTTCCTCTGTCTCAAAAGAGAGTGGATTAAATTTTGCCGAAGAGGACTACAAATGCTTACATCAGATTTTACAGAAGAAGGGGCTTTATGCTTTTACAGTACTCTTACAGATAAAAAGAGAGCTTAATTTTTAAATTCCAGTGGAGTATTTGATCTAATAAATAGCCATATCAAAGAAAGAATACCTTGGAAGTACCTTAAGGAAGCCTTGTTTCAATCATATTTTCTGATGTTTAACACACTGTAGCCCTAATACTATAAAATTATTGATGTCCTATAAAATTATCAAATTTAAGATATCTTCAATTTCTAGATCTGAAGGACAACCTTGGTTTATATTCTATATAAGAATACAATTTATTTAAGGATTTTTTTATTAGGCTTTTTTTCATACAAAACCTCTAATCATAATCCCAATGAATTTTTAATCACAGTTGTGCCACATGTAATTTCCATGAATTCTGTGGGAATTAAGTATCCAGTAGAAAAAAAAAAATTTGAACTGATATCCTGGATGAGATCATCCTGACTCTCTGGCTGGCCAGCATTATCTAAATTGATGAAAAGCAATTTACAAATAAAAATGGCCCATGACGAAATTACCAGTCCAGAGGAAAGGTTTTGGTATTTGACTTGTTTATTGTTTATCTGTATGCAGTTGACTTCTCATATAACGTAACTGTGGCTACTTGAGTTGTCATAAAATACCTAATACTCTGATGGAGTGTCATCCTGGTTACTGCTTTTGGAAATGACTTCTACACATCAAGTATATAGCTTAACTTAAGAAACACCACTTCCTCTCATCTGGTTTAAAATACTCCTTCCAGGTTTTTATAATTATTCTGTTTATTAAATGCAGTCTGCCTTGCTTTCTATGGCAGGAGTTATTATATAACACCTATGACTATTTCACTTCTGCAACTGTACACAGGTATTTGAACAAGGTTACTTAAAGGAGCAGTTAAAACCCCAGTACTAGAGAAATGAATATAACACTGCTTTAGAGTTTGTGTGCTAGCAGGTTACTTTAAGACATTAATGGATAGGCAGAATTGACAGGTTTTACATGTAAGGGAATATAATAATGAAACCTGAAATACTATGTTGAAATACTGAATTATAAGGAGTATGAGTTACAGTTCGTTCCGAAACAATTTTTATCTATGTGTAAAATATTAATATCAGAAAAAATGTAAAAACATCTCAAACTTTAACTGAGAGTGCTTGTATGAAAATTTTTGCTGTATATTTTATAATTAAATAGTAAAAAATCAATGCAAGATATATTTTCATAGCTAACAATACTTAAACGTAGTTCTTGTTTAAGAAACTTGTTAAGGTGGCCATATGCATTTCAGCAAACAGCGCTCATTTTAGTCCCCAGTGTACTGATATTCAAAAAGTATGCTGTGATTTCCTCAATTTCTTTTGTTCAAGATTATTAATTCCAAAACCTGAAATTCTCATAACTGTACTTGAAAAACAGCTCTGAATCTCAGCTACATTTACATTGTCATTCTATAACCCCGCTTCATTGCCAATTGGGTTAGTTTCCACTTTTACCTACCGGAGCATTTTCTGGGTGCTTCCTTTATGTTTGCAATGTAAACCCACTGTAAGCCTCATGCCCATGCCAGTGACACTCTTCCCTATGTGAGATTTTTGGTTATCTCAAGATTTATAATACAGACATGTTTGGGGATTTTTAATCTCCTTCTCATTTTTCTCTGGATTTCTTTATCTATCAAAATATTTTGCCTCCTGCTTTCAGGTGGTCACTTCCATACTTTCCAGGGGTGTTGGTGGGGTTTAGTCCTTCTTTTTCTCTAAAACATTATACTCACTTAAAAAATTTGGCTCCCTTTAGCACAGCAACGAGAAGATTTCCAGTCAAACTAACTGAAACAAATTAGGCCTAGGAGGAAATAGAATAGTCCTAAGTCACTGTGTCACTCCTTATCTTGCCTTCCATAGCACACTCTGTATATTTTTTGTCATGGAAACACTCATGGCTGTGTTTTGTTCTCTGACCCAATTTTGTTCAATGGCATATACTGCATATATACTTTTTTTTTAACCTAAAGACATAGCTATACTACGTGGAAAAACACCATGTCAAATCACCTATCTTACTGATGCATTAATTAAGGTTTGTTCAATATTGTGAACAGCTCACGCAGTAAGTGTGCCAAATATTTTTTTTTGCCATTGGTATAACTCTAAAAAAATAATATTTTGGTATCTTCTGAAGGCTGTGTATACCCTTACGAAGTCAGTGCGATTCCCTCGCTGTATTTTGAGGGAATCAGAAAGATGCATCCTCTATTTTTTAGGCTTTATTTTACATTATGCCATGAATGCCAAGCCTCTGCACGCCTAGGGCCACAGCTGTCAAAGGCAGAACCATTTTTAGCAGAGGATGCTAGAAAATATACTACAGGAGTGAGTCTGTATAAGACCTCCATGAGAAGAAATGGACTGCCATTCCTAACCTGGGAAAAAAAGTTAGTATTTTTATTCCTCTCCACACAATATCTCCTCAGATTCAAAGACGGATTATTTTAAAGTGTTTGCATTTACATATGAATTATAAACCACTAACTTATAGGAATATATATATTAGATAGGCATATAATATGGGACATAAAAGCCAAAATTTTTATCTTTAAGAGAAAACTTAGGTGCCCAAGCATGTAACCTTTGCAAGCATAAAATATATCTTATGTGAATATACCCTATAAGCTTTTACTTACACTGTTGTAAGTCGAAAGTAACTCCTCTGACCTTAACAGCTTTACTCAAGATGTACTCCTTCTACAGATGAGATTAGAATTTGGCCTTTTAACTTCTATTAAATTCCATGCACACTTAGTATCATACCATGAAAGTCAGCATGGCTGAAAGATTTCCTCTGTATGAAACACTGTCACTAGGGAAATGTTTAGACAGTGACTTTTAGAGGAATGTTTAGACCTATAATTGGGCTTACTTAAGTCAGTAGCAGTCTTAATTATTCACCAGCATTGTCCCTGGGCAGAATACTGAATTTAGAGCAATTCTGCATGTATAGTTCTCAGAGTCTGTTTCCCTAAGGAAAAAAAATGGCAGTTTTCTTCTGATCTGCTCTATTACTTTTTCCCCTATGTTCTTCTACTTTTAAAAACATATGCTGAAGTACAGAACTAGATTAGGGGCAATGTTCTGTCTATGAGGCCTTTCTCCAGCTGAAGAAATACAAAAATACTAGTTTTTCACTTATTGCCTAAAGAAGGCCCTGTTGTGGTGGATCACAGCCTGCCTGCACTCCCTGACTAGGCTGTGGCAGAGTTCACAGGGAGGGTTCGTTGGTTGGACCTTGCCCTTCTTAGGGCAAGAGACCCCTGAAGCTCCCAGAACACCTTTCCCTGTTCTCACCAGTTTGCCCAACTTTGGTTAGGTTCCAGAGAATCCGTGGTTATTGGTTATCTGTACCTTTCCTCCACCTATGTTCGGCCCCCTGTCCTTGCCCAGATTGGGTTATTTGAATGTATCCCTCTGCCCCGCTTGAGGGTATAAAACCGCTTGTAATGCCCCGTTCGGGGCTCCCGGCTCCCCGCTCCCCCGCTCCTCGGCTCCTCGCTCTTCACCCCCCAGCTCTCCAACCCCGCTCCTGAACCCTGGAATAAACCCCATCCTTCCACCCTGAGGAGCCCCTCTCGTCTCTTTTGCTTCCTCCGGCGCCTTTAACACCGGTGGGTGCAGCGGGCCCTGTGTAATTCCCCCTCGCCCTCCCGCCATCGAAGCAGCTTACAGCCACCCACGGCAGCGGCCAGGGAAGAATGCGCGCTCCTGGCTACGGAGCTAGCCACACGCAGCCGGTGAGCCGCGTTAAGACCCAACAGCCAAAATATTGCCTTTAACTTGGCTTCTACTTCTGCGTATCATTTGGTATCAATTCTTCTTTTCTTTTCCAACTTTCACACCACTACCACACTATCAGTATCCTATTTTTATGAGACATCAGATTCTTTCTTTTGTAGGAATCTCACAGTGATCCTGATCAGGCAACTGATTTTTAGCAGAAACTCCTATTTCCTAGTCAGCAAGAAATTTTAATTAAAAATCTGTGTCACTATCTGACCCAAAATGAGTGGAAAAGTCTTTGAGAAAGTCAAGAAATAAATGACAACTTAATTCAAAATTGGAGGCTTTGCATGAGCTCCTAAAAGTGAACACTGAAGCATATGCATTGTCTTTGGCTTTTGACTACTTTCCAGGTACGTAGGGGAAAAGCAATCAGATTATAACTGGATTAAGAAACAGACAGAAAAAACAAACTCATATCAATTATCTCTGTGGATATTTTTGCCACATTATGTTCTATACATTTCATGCCTAGTAAAAAACTGGAATGCAATTATCAAGTATTCGTTTTCGATTGTTATTAGTTTGGAGGTAAAATTTACATTCTTAAAATGTTTCTGCATACTTTTCATTTCAAACAACTGTTACACCACTGGCACATTGACAATATCATATTCACTGGCATTTATTTTTATATTGTATGTTGCAATATTTTTCGGTTAATGATTCAAAAATACCTCCTTCTTTAAAATACTATTTTGATTTTGGTTTAAAATTAGTAAGTTAGTTGTATATGCTGATTTTGGTACACCATAGCTTCATTTTTGAGATTAATTTTTATATTGTAAAATCTGTTGATACTTGTGAAAGTTACAAAAATCACTGTTATGTAACAATGAACTTTTTATTTTCATATTAAATTAAATACAGTGGAAGTAATATTAAAATACCTAAACCACTGTTTTGAAAGATTAATTTGGAAATTAATCTTTGACACAAAATGTATCCAGAAGCAATATATTTTTAAACCTTCTTATTTACTCCTGAACTGGAACATCTATAATTTTAGATTACCTTTATGCCAGATATTGAAAAAAAGGTTTACAAAATATTGTGATTCAACTGGAAAAATAATTCCCCTTGTTCATTTAGATTGGTACACTGTAGTCTTAGGTGAACATGTTTCTGACAATATTTTTCACTTTATTAAATCACCTGATCAAGCAAGTAAGCAGGATTTATTCTGTGGTTTTGGTGTTTGGTATTTGGGTTTGGTGGGAGAGTGTTTTTTGTTTGTTAGTTTGCTTGTTTAATTTTTTTAGAGATGGTTGTTTTCCTTCTTATAATTTAGGTTCAGGTTCAGAACAAGCTTTTTAATGAGTTAAAATGGCCACATTTAATAGCCACAGCAATTTCAGACTTGCAATCAAAAAATATAGGGACTCTGCTCTTTGTACCAAAGTGCAGTGCAGGGAGAATCAAATGTTATCAATAGAGGGATGTAAACTTAAAAAAGTAAAACTAATGCAGAAATTGAGGTCGGCACTATTACCTGTATAGAATAATAGATGGGAATTTAGAAATCCTGGCCTGAGTTCAATTTTTACTAATATAGATTACCAGAAAATATTTCCAAACTTGATGGTGGCTGCTGTGAGGAAAATCATTTTTTAAAATAAGGAGAGAAATCTGCCAGCTTTCTGAACAGGGGAATCAATAGGTTTGCTTAAATTGCTCATTGTCATAATAGAATCTTGCTCTTTATTACTCAGCTGTATTTTGTCTACACTAGTCGCCAGTCTTGACTTAATTCTATTGTCCAAACTGATAAAAGTGATGTTTGACATGGATACATAAGTTGAGGAACTGGAAAAAATGGAAAATGGTGCTTAGCTTTCTGATTAACTTAGGCAAGAATACATCTACACAAAGAAATTAAATTTGAAGTCACATGCCATGTATCACCTCAACAAAGATATTTTCTTCTTGGATTTAGCATTTATTGTATTATACCTAGGTTAAACTAGTTATGTTAACTACCAGGCTCAATTATAATTTTAATTTCTGTAATTTTCAACTCCTTTTGATTTCTTTCTTTCATTTAAATCCATTTCTGATTATTTTCTCTGGGAGAAATAAGGATTTGTGTTTCTAGAACACAAATGCAAATGCAAAATTATCTAATTTCTAGAATTGGTTAGACAGGAGAGAAGGAATCTCACCTTCAGCACCATGAAAAAATATTAGAATGCAGCGAGATTTGTTTTAATAACAGTAAGACCAAACATTTTGGTTTCTTTCTTCTTTTTTCTTGAGGAAAATCAGAACGCCTCAGCAAACATGAAAATTTTCAGTAGTAACTTTTTTTCCTGTTAAATGTGTTCTCAAGCACTTCCATTCTTATGTTCTTCTCTTCTGGCCTCATTCAACAAAGACACAGTGCTTGTCCCCAGTAAAAGGAAGAATCCTTCAGTAAAAGGCAGGATAGGACCACACAGAGCAAATATCCAGAGTATCTGTTCTGATACCCTGCAGCTCAGCATTTAGGTTCTGTGCTTGACTGTTTTATCATCAATATTGCAAGAGTTTGCATATTCACACAGCACATTTCATAGTTAGGAGAAAGAAAAGCCACTTCATTGCTCATAGTAAACTTCAAAAACATTTACAAAGAGCAAATCAAATACGAATCTTGGCATTTAATATATGTCCAGGACCATTTTTTTGACATACTGTATTTGTGTATGATAATAATCACAAATGCAAAGTAGAATTCTTTGGTTATTTTCATATTGCATCTAGTAAACTAAAACTTAAGAGTATGTCCTTCTTATTAGGGCAAGGGCATAGTCCAGTGTATAAGAACAGTTTTTATCTCTGTGCAGTGTTTAGGACAAAGGGTTCAGCACCAAGGAAAGATCAGGAATTACAAACCTGACTCAGTAGTAAAACAACCCCTGCTTTCTGCCTACATAGGGAATGCACCTAATCTAAGGTCTCCCGGATTGGTGGGAAATTTGATCATCCTGTAACTGAGCTGACTGATTGCCCACTGTGTCGTATTTGTTCATACTCACATGAATCTCTTCTAGGTGCCCCATCAGAAGACTGAGACTCTAGGATGGAAAGTGGAAGTGTATCCCAGCTCCACTGATGGCAGTCAACTAAAAAGCTCCCACATCTATTTTCCTGATCTACTTTGGTATTATGGAGATTGCTATTAAAGCTCAGAAAGGAGCAGTCAGGTTTTATCTGCAGGTTGTTCTGTCAGAAATTCCTGATGTCCGACGTGTAATTTCACTGATTGCTAGATTTGGGTCAGAAGAGAAATTTCCTTGAGGGCACATTGATTCTGTCTTGAAATTTTACTTTAATTGTTCTTTCCCCTGCATTTGAGAATGGTCTTTCAGCTGCTGAGTGTCTACTACAAGATGCTGAACAGTCTCAGTTCCTATTAGAATTAAAATCAGCAAATCACAGAAGGCACTAAGCTTTTTGCAGGATTGTATTTTTCCTTGGTCCTGAGGGGAAAGGCGGGGCAGGGGCAGGAATTAAGTGGGCCAAAGCATGAAAGTTTTGAGAACT
This sequence comes from Melanocharis versteri, assembly GCA_013397845.1. Lineage (NCBI taxonomy): Eukaryota > Metazoa > Chordata > Aves > Passeriformes > Melanocharitidae > Melanocharis > Melanocharis versteri. The sequence goes on along the minus strand of VZTG01002058.1, from coordinate 284,369 downwards.
TCAGTTGATCTACCTAACCTATGCACACCACATTTGGCTGGGTTCTTTTCCCTTCATTACAGACTTTTATTTAAAATTTAGTGACAGAGAGAAAAAGAGAGAGAGGGAGAAAGGGAGAAAGAGAGAGAGAGAGAACCCATTTTAAAAAGTATAAAGCATTTATTTTTACTTGATTTCAGAATTTGCTTACGAAGATGTAAAATCCTCAGCTGAGCCCATCAAGATTGATGAGCTCAAAACACATCAAAATGGGACTGGTATTAAATGGTCAAACTTCGGAGAAAGGTAGTCTAATGCACCCCAGACCGATTCTTTCCTTAAGAAAATTTCTTTCTGATTTTTGTTTTTGAAGGTGAATTTCTTGGATAAACTCATCATAAGGATTATACCAACACAGGCTTTGCATGAAGTTCTGCCGAATTCAGTTCTTGACCCCAGTGCCAGGGAGATTCAGCACTTAGTTTCTTTGTTATTTAACTTACTGATCTGGTTGTCACCCTCATCCTGAAATCCAGTTTCAGTTGTGATTCTTACTGAAAAGATGATCACAAAATTTTATAGCCCTGAAAACCACCACTGTAGGTCAGAAGTATAAAATCATTTTCCTAGTTGCCTGGAGGTCAGCTATGCTTTAGAGTAAACTTCAGATTAAGAGTTTTCCTTGTCTGCTTCAAAAAATTTTCTGAAATTTTTGGAAAAAAAATATTCTGTGTAGATTGATTTCATTTATTTATCATGTTTTTCTAAAATAAGTGATATCTAGACTTTCCAAAAGCAAGTGGCCTTTCTAATAATTATTGCAGATAAATATTTGAATTTAATTTTATCATTAACGAAACTAATACTTAGAGGAGAGTACATTGCTTTCTAAATGGACATTTATCTGATGCTTCTTGATTTTATTCAGAAGATCTCCAGACTTCTCTGGAATGAATTTCAGGACAAGGAGATTTGGCAAATTTTAGTAAAGTTTTTGGTCAGGTGAGACACTGACATACAAGTTAGGCCTCCATAAGCTTTTGTGTTTTTGAAACTTACTGAAGATGATCTATTTAATTACCTGTTAACTGCCAATGCAAATCAGGAGTTCTGCTTTCTGGGAATACTCGAACTGAAGAACACCAACCCTAAGGCTTCCAAATTTTACATGAAGTTGGACAACTGTTTCTCTTATACCAAAATATTAGGACTATAAGTATCAATATTTAGATTTCCTTAGTTCTCTTAAATAATCTATTGAAACTTTGCACCTAGCAGCTCTTAATCCAAAAGTCAAAGACACTTTAAAATGTCCCTTAGTTATAGAAATCAGCTGACTTCTCAAAATAAGTTAAAAAGTTTGTGTGTAATTGTTTCACATTTATTTTACTTTCCAAGTTGCCCTGCTTTCAACTTCTTCACTTGTCCAATGTCATCATACTACTAGCTGTCAAATTGCTATAGAACTCTCTCTTCGCTGAAGACAGAGCTGTCATCTAAGTGTGCAGCTAACATGGAAAAAAAAATGCAGCTGCTAGTACTCAGAATGATAAAACGTAAAATCAGAGCAAGGTCCAAACTGGTTCCTAAGCAATGCTGAATATGCTCTTGGTCCATCTGTGCTTTCAGGCCGTGTCTAAACAGAAGACTAATTTTGGCAAAATAGTGTAGCAGGTGTTCACTAGTTAAAGCATACTAAACACCTTCATTCATAAACAATGCTGAATATCCCTTAATTATACATGTATAAATAAACTCCAAGTTAGATGCCTGCAGTAGCAACTCAACTGTGCCCATTATTGACTCAAGCTGATGACAAATGATGAATTTCCCAGTAAAAATATGTGCATTCAGCTCTTTCATGGAGAATTTCAAATTGAAAAGAAAAACATTTTGAAAGAACAGTGGTTCCCTCAAGCTTTCTTAGTATATAGAAAATAACTTTTAAAAAGACATATAATTTTGGTGAAGGAAGGTCATCTCTCAAGGTCTTCTGAAAGACAGTTATGGAGTTGAGACATTATCCTGCTTAGAAAAATAATAAAAGCCTCCAAGTAGTGAGCTTCACAGTCAAGTGTACCTTATTTTATTATTAATGAACTTCTATGAAGAATTGGATATATGAAGTGCCTTCTCTCCATATATGTATACCTATACATCTTATACATTAATATAAACATATGACACTACACAAATAATTCCTCACATACTCACATATATATATGCTAAGCATTTTGTAAGGATGCTGTATTACTTTCAATATCTTTGCAAATAAAGCTAGTAAAAGGATTTTGTTTTCATCCTGATTTATAAGTTAAGATCAACAGATCACATTTTGATATTTTAGAATACTCCATAATTTTATATTTTATTCCATTACTACTTGAAATTTACATTTTGTGTAATATTTTAAATTGCAATTAGCATATAAATGCATGTTTTAAAAGATAATAGAATTTTTCCCATATTCTTAACTGGTTAAAGGAGATTTTATGTTATTTCCTTCGAGAAGTTTTCTGCCTTTGTGAGAAAAACTAGATTGTTTGTTTTGTGAAATATTGATTAAAATATAGTTCATCCACCTATAATCTGCCCCAAATTTACTGTACAGAAAGGCTTATTACTAATTTATACACACATTTTATACCTAGCTTGAAGGGAAATCATGTAGTAAAACCACAAATCATGTCATTTTGTCAAATTTACTCAAAGAGAAGAAAACTTTTTCTTTACTTAGTAAGTTTCAGACCATAGCATTTTGGAACAGCAGTTCCAAAACTCTACAAACTTTGTTGTAATAATTCATTTCTATACAAATCCATGATATATTAAGCACAAATTTATCTGGAACTTTAACCTAGATGATGAAAAATAAATTTCACAAATACATTGTAGAATGAGTTTTCGTGGCAAAATTATAATAAAACTTCTTTTTGTAAATTATTGTGTAGATACGCTCAATTGCTGTATGAATTTTATTTTTAGCTTTGCAATGCTTTACATTCTGATTGGCTGAAGAGCCTCTAATTTTATTCATCACTGCGCATTTTTTCCTCTATAAGTACATACCCTATGTATCCTTTCCTGCTGTTTGGTGGAGTGAATCAACCAGAGAAACTGGATGTACATGATATATATGGGGCTGTTTTTTGACAATCTATAATCCCCTACCATATTCATTAGGTTGGCCCTAGAAAACGAACTTTACTACCTTAATCTTCATTTAAATACTGCAAAAATGCATTAAGGACTAGTAGTAGTAGTAGTAGTAGTAGTAGCAGTAGTAGTAGTAGTAGTAGTAGTAGTAGTAGTAGTAGTAGTAGTAGTACAGGGCTGGCAAACCTGAGGGGAGAAAAAGAATTGTTTGATTCTGTTCTCATTTTAAATCATGGCAAATACGAATTAATTCTATTAACCGTCACTGGGGACAACCAACGTCAATAGGTCAGACAATGTCCTGGTTTGTAAAGGTTGATTTCTAACACTGATGCCCCCACTGCAGAAAGCTCTTCTTCTCACTTAGTTACCATAAAGGACAGCAAAGCTCTCATACCAAGATCAGCAGCTATACGTTTGCTCTCTGTGTTTACTTCTGGCAGCAAAATCATCCTCTGCACTGGTATGGAGGAAAAGACAGCAAGCACAGAATATCTGAGGGGAAAAACAAGAAATGGAGTGTGGAGAAACTGCAAGAGACAGATCCTGTGAAGGCTATACCCCTATATTTGCACCAACCCTTTGTGACATCTAATACACACCAAGATGGCATCATAAAATAGCATGAGAAAACATATAAGACAACCCACTGACTTTGTCATGCCTAGTTACTATTGGAAATTATGAGGAAAAAAAATGTTAAATTGATTCCCTTCCAATTCCAAATATTCTCTGATATTGTGATTCTGTGATTTAGTGTTGACAACTCTTTTTTCCCCATTTTATTCCGTTTTAAAAAAACATATAATTTCTATTATTTTTGAAAGGTCTTTTTTTTCTCTCTAGTTTAGCAAACAATGACACAAAGAAATTCTACACTGGAGTAATTCTCACTGGAGAGAGAGCAAACTCTTTCTAGGTAGTTCATCTATATTATATATAAAATTTCATCTATATTGCATATAATATATATATTTTGCATATATATGTGTATATGTATATGTGTGTATAAATATAGATGTATATATAGATACAGATATAGATAGATATATATATAGATATAGAGATATGTATTTATGTATAACTGTAAATATTGCACAGCAGTTATGGTGCCAGTAAGACATAGAGAGCAACTCAGAGACACCAAATCAGCTCTCATATCACACTGTCAGAGTGTTTGAATTTGACAGACTGGACTATATCCATCTTGTTGAACAAGGTCGCTGAACATTCACACCATGTTCAAACTGAAAATGAAGGATGAAACCAGAACAAGTCCCTCTGAAAGTAACCTGGCCTGGTATTCTATCAGAGTCTACTCAAAGCCAAAAATTTATAGATTATTTGACACTCAGTAATTTTAACACTCAACAGACGTTCAAAAAGAGGTCTTGATTTTGCAATAGTACCAACATCATTCATTGACTTCAGCAGAAAGATGCAAACTGTCTAAGACACAAAAATTTAAAGATACCTTTTTTCGACCATTGTATTTGTAAACATGTTGCTATAGACCATAATATAATGATATACGATATGCAATATTTGTACTTCACACTCTCACAGAAAGGGATGATTCACACACTGTGTTACTGAAAACTGTGAAAAAAAGGCAAAGGCAGTAGATATCAATCTATGTCAAGTAAATGGAAGGAATATGCCAATATCTAACATAATTAGACCTTTGGGATCTTCAGCATAAAGCTATGCATCTTAAACCAACGCTTCTATTTCTTATTTTTTTAATTTATATTTCAAGATAATATTTGTATTCCTATTACTCCAGTGATGGTATCTGGGCAGCAAACTCTGTCACTATAACTCTCTATTACATGTGCTTCTCAAAATGAGAATGCAGACGAACTATCCACATTTATCTTTAGAACACATTTTGTTTGAAGATTTAGCCTTGGGCAAAAGCATCATCTGGAATCAAATAACTATCTAATCATAAAAATTTAGAGATGAAAAAAAGATCTAAGAGCTGATCTAGTCAATCCTCTCAAGAATGCAAGATTGTAATCTGCAATAAATTTTCTGGAGTATTCTCCACTCTGGGTTTAAATGGATCAGGCTGTGGAGTCAACATTTTTTCCTTTCAGTCGAACCCACCATCCATCTCCTCATTGTGAGTTTTTTCAGATACTCAGACAACAATCTCCTGTGCTCCACGTTCTTAATTATGTTTCCTAAGTACATAGTCCATCACATCAGCATGGCCCTAGTGTTCCATCGTGTTTTGTGTTTTATTGGCCAGGTTTTGGTTAATGTTAAAGAAAACTCTGGGTGCCTACAAAAAATGACCGACACAATGCAAGCCTTTGGTGGCTTCCTTATCGAAGCACCCACACGTATTTCCCTTGATCATCAGTTAGCTTAGTCATTTCTCTTAGGCTTTTCTTCTGAAGTAATGCCTCCATTCTATTACTTTAATAGTTTTTCCATTTTCTCTCTGCGTCTTCTCAGTTTGACTTATTATATGTCTTTTTTAATGGCAAGTTGTATTCTAGGTAGTCTACTATTCCTATGCCAAAATTATGGGTTCCCAACATATAATGTACTGCATATGAGGCATTGCTGCTATTTCTTCTCTGTGTTTATTTTTTTAATCACATTTTATCCTTATAACTTGCCCTCTTCACCCTATAGTCTCTCTTTATTACTCAGTATCTTTATCTATTGAATATTTATTTGTGTTTCAGATATTTTCTCCACTCACATATTTATTACCTTTTTTTTAACATGTTAAATCTTATATTGTAGTTTCCAGAAAATATTGCTAACCTGTCTTGATTATGCTTATTCTTTTACTTTTCCCACAAGTTTCTATAGCATCTCCAAATATAGTCATGAGTTGTTTCTTTTGAACTCTCCAAATTATTAGTAAATAAGTGCATTCAGATTTAAAATTCAGTGTTCATAGACTTAGATAATAAACTTCCTTAAAATTACTGCAGTGTCTGCAATTATTTAAGCTTTTGGGGGGGGGATATTATTAATTTTTTTAATTATTAGAACATTAAAATTGCATGTTCTTTGGCTCATTTTTGGGTGAACTCATAATTTTGCACCTGAGAAATCAAATATCCTGTGGTCTTTGACGCTATGTAACTGGTTGCAAGTTAGACACAGGACTTCACCTGAGGGAGCTAAGCTACAGGGATGAAAGCATATTAAAAACATATCAAAATCCAGCTTAAAACTGAAAACACAGAAGATTGTATCCATTCATGAGAAATACCAATTTTATGTATGATAGGGTGAACCCCTCTGAAACAGAGAAGACTCTGTTTTAGCAGCTCCTAATTATAGGATATGCTGAATAAAAGACACCATAAGACAATAAAGATTGCCTGAAAAGCAGGGACCTTACAGGATTGGGCTCAATGACTGGGAGTCAGTACAACATATTTTATTTGATAGGCCTTTAAGCCTACATTTCTACAGGTACTTGAATATATGCCACTTGTGAAACACTCATAAAATATACGCAAGCTTACTTTTTCATAGATGAAAATGGATGAATGTTTTCAATTTCACTGAGTAATTAAACCTTTGTTTTATATATAGTATCTTATGTTTACTGTGTGTACAGCCAGGGAATATTTCTGTATATTGTATGTTTTCGGCAAAATGTGATCAAATGGTTGACTTTCATTTCTATGAACTGGCATATCTCTTCAATGATGCTCTATTCGTTTTGGAGATGATGAGAGACGCGCGCAAAACAAATGAATATTTCTAGGCAAAATGCTTCAAAATTGTATACTTTTGAAGTGAGAGAAATATTTCAAAAATGTACCTCATTTATTCTCAAAGTGGAGACTTTCACTGGGAGAATTTACATGTTTCAGCATTGTCTATCAACAATGTTTAGAACAGGAGTGGTACCTTTCAAATGCAGAATTTACAAGCCACCGCTTGTCATTAAATGTAGCTGTATATTCAAGAGGTTTGTAATAATGGCATTTGATTAAACAGCAGACTGTTAGAGGGTTTCTGCTGCCCTTTGAAGTTCTTAATTACTAGTTGTATCCAGTCTTTTATGCCACACTTCAGGTTAAATTAAATAATTAAAATATACCTACAAGAGAAATAAAGACTTTACATGTTTTAATTTGATTTCTGAATTTCAAGGTTTTTAAAATAATAACAGATGTTTTGATTTTCTTGTGTTGGCGTACTAGAATGTGACATACTTTAAAAGAAACAGTAGATTTTTATGGGAATAATCAGTAAGCATGACGCATGTAAATGAGCTGTTTCCTATGCATGGTTGGCAAGAGTGCTAATTGAATAGTTCGTATTCAAGGCTATGCTCGTTCATTGTTTAGTGGCATACAAATCCAGTGATGTGTGCCAGCAGACATTTTAAGTTGAATGTTTTCTCCTGTATGTTCTTTGTCATGAAATGGTCGCACCATGATGAGAACACTAGTGTAAGCAAAACACTGAAATATGCTTTAATAATGTTTTAACCATGTAGCGTCACTAGTCTAGTTTTCTAATGAATTTTCAATTTATTTCTTCTTATGAGAACATTATGACTTATTGCTGATGCATATTAAATCATATACAGGAGTCATTTTCTCACTAAATTTGCATGAAATGGCTAAATGCTAATGCACCAAATGGGGCTTACTATATCTGGTACAGTAAATATGCCCTTGCAGGTTTTCTGCAATCCATCTCCTGTATTTCATTAGCAGCCAGATAAAGGTCTGTTCTGAAAAGGGAAAATAAAAACTATTGTGTGTACACTGAGATCTGATGATGCCTGTGATGATTTCTACAGGGTGATTAGAACCTGGTCTAGAATTAAAATTTGCATGAGACTGAAAATAAAGTTCTTTTGCAAGTATAGTTAAATGGTATCCCTCAGAGCAGCCTAGTGCTTCTAATAACCACCAGGGTGCTTATTGAGGCTTTACACATTTAGCACTGAATACTGACTTGAAAACATACACAACACATCGTTTTAATTTTGCAATTACTGACATATCTCTAACACTCCCTGTTAAATCTATAGCCGCTAAACTCTTGCCATCTCCTTACTGTTCCTCAGTGTAAGTTAAAACTGCTGTTCTTCTCTTACTGTTACATACACTCACCTTTCATTCATATGAACTCTTCCCTTCTTGTCTTCCTACTTACAGAAATTCTATATATTAGCCAAAATATATTATAATTGATAGCAAGTTCACAGTAAGAATGGCACCATTGTTGCAATATTATTAATCCAAGACAAACTCCTTACATTTAATGATGGAAACTTTGTTCTCTCTTCCGTATTTTTGAAATCTGGGACATTGTTTGACCTGATGCAAAAAAGGTGTTATTTAAAAATAAATATATGCTTTTCCCTACACTTATTTTGAATTAGCCTTGATAAATAATTAAGTAATGCATGATATATTATTTAGATGCAATGGTTTTATGAATTTCAGTGGTATTTCAACTACAATTATAGTAATTTATTTATAGGTAAAAAATTTACATAATCACATTTCAAAATCCAGTGGACTGGAGAGATATCAGAAGGACAGCCAAGAATGTGCGTATTGACTCCGGGTGTTAGATTAACTTAATAATATAGTGCTGTGCAAGATGTTATAATATATTACATAGCTGTATATGATGACTCATTTTTAAAAGATGAAAGCAAATAATCACTTTCTCTTCCCAGTTTTATTTCAAGCAAAAGACAATATTTGAACACAGACTAGGAATTAAATTATTCTGTAGGAAATAAAGTATTATTCCAGCAAGACTGGAAGAAAACTTATATTTAAATATCATTTACAATATCATCCCAGAGTCTTTCTCCTTCAACTATTGTGGGAAATATCGATTTAATTACAATATCATTAAATGGTTACTTGATTTTGTGTAGTTTAGTCTATCCCATTAATCATCAGTGGTAAAGGACAATGCAGTGAAGAAATTGAAGTTTTCATTACTGTCAATACTCACAGGCTGCGGATAGAGGTGACTCACTCCTGGTAACTGTATTATGGATCTATATTATGGAACTGTGTTAACTATGGATCTTCCTGCAGCATATTAAGTCACAAAATCAGGGAACAAAATTAATTAAGGTGGAAAAGACCTTTTGGAGACAAATGAGGTAGAGCATATGGATATGATAGAACGTAGTAAATTCACTTCATGATGGTGCAAGTGCTAAAACAGATCATATATTTTCAGATTCAAAGTTATGAGTTTGCATATGCCAATTGTGTCCATGTATGTAAAAGAGGATTTACATCGCTGTTATATGAACCCAGCCATATCAGGATTATGGGAATTTAGAGGAAGACGTGTAATTAGTATTCATAAATTTCCCAACAATGTATTTATGCCCACTGGTAAAATATTGGTAACTCATAAAATTCCAAATACTCAGCTGAACAGGAATCTCTACAGTATATGCTTACACCAATTACAGCCATAGAGAAGAAGTGGTCTATTTTGAAACAATTTTCTAATGTGGAAAAATAAGTTAAGAATTATCTCTGGCTCTGTTTCAGCCTGTACCATCATCAGCCTGTACCTTCCTACACATCTACGGTGAATCCTGAGATGCTACAGCACCAATTGCTTTCTGTGACAGAAAATAGCTAAAGACAGTAATTCATATACGTATATGTATATACAAAAGAAAGCTAATTTTACTTATTCTGATGTACCACAACTGCTGCTGAATTAGACAGGTGAAAGGAAACTGCATGTGTGTGACACCATCCTTGCTGTGCAGGTTTTCTGTTACTGACTCCAGCTTTCTCATACAAGGTTCTTCTAGGTTAGATTCCAATTACATTAAATTAGTACTGTTATTCTGATGATAATGACATTATTTATTACACCCTAAAATCTTGTTTCTTAAAAATAGTATTCTGCATGACAATAGTACTGGAGTATTTTTTCTGTTAATGTCCCATTCAGACAACTAATATTATTAGGAACAAATGTAAATAAAGGGGTATATTTTTAAAAAAATCATAGTTAAGTAACTATTATATGCCCCTTTTCATTGACACAGGGTTTATTCTGAAGGCAAAATGATCCCATTCAGACTGTACAGGTTCTTTTTCAAAAGGTGAAATGCTGCTTCTATTTGAGTCAGATAGACATACCAAGTTTTGACCCAAAGCATATATTAATTTTTCCCAACAAACTCTTATAAGACTCTAAAGAAGACAAACTGCTGACTGTCTCACTTAGTCATTTACTTACAAAGTTCATTTTGACCTGGCATCTACTTTCCCATGCTGAGGTACAAACTGGAGGTCAAAAGGCTAAGCAGAAGATGGTTCCTTTCCACAATTTCCTGTGCACTGGCAGTTTCCTTACTTTTCTTTTACCTGGGAGTGCTGGTCTTGTTCCCTTCTGCAACCTTGCTCACCTGCCTCACAGTACCATACAAGACGTAATAGTCATTAAGCAAAGAAGATCTGGGCTCTTATCACACACTACACTTCAGCATAGATATTTAAATCATCAGTGTTTAGGGGAAGTGAATACCCATTCTCGATTACTCATGGTGTGAATCTTCGGCCTGTCCTGGGCAGTTCCAGGAGCTGGACTTCAGTGATCCCTGTAGGTCCCTTAACTTAGGACATTCTACGATTCTGTGCTTCAGATTTCAGTAAGAGCTGAAGGAACTGAGAAGTATGGCAACAAAACATCTACACCTACAGGGGAAGGATCGGTTTTGCTGTGAACCCAGTGCATCCCATGATTTTTCCTACATTAAATAGGGGTGTTTACCATTCTAGCACAAACCACTTTTAAAATGTGTTTTTATGGTGTAGGCCAGGCACAGAAATTTCAAAGGCAGGTGGCTATGTATTTTTAAATGAACAGCAAAGTACCTTGGGTATGAGGTGACAGCAAGACCCTCCAAAGAGCCTTTTAGTGGCATGCGCAGAGCAGTTCCTGCTACGTGACACTGCAGTGAGGGGCGCAGGGCAGTCACCACTGCGGGCAGGTTGAGCTGCACCTGACAGTGCTGCGGAGCCAAGATGGTATCACTTCCCCGTGCAGCATGACTCCTCCTTAATCCTTTCTGCAGCTTACGACAAGTTTAAATATCCATGCACGATGTCATTAACTGGCTTTAGTAACTGCTTAAGACCTGGACCTTCTTTTTTTTTTTTTTGGAATCTCGCTCGTCGGAGGAGCACACCGGGGCGGCGAATCAGTTGCGATAATAACTCGGCAACGGGGGGAAGAAGGCTCTGGCTGCCGCCAGAGGCGGCTCCTCGGCGGGCGGAGCTGATTAGAGGTTACCGTTTACGACAACTAATAGCGGTAATGCAGCCCCGCGGCTGGAGAGAGGACACGGGCGATGAGGCCGGGTGGGGGGGTACCCGCTAGTACTAGCGGGAAGAGGAGAGGGAGGCACGGAGTCACGCACCGCCGCATCCCGCCGCATTCCGCCCCATCCCATGCACGGCGCTACCGGTCTCCTGGGAAACTCCAATCAGAGCGGCCGCCGCGCAGCGGGAACGGAGCCCGGCGACTGGACCGCGGCATCCCCTCGGCTGGGCTGAGGCCGCGGGCGCTGGGGATGCTCTTCGGCGGCGCCGCCGCGGATCTGCGTCGGTGGCTTGGGTTTCGAACCAGCAGGATCGGCTTGGGGAGCCGTGGAGGGACGTGAGGTCTGGCGGGGAACCCGCGGGCCGAGCGCAGCCTCCTCGTTTGCCAGGGGAATTTCCGTCCCCTCTCCTCTCCCTTTCCCACCCCCGCAAGCATGGATTAGCATTAGTTGTACGGAATTGGAAGGAAAATAGCTTTTTGAACATTAGATTTAAAGACACAGACTGAACACCACATCCCTTTTCCACTGCATTACTACATACATGCCTAAAATTAGGCTGTACAGCTTGGTGTCCGACTGAATCCTGATCTCTGCAAAGTGGATGGCACAAGTTCATCCACGTCAGACTCTGACCCTGACAGGGTCACACCAGCTTTACACTATGAACTATGGATGTATGTGTATACATACACAAATGTATATTTATAATTGTATGTTTATACGCAAGTGAAAGCTTCGGGAAGAACAAAACAGGTTGATGTTGATAGGCAATAGCACAGTCAAAGGGCACCTTTCTCCTCCTTTTCCATTCCCAGAAAGTGCGATAAGAAATGTGCTGATATTTACCTCATGCACTTGCTGTTTAAATAGGATATCTAATCATCAAAATCTGACATTTTCTTTCTTCTAAATTAATGTAATGGAGGATGTAAAGGGTAACAAATGTGCTCACTCCAGGGTGAGCAATCTATGGAAGTGGTGTATGCTTTAAAAATTTAAATGGACTTTTTTCCATTGTGTCTCTGTGGGACAGCTATGCACATATACCCCTCCTTCTAGCCAAAAGAAATCAGAAAACAATTTTTAATTCACATGGGAAGGGAGGGATCTGGCCTAACAGGCACTGTGTCCTTGGCTTCTCTACAAAATGAAATACTTCACAACACTTATTTTAATTGAAACAAAAATAATGAATCTACCCTACGCTATTGCATATTAATGGCAACTTCAGGAAAAGGGAGGTGTGCACATGAATATGTCCATTCATACGAATAACCTTTCTTTGGCAGGTGAAAGGAACTCCCTCCTCCAACAGCTGCCAACAGGTTTTGTGCAGCAGACAGGGAACTGGTGAAGGCCTGGCTTCTCTTTAAACCTCTCCATCACCTGCCTGTGCTGCTCTGCTTCTGTTCCAGATCCAGATGGCCCCAGCTGCCCCTCATTTGTGAGTGGTTGCATGAGAAAGTCAGAAAAGAATTTGTCTAGTACCAACACCTACCCAGTTATCCCACCAGTCCTCTGCCTGCCCCATGCACCAGCATTCCCAGTGTCCGGGGCTGCAGCGATGGAACTGCTGAGAAATGCAGCAAGTGAAGCGGCTTGAAGGGGTGTGTTATTCAGCACAAGGGTAGTTGCTTATCATTTTAAGTTTTTATGCTAGGAATTGTACCGTGCTTTATGAAGCACAGGCAGAATTGTGGTCACTTAGGTTTGAAACACAGGCATTCTAATAAAGCACACACAACTAACTCTTCACCATGTCTTTGAACTGTTTCTTAGTTTGCAGTATGCATGAATCCTAAGCAGAGGACTGACCTGAACAGCACTGGTAACAGAAACCATTAAAAAGTGAGGGTAAAAAACCAGAATTAAAAATTGAGATAACTGAAAACTGTCCTTCTGCTACCTGTGTCAACACTGAGATACCCTGGTGGATTTCCTCCAGCACCTGAAGAAATACATTTCCCATTGCTTAGCTTGTGTCATTTCTGCTAAACATTATGGAAGAAATCAACTGCTAGACTCAGAAAAAGTGATCTGTGTATTGTAAAGTACATCTATTAATATTTTATGAGTCCCAAGCTGGAGGGTTAAGATAGTTGTTGGATACAAGTTAGTTTGCGCAAATTATTTTTTAAATTTCATAAGAAGCAGTTTGGTTGCTTGATTTTTTCAGGAAATGATTATCCAACTCTATGTGCTGAACTCATTTTAAGAAAAATTAAAGTGTTTGTTTGGCTGAAATAACTTGTAAATGAACTATTTTTTTCCCTCTGCCTTTTTTTTTTGTTGTTGTTGTATTTCTTGCATTGTAGGCACTAGCAATGATATTAGTTCTAGTGTGGGAAAATATTATAATTGAGATCTGGTAAGTTATTTGCAGACTTCAAGTTTTTCTTTACACTGTGCTGACATTTAGTACAGCCCCAGTGACGAAAACAATGCTGCCATTCATAGCTCTAGACATAGATTTCAATCGACTTAAGCGGGCATAATGAAACTTGGTCATTCACTGGTTACCCATATTGTGTTCTCAAATTTTCTCTCAGCAAAACTATAATGAGTCGGTATTGTATGGTAGCATAGACAAGGGCTAAGAACAAGAGAGACTAGCTTTGTCTGACGGTGTGAGAAAGTCGTGAAGGGATCTTTTCTTCCAGATGGTGTTAAATTCAGCTGCCTTTTTAACATTGGCCTTGCACAGCAATCTGCTGTTCTCTTTTCACAAAGAATAAGCCCCAGCCCCTGCTAGTTAACATGCATACTCATGCAACCTGCAACTACCTTCCAACTGTTTTACGATGCACTGGTATGCTAAACAAACGTGATCCAGTCTCCTCCAGTGCTAAAACTAGTTTGGAGAGAGCTGCTCACTGATATTTCAGCTTTTTGGGTTTGGGTTTGGTTTTACTTCCTGTTTCATAAAGCTTTTTCTTTGTTTGATAGACTGACTTTTTTTCCACACTAGCTTTGAGGGAACAACACCTAACAGGTAGATAATCCTAGGGAAGGATTACCTTCCCTAGTTACTTGCTGCATGAGCCTCTTCAAGCATAACATTGAGGACCTACTGCCTCATTTCCACATGCTTTCTTTCCCCAAGTCAGAAGTTTACTGTGTAGGAGAAAAGGTGCAGAGAAATGGGTCTCTGCTCCTAAAGAAGTGAAGGGGTAAGAGTGGTAATAGTAATAATAGCAATAATAGCCAATAATATTTTATTGATAATAAAATATATTAATGTCACGTGACATTAAT
>VZTG01002058.1:187571-252592 GCA_013397845.1 Melanocharis versteri | reverse complement strand
CCCCCATTCCCTCGGGTTTTGGTGAGACTCTGCAGTGTACGTGTCTTTATATCCAGTTTCCTTCATGCTTCTATTCAGTATAAGATTACAGATTATGTACAGTTCTAGTTTTATAAATCGGGGTGTCCAAGAGGTTTATTGGACATTAAAAAGAGAGGAGGGTCTTATTACCTTGCTTAGTTATCACACTGCTAGCTGGAAACTGGAAGTTTGATTGTCTAATTAACTTCATATTAAGAAAACCAAATTTTAGAAATCACCAACGCACCCCTCCCGTTCTGCCCCATTTTAAGGTATAAGACAATATAGATAAGGCGTGTAATAAGGTTTAAATGGATTTAAAATATTTAATTGCTGGTTTACGGCCTATAAGTGCACTTGTATCTGCCTTTATTTCAAGAATCGTTTATTTCAAAACCTTTTCTTAAAATGTGCAGAGCCAGGTACGGAGAGCTTTCTCCGAGGAAGACATTTTGTAATTTCTGTCTTAGGTGCTGCATTATTAAATGTGTTACATATAGTTTTTAACATGTGCATATTTGATTCCAGCACCTAATTCTTCATAGAAAAAGCGGTATTTTAGATTTATTTTTAAATACTGCTTGTAGCCTTGCAGTTGCTTTATTCGAAAATCCATAGGCCTTGAATTATATGACTAACACTGTTAGCACATTTCAATTTACCTTAGCGGGTAATGATAAGAAAGAAGAGTAGCTTAAATAAAATAAAATTTAAAAAAAAAATTAAAAGCGCCCATGCATAATATCTTTTTCTTTTTCAAAAGCTCAAGTGCATGCGTAGATAATTTCACTATGAACGACTTACCTGAATGGATGTATCGGGCAAAAGTTAGCCCTCCCCAAAGATTCTTATGCATGTACTTTTTTTTAAATAAATAGTGGAGTGTCCCTTACTCAGTGCCCATTTCACCACAAGTATATTTTAATTCTTCGTCGTTTCTTACGTTATTCGCAGCTCTACTTCTCGCTCCAGTTTTACAAGCCCTACACTGATATGTAATCCAGTAAAAAAATAGTCAGGTGCCTACACGTAAAACGTGTAAAAAATTAATACTCTCCCAAAACGGAAATTGACACGGTCATCCATCAGGTTAGCTCTTACCTTACCACATATAGCAGCAATCCATTAAGAAAGCACCATTTCTACACGTTTTTACCAAGAGCGGGTGCCAGGGACTCCCGGCCCGCGGACGCAACCCGCCCCCCGCCCACCTCCTTCTTTTAATGAGCGCACGTGCAGCTGTCGCTCCCTTGCGGACCCGCATTAGCGTGTGCGGGGAGGCAGGCAAAAGTGGGCATGGGGCTGTCCGTCTTTCCGTCCCCACAGCGCATCCCGCATCGTCCTCCACACCCCACGATGGCTTACCCCGCGCCTCGCTGCAGCCCCGACGGGACGGGGGTAGCCGCCGCCTCCGCCCCCGGAGCACCCCCCCGGTGGGATGCCAGGGGTCCGCCTCGCAGCATCCCTCCCCCTACTCGCCTAGCGTTACGGCACGGCGGCCCCGCGAATCACAGGGGTCGCTTTTGTATAAGCCCCGGGGCTGGAGGGGTGGCAGCGCACCCCTCCCCCGCCCTGCCTGCGCCGCCGCCTGGGCCACAGGCAGCGTGGGGAGAGCTACGTGTTGCCCCCACATCCCAGACACTTGACACTTGAACATGACGGGTGGAATAGGAACAATAAATACAGCCTCCACCCCGCCTCAGCCACTCCGCATACCCATTACCTAATATCCGCCTAATACAGGATTTACCGCTAAAAACAGGGGTGCGTGTGTTCCGCTGTGTATCTGCACGGATCATCCAAGGTGATCAAAATGTCACCGAAGTTGGCGATTTCTTGGATTCTTGTCCAAGCATAGATAAAAAAATGAATACATAACAGCACTAATAATGCTCAGATTTAGGGCGGCCGCTGAGGCCAGGGAGATGAGACAGCATTTTACATTTAAATTTTCTCCCTCCTCTCTTCATCTTTATCTTCTTATACTATATGTAAATAATCCGAACTGCATATTGCTCTACACATAAGCATTATTTTTTAGAAAAGTGGAGGTGCAGGTACTGTGAGTATAGTAGAATGTCTTTTTTCTCCCTTTTTATTTTTTCTTTTCTCTTTCCTTTTCTTTTTCTCCTCCCTTTTTTGTTTCTCCTGCAAAAAATATTGAAATGAAAAAAATGTAGAGTGTCAAACAGATAATATTTGGTGAAATAATTGAAGTTTGGCATGACAATTTTTTTCCCATAAGAGAAAGAAGAGAATTCAGAGTTTTCTCTCTGCATACGTCGAAAAAAAAAAAAATCAAATTCCTTATATACAAGCTTCCAGTGCATGTACACCCCCACTGTGTACCTCCGCTGGAAATAATAATAATAATAAAAAGCCAATGTCCATTTTTTGCGGTTAAGGACATCTCTCCGTATTAGAAGTACAAAGGCAGAAATCAAGAGGAGCAGCAGAAGAGGGGTTAGAAGCTGCATTTCTTTCATCCAGAATTCATATAATCGCAAATGTTGAGGTTTACAGAGGCTGAAATGCAACAAACTCTTTGTTAGATGTGTTTTGGTGTGCATGAAGAATGCCAACTTCAGCTCCAGCCCGGGATGACCGGCCAGTGCAGCCGAGTCTCCGTGCAAGGCATGGTTTTGGCTTGCAGCACGGGCTGAAAAGGAATGAGCCAAATTTTCGCGACGTGGTTTCTGCTCTTTTATTTTAGTAACCGGTTTATACCTAGGTGTAAAATAACTCGTCGGAAAGACAAGGTTTGAAATGCATGGTTATCTCTCTGTTTCCCGTGATTACGGTCACTTGCAGCGGAGTGAATTCGATTTTCTGTTCTTTTTCCTTTTTTAAAATTTTTTTTTAAATTTTCGGTGGGATTTTTTTTTTCATTTTCCTGTTTCATGGCCTTGTTATATTTTGATTTGATTTTAAATTCAGTCTGCAGGTGGGGAGTTCATGTTTACCTAATCCTCTCCGCCCCGTTTGCAATGCCTTGGCAGGTCGGACCCCACTTCTGAGCGGGGAGAAAAGGCGGGAGGGAGGCGGGAGGACATCCAGTTCCTCCGTGGGGTCGGTCCCGCCCAGTGTCCGCGGCTGCCCGGCCGGGCTGCCCCGAACCCCGCACCCCGCATCGGCCCCGGCGGCGGGGGAACAGCGCCACCTCCCGGTGCCCGCCCGCGGGCAGGACCCGCACGGGGTGCGGATCCTGCCATCTCACGCCTCCTCCCAGTGCTCTCCGAATGATAACCCTGGCCGCCGCATATGGGCCCTGCTCCAACAACAACAACAAAAAGAAATAAAAAAAAAGTTAAAGTGGTTGGGAAAAAAAAGTAGCGAGAGATACCTAGCAGGAAGAAGGATGCTCTGCAGGTAAAGCATCCCTCGGGTGACAGGCAGCACTCTCGGCTCTCCGCCCCGTCTCTACTCCTCGTCCCCACAGGGGGTGGGGTGTGGTAATTGTCGCCCCCTTCCCCTCTCCACACTGTGCTTCGCATGTTATTTGCCGGGATCGAAATACGGTGTCGGTCTGTGGGTGCCTGTTTGAAGAGAAGTCGGGCTTACGAAACACTGGGGGCCGGGAAGGGGAGCTGCAATATCTCAGGGAACGGCAATATTTTAATATTTCTCCCTGCAGACTGGCCCTCCGTTATTTGTTGAATTTGTACCGGTGCTGCGTGGAAAGACCTTTTTCTCGGAAGCCTTGTTAGCTGATCGTAGGAGGTTTTTACGTTCCCTCGATTCTCCCTTCCTCTTTTTAATAAAAGTAATGAAAACCAAAGGTTTGATGTTACAGAAATGCAATTTTTACGCGAGGGAATGGCGGTGAAGAGCTCTAAAGGCAGTAGGCTGTCAGGAAGAAGATACACTCCTGAGAAGTTAGAGGTTGTGTTTGATTGGATTAACCCTCCCTTCTTTTTCAGTTTTCCTCTTCTTTTTTTTTCGGTCTCTTTTCAATTTTGGTAGTTCATTAGCCGAAATTTCTCCAAGACCGTGTGTTTCTGTAATTGACTTCCTCATCTCCTCTTCGGAATTTGTGGTTTTGCCGTATATCAACAGGCTGTGGACAGACAGAAGCGTAACCCCTCTGCCTCTTGTAGGACTTTTCTTCTGCACCTCCAGGAAATTATTTTTACTTTGACAGAAAAACATAAGAACATGATGCGTGGTTTTTTGTTTGTTTGGGGCGTTTTTTTTTTTTTTTTCCCCTTTTTTTTCTTTTTTCTTTTTTGTTCTTTTTTTTTCCCCAGTGAACGCTCTGGGCTCATGTACATAAAATATTTAAATTTAAAAGCAGCGTCGCTGCTAAGAGCAGTTGCAAAATCACGCGCGACGTGCCTTCCCCTCGCATGTTTTAGCTGTCGCGCTGCACGTACGGACGGGTACCAGCGACGCACACGGAGGGAAATACACAACACTCGGCTACATCTCCCACACAGTAAAACCCGAGTGTAAATTTTTCCGCCCGTCAATACGATAGCAATTTCGAATTGTTTTTCTTAGCATAGGCATCTCAGCCAAAGGACCGAGCAGATTATCTGAGCGCCGCTTTCACTCGGGGCGGTGGAAAAATAAGGATTAAAAGCAACCGACGGGCTGCGGACGTTCTCGGGAAGAAGACAGGGTGGCGGCCTTCGTCCGTTTGTCCTTCTGGGAAAGGTGTTGTCCTGTTCTGGTAACACACGGAACTGCGATGACTATTTTGACACCAAAACGACGGTTCTCACTCATTTTTGCCCTGTACAACATATCGCCGTCCTCATCCCACTCCCTTTCGGGCGGCACCGTATCTCCCCACTGTGCCGCGCCGTGCAGATGGATGGATGGACAGATAGACAGTCCTGCTGGCGCCGGTTCCCACGCTGCCGGAGCACCCACCCCCCGAGCCGGGACACCAGCACCCTCATTAAAACCTCGCAGTTTGGATTCTTATACGCCTGTTGACAAAACGTTTAACTCTCCCCGCGCATCTCCCAAACTGAGCACCGGGAGGAGGGCTTATCGGGCAACCCGTCCCACCCCCGGGACATCGACCAGGGCAGACGCAGAGCCCCTTGCCCTGACAGCCTACTCCCACTCCTGTTTTCTTCTCCATCTTTTCAGTAGCAACATCTAGAAATAGAGCTAGGGTGATGCCAGACCGCTGTTCAGCTGCCACGCTGTGGGGAGGTCTGGCGGGGGAACACGGTTTTAAAGCGGGATGGAGGGCTGTCACCCCACCTCCCTCCACTCTTACAGGACCTCAGATTCCCTCTTTCACACGCCCAAGAGGAGGTGGGAGAAGACAGACATGTACACAGACCTGTACGTTGTCCCCTGACGCAGGCTGGGCCCCATCATTTTCCAGTACAGACCGTCACACCCCGAACAATCACCGGAATGCGCCCACCACCTCGTTCCAACACCATTGATTTTGATTTCATCCCGAGGGGCACTCGACGGCCTGCCCCCGCTCCCTAACCCCCCATGCCTGTGCGGTGCGATGCTCAGGGTGCAGACAGTGCGGTGCGAATACGCCACAGACCCCCGCGCGTACGTGCTTTTAACGAGCTCATGGGTGAACCCACATCAGCTGATCAGGTTTGAAATCCAATAGCTTCCCTTCACGTGAATAAGATTTGTCACTGACGGCAAGAAATTAGGGGGCAGGAGGATGTTAAGGAGAAAAGGGGTGCGGCAGAAGGAATCCCTCCGCCCAGACAGGACGCCTTCCTGGATTGCCCCCCTCTTTCCGTTCGGCCTTTACCCCAACTTTCTCCCTCGCACGTTATTTTGGAAGGCAGAGACATGAAGATCCGAGAGGGGACGGGGAACAGGAAGGTTTCCCTGCCTCGCCCCCAACCCCAGACACACTTTTCCTGCCTCGTGGTGAGACGATACGGCCGGACTGCTCCGAGCTCCCTCCACATCCCTCCCTGGGGACTTCCCATTCCGGTACTCACCGCGCTGCCTCCGCTCTGCAGCCGCCCGCCGAGCACCATCATTTGCAGGGACGTCGGGAGAGGCTTCTCCAGCCCAGTCCCACTCAGACGGGCGGGAAAAAGGGAGGAGGGTACGGGGGGGAAGGAGGGGCAGGTTGCTGTTGGAGAGAGGAGGGCGGCCACGGATGCTGCCCCACACCGGACTGCGACGTGACTCCCTCCTCCCCTTCACCCCGGTATTTCCCACCCACTTACCTCCCCCGCTCCCGCCCGAAGACTGACAGACGTCGGGAACGGGAACAAGGCTTTCGAGGGGGCCTTCCTTCAGAACCCCAGCCTGGCAGGGCTAGGAGTCGGGACTTAGCCTGTGGGCCCCAAGGGTACTCGAGATTGGGACCAAGAGAAGAAGTCTGTCGGGAGCTGCTCGTGTCCCACGCCGACAGTAAGGCTGCCGGGGCTCGGGTGCGCTGGCGACTGGGGTGGGCATGGCCCTCCCCGCGCCATGCATCGCGCCCCGCGCCGCCCCTGGTTGTCGTTATTAACAGTACTATTCCTATGGATGCTAATGGTAAATTTAAGAGGCCTCTGCAAACGGAGGCTGGCGGCGGGGCTGGAGGGGACAGAGGGCGTGGGGAAGAGTCTTCTCGGGGAAGGTGGGCTCTGCTGGCGGGCAGCCCCCCAGGAGGGCAGTGGGTCCGGGAAGAAGATTGCTGCGCGTCGCTGCTGAAGAGCGGGCGGGGCCCGGCACTCTCGGGCACCGGGGGCCAATGAGCAGCAGCTGCCCCTCTCCGCCACATCGGTGTCCGAAGGTCTGGGGTCGGAGGATCTCCACCCGGACCCCCCCGAAACTTTCATTGCAGCAGGTATACCGATGGACATTGTAATTCCTTGGCTGAACCTTTTTCTGGCCATAGTCTCCCAAAGCTTTACCGAAAATTTTTGGCGTCGATACCCGGCAGGTACGTCCCCACGGTTGTGACTGCGACATCCGTCACGATTTGAACGCGATTTCCATGCCAGGATGGCATCACTCTAAGCATTCTTCCCCCTGTAATGCAAACGACGACACAATATGATTTTCCATACAGCTATTTGGAGCTGAGTCCACTAACCAGACTGTGGTTTCTGTGGGGTTATGCAAGTTTCGTTAAACAGAGCGAAAATAAGCTAACAGTGATACTGGTTAACACATTTCTGGATATTTATATCTTATATATACTCTACCCCAAAAACTAAATAGTGTAATGAGAAGTTGTGTTAATGGTACTGAACTAAACTAACAAGAATTACAATATATTTAAAACCAGATTCTGTTAACATTAACATAAATATAGCATAAACAGAAAAAGATGTATTTCAAGCATCCTATAAAATGTTCACAAATTGTCTTTAGTTTCTACCAATTATGGTTTTATATAAAATTACTAATATAACAGAAACAGCTAAGCCAGACCATGTTGGAATTCCTATTATTTAAATTACCGAAATCGAATCCTTCGAATAATGCTATTCATTCCAATGAATGCAGAACATTTTCCTTTTAATTTACTTATTTTCAAAACAAAAACTAAACCGTATTAGAGCTGACTCCATTTCACAATGAGAAAAGTTGGCATTATCCTTGCCGTAATGTGGCACTACCTGAAGCAGATAAAAATGAAGAAAAAAGCTCCTGAACTTGCGTGTTGTTGTTGTTGCTGTTGTTGTGGTAGGGATTAATGAACGTTGCTTTCGACTTCAGAAATCAGCTAAGCTCTTTCTGGGCAGGTCAGCTCCAGGCATCAGCTGCTATTGAACTCTAAGTATTCGGGCAGGATAAAAAGTGGATTGTTAGACAGGAAATACTCAGATTGGTTCTAAAGTCATTGAAACCGGTGCACTGGATTTTTAAAGAGTGAGAATTTGGCCCAGTTGTTTAAGTAACAAGGGTGTGTGGCTGCTTGTTTTAAAATGTGGCTTTCAAATATATCTCTTGTTAACTTATGTATAAATATATGACAGATAAAGGCAAAGTATTCAGCTTGTTCAAATTAATGTAAAGGGGCAGGTAACCTGCTAAAGTTAAAATCATTTATTTCCAAATTTATTAGTGTTCCAGCCATGCAGCGGTACGGAACACAATTATCAGATAAAAAAGTCTGGCTAAGAGCCTGAAGCCATACAATAGGAGATGAAGAACTTTAAATCCTTCTTAATTATTCTGACCAAGGGAAATGCTTAGTTCTATTTCCGTCTTTCCTCTAACGATTTTTTCTCCTCAAAGCTCTCATCACGAATAGCACACCTGCATTTCTAACCAAAAGAGAAGGACATTCTGAAAACTGTCCGGGCAACGAGAGCCAGAATCGGGATGCTCGGTCTGTGGCACTTCCTGAGGAGAGTTCGACTTTAAACAGGACACACTCGTGCTCCTCTGCCTCAGACAGAATCGGTTCAAGTGCATCGTAAGTATTAAATGTAATATTTTTGCTTTAGTTATTTGAACAGCTCAAGGTAGACTCCAGTCCTGCAGCTGCTACTCAGCAAAAACTTCCGTTATGGAGAGAGGACTTTTTCTGGTGGAGAACTGAGCATTTCTCAAAAACGAGGATAGAAAGTCTTCTGTGTGCTTTGGAAACGGAGTAATTTTTAAACTCTGAGCTGAGTGTTATTATAAAAATATGCCTAAGTAATAAAACGAGAACTTCTGAACATGCTTTGGCTTGGCAGTTTTTACTTGAAGTGTTTAAAATAGGGTAAGATCCCAGTCCCACTGCAGTCCAACCCAGACCATCCTATGATCCTGTGATTCCATGATTCTAAGATTCTGTGATTCCGCGACCGGGAAGTCTGGCGTGTGTACGGAGCCACGCGGGACGCCCCCGTCGAGAGGGACACAATGATAGCTCCCTGGTTTCTGCGCGAGTTGGGAAGGACAAATCAGCCTGCCCGACCTCAAAAACGAGGTGGGAGTTTCCCTGCTGGGAAGGCACCAATAGGCTCATCCCAGTCAGCTACGTGAGGAACATTAGGCAGTTTTTCCCTGAGCTCCGAGCTCCACTGACTCACTTCATCTGGGATCATTACTCCCATTGGAGGAAAACGAAAAGTTATATGAATTGCCTCAGTTACTTATTTTTAGGTGTGTATGTATGTTTTCCAGACATGATTAAAGGGGATAATCTTCCCTAAGAACTGTGGAAACAACAGGATCAAATTTCTTTCTTTTTTTTTCTTTTTTCTTTTTTTAAACCCCTATATGAACAGCTACACTCGCTAAAGACCGGGGAGTTGGCAATTATCTTAAGGAGTGGTTCAGCCCACGGTGATTGTGGACCTGTGACCCGGGATCCGCCTGGAGGTGGGAATCAACTGTGTGTAGGAACAAACTTGAAACCCCCACGTAGGTGTCACACCCCCCCGCATGGATTAGGTGTCCGTTTATGCCCTGCGGCGCACAAAGCTCTGCGGCTGTGTGTTGTTAAGGGTATATAAGCGGCTTTGAGGAAGGGTTTCCAGGCACAGTCCCTGACACGTGAGGAAGCACCCTCGTCCTGCAAGGACAGCTTTCCCCTAGACACAAACTGCACGTTGCTTACTTTCTCCTACTTCCGGAAAAAACAACCTTTGCCTCACGGGCAGGTTGTCCAAAGCCAGGAAGGGAAGGAGAGCAGAACTCAGGGACACACCTCCCAGAGCAGGGAAAACTCTTCGCTGTGGTTCGGCAGCATGCAACGCCATCCAGAGCAGACATTCGTGCAGGATGATGGAGACCCCACCTGCCTCCTAGCTGTCACCGGGACCCCATGTCCACTCCGCCACGCGAACTTCACGAAGTAAAAACCCTAGCGTTAGGAAGATTTATTGAAAGAAAAAAAAAAAAAAAAAAAATTCTCTGCCCTCATCCCCTCCGGCTGGGTTAATACCGTCATCACGACGTAGTTGTTTCGCCCTGGTTTTCAAGCTGTCCTGAGTGGATCGATGCCTGCACCTTACCGGTCTGGTGCGGGGGGAGATATAATAACCTCTCCCCCAAAGCAACCAACCTCCAAATGGTATATTACACTATACCTGTTATTATTACCATTATAAATATGATTATTAATAATAATCATTAGCATTGTTACTAGAAGAAAGCTCGAAGAAACCAACCTGCGGAGGTGGAGTGGTGCACTCCTCCTGGAATGGACGGACANTCCTGCCGCGTCCTCAGGGATCCCACACCACCGTCCCCGCTGCTTCGGGAGGCCAAGAAACGCGGCAACATCAGAATATGCAGGAAAAATAGTGGTAGGAGCGATAAGGCACGCGGCAGCGACGCGGGAGAGAACAAGTGCAGTCTTGTCACCATCCATGTCCGTGTTTTGCAAGGAAAACGTAGAATAAAAATCCAAATAAGTCTGAAAATAAAGGAGACTTTCTTCTTTTTAAGAGGTGCTCGAAACTTCGGAAAACCACTGGGCAATGCGGCGGTGTGTCTGTGGAGGGTCCCTCTGGATCAGCTGAGGCCCAAAGCAGAAAATAGAGCAAAAAGGTGAAAATTTGGGAGGGGTGAGGGGAGAATGCAAGGGAAGGGGGGAGAAAATTTGAAGAAAATGCGGTAGAATGAGACCAGTGAGAGGGATCATATTGAGAATGGGTGTGGAGACAGGACGGCTGCTGAAATAGATGTGACAAAAAAACCCAAAGAGACCTGAAAATACCTGCAGCAGGGAAAAAAGGAGTTGTGTTTTTTATTTTGTTTATTTTTTCTTTTAATTTTTTGTAATATATATGTTCAGTGGGGCTTTTATTATGTTTTATTTATTTATCTATGTATTAAAATTTTATTTCAATAATTTTATTTTATCCTCTGTTAGGGGCATGCAGTGGTTCTGTCAGCCAGGGCAGATGCTTTCTGATCTTCCCTACCCTGACCTGCACATCCCCACGGAGGTTCCACTGCTGTCCAGAGAAAGAGGTGAGAGTTTGTAGGTTTGAATCTCTGTATATGTGAAAGCTTCCTTTGGGAAGCATAGCTTGAGGGGAAAGTTCCTACCAGCCATCCCTTTTGTTACTGGTCACCAACTCTCACTTGCATCAGGAAGCACGAGGAGAACTAACCCTTGAAAGCAAATGCATGTTTATTAATGAACATTAGCTTTCTTGTGCCTAACAGACCCCTCCCAGTGAAAGAGTTTTGCTGATACTGAGAGTAAAATACAACTTCGGGAGATTGGCAGAAAACTGCTATTTAAGGTATCAGCTGATCCATTTCAAAACTGTTTTCGCTGGGGCTATGATGAAGAGTCAGGGTCTTATTTTTGCTCTCAGACCCTGCTTCTCACACAGCCCTTTTGCTTTGCTTATGATTAGTCATCCCAAACATGTGAAATAAGTAGGTTTTCTTCCTTAAATATTATGGAGCTTTGTTTTGTTTTGAATGAATTTTCAGATGAACCTATAAAAATGAAAAACATTTAATCTGGTGTTCAGCAACCAACATTAAAAAGGCAAGACTAATGACAAAAAAGCTCTAATTACTTGCAAATAAAAGAATCTTTCACTTGCCTAAGGATTGTTGTAATCAATATTATTTTCTGGGCTAAGCTTTTATTTGTTCTCAGAGGAGCATACAACAGTCCTTGTCTGTGACTTTATGTTTGACAGTTGTTAAATACAATTTTTAGATGCTCAGTTATTTCTCCTCAACTCTACCTAAATGCCTATCAAATATTTTTGACAAACAGAAAAGAGACAAATAATATAATGGAATTCAAAATCCGTTCCCTATTGGACACTTTTAAAAGAACAAGATCAAAATGGATAGAAGTAACATACATATTTTTTTCCCTGTTGTGTCCAGAGCGATAGAGGTAAATGTTTGGTGTTAGACATCAAAAGGCATTATTAAGGCTGGAGCTGCCTTCTCCCCCCTCCTTTCTTAGATCTAGTTTTTAGGATCCCCAGGTTTTCCATATATTTATAATTTCCTTATAAAAGAAACTCTAGACTCTGATACAGACACTCACTTTCTCAGCCAGAATCACTGCAGCACATAACAACACCACTGTTGTTTTTGTAACCCATTAGTCGCTTATCAAATAAATTGATATATTACAGGGGTACAAATACAAAATATAAAAATTAAATTTATACTTCCCTTTCTTTCCATTCACTTCATTTTCACATACTTTGGATCATACATCTTTTAAAATGTTGAGCAATACTGACATTATGTATTTTTTTAAAAAAATGTTGAACCCAAATATATTCAGGTTTGCTGTCCTGTACAGATGTAATGCTACAACTTCAGTGGCATATTGTCACCCAGAGAGCTTCACTTTCTGACTTAGAGGTGATCTTATAAGATCACTTCTTCTCATAATGCAGTCAAGCCTCTTGACTTGGGGCATAAGCATTTGCAAGACTTCCACTGAATTTCCCAAAAGCAAAAGAGGAGCACCACTCCTAGCAGTACAATCCACAGCACTGGAATAGAATTGAGAAGCACAGACAGGCTGTAACTGTAATGATTTCAAAGTTAGTACATGCACTTTGCAAACGTTTACAAGATTTAAAAATTTATTAAGCACACACTTAAAAATTCAGGTAATGTATTTTGTGATTTTGTGAAGTGGATGAAAGCAGCAGTTTATCTCTGTGTTGATCTAATGGGAGATTGAGAATCTGTCGAACAGACTCATAACACCATATTTAGTAAGTGAATAGATGAATACTTTTGTTGATTGAATTAGCTTAGTTGGAAGAAGGAGCTATTTTAAACACATGTAAAGTTATGTTATGTTTTCTACTCCCTGATCCTTGATTCAGTTCAGATTGACAAATATTTGATAGGCCAGAAAGCAGCAAATATTCCCTCCTTGTAGTATAACTGAGTATTTCAATAAATGTTACTTTTTTGGCCGCACTGGATAAAATAACATCTATCAATTTCCAGAAGAAATTAACAAAAACAAGCACCTGCCTTTTAGAAAATGTAAGGTTTTTTTCTTTTAAAACCCATTTTTGACAGCAAAAAATCCTTCTAATTTCCTAGAAGTGGCTACTTGTCTCCCTTACTTGCCCCTAAAAACAAATCACCTTTTAAAACTGGAAGAAAAGAGTGTGATTAAGAAAACAACAGTGAGTAAAACATTAAAGTCTACTTGCATTCTGTGCTCTCGAATGGGAAAGAGCAGACAGTCAAATAGTTACGATATTGTTAGTGAATTTCCCCGAAGAAATAATTGAAGCATTATGGTATAGACAACACTACTGGAAGACAGTGCTGAGTTAAACAGATCGTTTTGTTACCTATTTAGCAAAAGGAAGAATGAAGAAAACTTACCCTTTGTACAGATAGGCATCTTTTCACAATCATACACATTTCCTGCTACACATATTGTCCTTATAGCCTGACCTCACTGTTTTAAGATGAGACAAATGTGAAGGACTGAGCCGTTCAGACATCCTTGAAGAGTCCTTAACTTCTACTTTGAATGGTTTCATTCTTGGCTACAGGAGTTTTCCATTCTTGGCAANGAGATATAATAACCTCTCCCCCAAAGCAACCAACCTCCAAATGGTATATTACACTATACCTGTTATTATTACCATTATAAATATGATTATTAATAATAATCATTAGCATTGTTACTAGAAGAAAGCTCGAAGAAACCAACCTGCGGAGGTGGAGTGGTGCACTCCTCCTGGAATGGACGGACAGGCGGTAAGACAGACACAGAGGGAGCGAGGGGCAGACCCCTCCCCGCTCGGTGAGAGTCACCGCTCGCCGCTGGTGGGTGCGCGGGGCGGTGCCGGGCCCGGGGCGGTGCCAGCGGCGATCCCGAGGGAGCGGCGGGCTCGGCGCAAGGGGACCGGGCGGGACGGGAGGAGCGGCGGATGCGCTGCCGCGCTGCCGCCCCCTGGCGGCGCCACGCTGGAGCGCCTCACCCGGCCCGCGCGCGTCTCGCATCCTGCCGCGTCCTCAGGGATCCCACACCACCGTCCCCGCTGCTTCGGGAGGCCAAGAAACGCGGCAACATCAGAATATGCAGGAAAAATAGTGGTAGGAGCGATAAGGCACGCGGCAGCGACGCGGGAGAGAACAAGTGCAGTCTTGTCACCATCCATGTCCGTGTTTTGCAAGGAAAACGTAGAATAAAAATCCAAATAAGTCTGAAAATAAAGGAGACTTTCTTCTTTTTAAGAGGTGCTCGAAACTTCGGAAAACCACTGGGCAATGCGGCGGTGTGTCTGTGGAGGGTCCCTCTGGATCAGCTGAGGCCCAAAGCAGAAAATAGAGCAAAAAGGTGAAAATTTGGGAGGGGTGAGGGGAGAATGCAAGGGAAGGGGGGAGAAAATTTGAAGAAAATGCGGTAGAATGAGACCAGTGAGAGGGATCATATTGAGAATGGGTGTGGAGACAGGACGGCTGCTGAAATAGATGTGACAAAAAAACCCAAAGAGACCTGAAAATACCTGCAGCAGGGAAAAAAGGAGTTGTGTTTTTTATTTTGTTTATTTTTTCTTTTAATTTTTTGTAATATATATGTTCAGTGGGGCTTTTATTATGTTTTATTTATTTATCTATGTATTAAAATTTTATTTCAATAATTTTATTTTATCCTCTGTTAGGGGCATGCAGTGGTTCTGTCAGCCAGGGCAGATGCTTTCTGATCTTCCCTACCCTGACCTGCACATCCCCACGGAGGTTCCACTGCTGTCCAGAGAAAGAGGTGAGAGTTTGTAGGTTTGAATCTCTGTATATGTGAAAGCTTCCTTTGGGAAGCATAGCTTGAGGGGAAAGTTCCTACCAGCCATCCCTTTTGTTACTGGTCACCAACTCTCACTTGCATCAGGAAGCACGAGGAGAACTAACCCTTGAAAGCAAATGCATGTTTATTAATGAACATTAGCTTTCTTGTGCCTAACAGACCCCTCCCAGTGAAAGAGTTTTGCTGATACTGAGAGTAAAATACAACTTCGGGAGATTGGCAGAAAACTGCTATTTAAGGTATCAGCTGATCCATTTCAAAACTGTTTTCGCTGGGGCTATGATGAAGAGTCAGGGTCTTATTTTTGCTCTCAGACCCTGCTTCTCACACAGCCCTTTTGCTTTGCTTATGATTAGTCATCCCAAACATGTGAAATAAGTAGGTTTTCTTCCTTAAATATTATGGAGCTTTGTTTTGTTTTGAATGAATTTTCAGATGAACCTATAAAAATGAAAAACATTTAATCTGGTGTTCAGCAACCAACATTAAAAAGGCAAGACTAATGACAAAAAAGCTCTAATTACTTGCAAATAAAAGAATCTTTCACTTGCCTAAGGATTGTTGTAATCAATATTATTTTCTGGGCTAAGCTTTTATTTGTTCTCAGAGGAGCATACAACAGTCCTTGTCTGTGACTTTATGTTTGACAGTTGTTAAATACAATTTTTAGATGCTCAGTTATTTCTCCTCAACTCTACCTAAATGCCTATCAAATATTTTTGACAAACAGAAAAGAGACAAATAATATAATGGAATTCAAAATCCGTTCCCTATTGGACACTTTTAAAAGAACAAGATCAAAATGGATAGAAGTAACATACATATTTTTTTCCCTGTTGTGTCCAGAGCGATAGAGGTAAATGTTTGGTGTTAGACATCAAAAGGCATTATTAAGGCTGGAGCTGCCTTCTCCCCCCTCCTTTCTTAGATCTAGTTTTTAGGATCCCCAGGTTTTCCATATATTTATAATTTCCTTATAAAAGAAACTCTAGACTCTGATACAGACACTCACTTTCTCAGCCAGAATCACTGCAGCACATAACAACACCACTGTTGTTTTTGTAACCCATTAGTCGCTTATCAAATAAATTGATATATTACAGGGGTACAAATACAAAATATAAAAATTAAATTTATACTTCCCTTTCTTTCCATTCACTTCATTTTCACATACTTTGGATCATACATCTTTTAAAATGTTGAGCAATACTGACATTATGTATTTTTTTAAAAAAATGTTGAACCCAAATATATTCAGGTTTGCTGTCCTGTACAGATGTAATGCTACAACTTCAGTGGCATATTGTCACCCAGAGAGCTTCACTTTCTGACTTAGAGGTGATCTTATAAGATCACTTCTTCTCATAATGCAGTCAAGCCTCTTGACTTGGGGCATAAGCATTTGCAAGACTTCCACTGAATTTCCCAAAAGCAAAAGAGGAGCACCACTCCTAGCAGTACAATCCACAGCACTGGAATAGAATTGAGAAGCACAGACAGGCTGTAACTGTAATGATTTCAAAGTTAGTACATGCACTTTGCAAACGTTTACAAGATTTAAAAATTTATTAAGCACACACTTAAAAATTCAGGTAATGTATTTTGTGATTTTGTGAAGTGGATGAAAGCAGCAGTTTATCTCTGTGTTGATCTAATGGGAGATTGAGAATCTGTCGAACAGACTCATAACACCATATTTAGTAAGTGAATAGATGAATACTTTTGTTGATTGAATTAGCTTAGTTGGAAGAAGGAGCTATTTTAAACACATGTAAAGTTATGTTATGTTTTCTACTCCCTGATCCTTGATTCAGTTCAGATTGACAAATATTTGATAGGCCAGAAAGCAGCAAATATTCCCTCCTTGTAGTATAACTGAGTATTTCAATAAATGTTACTTTTTTGGCCGCACTGGATAAAATAACATCTATCAATTTCCAGAAGAAATTAACAAAAACAAGCACCTGCCTTTTAGAAAATGTAAGGTTTTTTTCTTTTAAAACCCATTTTTGACAGCAAAAAATCCTTCTAATTTCCTAGAAGTGGCTACTTGTCTCCCTTACTTGCCCCTAAAAACAAATCACCTTTTAAAACTGGAAGAAAAGAGTGTGATTAAGAAAACAACAGTGAGTAAAACATTAAAGTCTACTTGCATTCTGTGCTCTCGAATGGGAAAGAGCAGACAGTCAAATAGTTACGATATTGTTAGTGAATTTCCCCGAAGAAATAATTGAAGCATTATGGTATAGACAACACTACTGGAAGACAGTGCTGAGTTAAACAGATCGTTTTGTTACCTATTTAGCAAAAGGAAGAATGAAGAAAACTTACCCTTTGTACAGATAGGCATCTTTTCACAATCATACACATTTCCTGCTACACATATTGTCCTTATAGCCTGACCTCACTGTTTTAAGATGAGACAAATGTGAAGGACTGAGCCGTTCAGACATCCTTGAAGAGTCCTTAACTTCTACTTTGAATGGTTTCATTCTTGGCTACAGGAGTTTTCCATTCTTGGCAACAGGACGGTGATCTCCCTTCACTCATGAAATTTAGCATTGTTACATGATGCACCTGAGTGTGTGATTGGAAGAGATGGAATGACAGGGCCTGGTCTGTCCCTGACATTTCTGGGGATTCTCGCAATGATGGTAATTACAAGGAAGAGTGGTTCAGAGACTCCACAGACTGAGCTGTGGACATTGATTCCCTTCAGCAACAGAAATAAATGATTCAGCCAAGTATGTATCACACGTTTTCCCTAATACCTCACCATTACTGCTCTGTTTGTGACAAGCAATCTCATGTGAGATCTTGGTTTGTTTGCAAACCACCTCCACTCTGCTGCCAAAATAGGGATGCAGTGTATGACAACCTTTTTTTCCTTCCATTTTGCTTTTGCATTTTCCACTCTTTTCAGATGGTACTACTGGTTGGGTTTTCAGATCAAGACTAACTGTTGAAATTTCCCTAAAACACTTTTCTTTCCTCAGTTTATTGTGCTGATGACAAAGGCAACTTCTTAACACTTCCCACCATATTGTAGCCATACCATAACAACAGCAGCAGCCCTCCCTGCTGAATTGTCCAAACATTGATTCTCATATTTTCTACTGCTAGGTAAATATATCACATGTTTAGTACTCAGCATGGGATTTCTTTCCTGTTGCCCACAGCTTATCTGGAAGGCAGTGGTGATGTAGCTCGTGTGTCTCAAACAGATGACAAGCATCTGTCCTTTGATCACCCTTCTATCCTCTTACATGAAGTACTGTGTTTCTTTGGTGAACTGCTCACTATCTCTCTCCTCACTTTTGCCCATCCCAACTAATTAAGTCTACAGTCATCTCATCTGCTCTGCTTTTGAGACCATATTTATTGTCTACTGTGTTGACAAAGAGACACCAAAAAATCTCACTCATGATACATTTTGAGATAAGTAATTTTCTAGGACAGTGTCATATTCTATGTGACCAAAAATTGATGCTTTTTTTGGGAAAACTATTTGAATTTACACACAGACTTTTGAATCTTTTCAGTCTCATAACGAGGATGACACTGGCTGCAAATAGAAGAAGAGTGGATATTATAAAACTCAGTGGTTTTCCTGTGATAATTTTAAAAATTATATTAGGTGCATTATTGACGCTACTCAGGACCATTTGCCAGGAGGATCTTGAGTGTTTGTGGATGACAATTACTTTACATTTCTTAAAAGGTGTATATTACTGCCAGCTACAAAAGTAGCCCTTTTTCTACTCAACGAAACTAACAAGAACAGTCCTGAACCACTCATGATAAAGATTCTATCTCTACGTATAGTTCTATTTTTTTTAATGAAATCATGTTACAAAGGAAAAATTAAATAATTATTGATTAATCTGACACAGAACAGTGA
Organism: Melanocharis versteri; assembly: GCA_013397845.1. NCBI lineage: Eukaryota > Metazoa > Chordata > Aves > Passeriformes > Melanocharitidae > Melanocharis > Melanocharis versteri. The sequence goes on along the minus strand of VZTG01002058.1, from coordinate 234,014 downwards.
AGAACTGATGTATGATTAATTAAGAACTGATGTATGATTAATTAAGAAAGAACTGCAGGATTGGCAGCACGAGGGGTGCCAAGTAACAGTTTTATAGAAGATGGGTTTAATCAAAAAAATATGGCTTTTAATAAGATATCTGGGTTGACTGATAAGAGTGACTGTGTAGCTCTGCACAGGGCAGTTTGATATAGCAATGCCTGACAGTCTGACTGAAGACTATCAGGTTATCAATACAACACATGTTGTAACAACTTAGGAACTGGTCAACCAGTAGACCTCAAAAATTGGTGTCAATGGAAAAACTCTCAAATGAAGGGTTTTCCTGACTGGAGTCTTATTGCTTAGTTTATGGCTCTGTCCTTTCCAATATTTTATTAATTATTTGAAACTAAACAAAACACCCTACAACTGGCAACTGCAGATTGTTTGGACAAGAGAGAAATAATGTTAGTTATATGGAAGTCACAGAGTATATTCTAGTTTTGACTTGTGTCAATCAAAGCAGTTTCTAGAACATGCAAGTCAAATGCGAAGTCTTGCACCACGTGTCAATGATTGCAGCCACCAGCAGTGTGGAGCTTCTTTTGAAAAACAATAACCTTGTTGAGCATCTACAGTAATTCTTACCTTGAGACTATCAGAAGAAAGACCCTCAAAACCCCTTGGTCTCAAAAGGTGATGTGCAGAAAGATTATTTTGCAATTTTGTGCAACTCAGGGACAGTATGTCACATGAGGACATTCCCCATGAGCATATTCCCTCATATTCACACATTCTCGGATCCATTTTTAAAAACAGAACCTGAAATATTGGAGACCACAACTAATAGCTATTTGAATGCTGGGGAAAACAAAAGCCTAAGACAGGTACATAAGTGTATATTAAAAAACAACAACAACAACAAGAACAACAAGTCTTGTGTACCTAACAAAAGTAGCATTACCAGCTGTAAAGCACTGAAAGGGTCTTCCTTGAGGGAAGTATTTGTATTTGTCAAGAGTACGCACAAATCTTTAATGGACAGAGGATGCCAGAAGTACAAGGGAAGTGAAGCACTTAAGCCTTGGTTATCCTGCCTCACAGGTGTATTTTGGCACATCAGTGAGGTCAGTGCAGAGTGACATGAAAATCCACTTCCCACAAGACACAAAAATTTAGCTGAGATGATCTCCATTTCAGTCTGTTTTTCTAATCTGAAGGGGATCACATAAACCATCTTACTTTAAAAAAATTATGAGACTATCTCCCTGTAGGTACTCAATAGTCACTGGAGGGAGACAAAGACCTTTGTGAGAGCACTTAGGGACGGTTTTCAGAAGGAGCATTTTCTGTTACAACTGTACAGCATGTTCAGAAAGAGAACTATTTCCTGATGCAGATACAGTAAGGCAGGGGTGATGTGGTGCTTATGTGTGTACATTGCTGCTCGGCAGCTGGAGGCACCTAAAAAGTGCTTATGCAGGCAGGGAATGGGCAGAATATCCAAAAAGTGCTGTCCCAAGTGTCCCAGGAAGCAGTCTCCAGGAAGAGGATGGACCAGGAGCAGGTGGTATTTCAGGTGCGGTGTCTGCACAGAGACAAGGCAAGAGAGTGTAATTGAAAGACTAAACTTTGCTCTGGAACAGATGTTATTATGAATGGCATGCCTGGTTGTTTGGATGCCAGCTCCACAACATCAATTTCTGAGACAAGAGTGTCAGACAGCTATATAGTGAATGTTCATCTTCATGCGTGTCTGTTGTTTGCGAGAAGTGGTTTTCTGCTGCAGGCAATGGGAGAGAAAGAGGGACAAAAGCTGATAGCACAGTAAGAATCCAGCTTCTCTTTGTGCAAAACCAAGAAGTAAAACTGTTCCTGAAGAAGCAAAAATACCAGCTGCCAAACCATGTGCACCTCTATACAGCAAAGAAAATCAACACATGGATATATGCACTGACAAAAATTCCTGTGTTTCCAGGTTACAGGCAGTCCACAGTTTGAGACTGAGCCCTCAGAGTATTTTAGGTGGCCTGATGACCCCTCCAGTGCCAGCAACAGGACCTGGTGGAAGTACTGTCCATGGCTACACTTGATAAACCACAGGGTAAATAAGTGAGCTGGCAGCACCAGCTCCCATCCTACTCTACCTGAAGACGGTGGAAGTAGAAAAAATGTCACACCGTTGGATTTCCAGTAGACCTCCTCCTTCAAGCTGTATCTTCAATATACGCTACTGTTTTCTGAAAATGGACATATTTGAAACGGAGAGTCTTGTCATCTTCTTTTAGACCTTCTTCACTCTCTTTTCTTTGTCTTTATTGATATCTCTCTGGTGACATTGGCTTCCCAACTTGGATTTATTTTTTAGTGTCACTTCTGTCTATATATTGTTTTGTATAGAAACTTTTCAGATCATGTCACCTCTCCCTGCATATTAGAAGATAGAGGAAAAACGCCATTGCTGTGCCTGTAAATCAAAATAGTTCTGTGCTGTGTCCTAGCTCTGCCCAGAGGAAATACATGCAGCAATATGGTCTCAGGTTTGCCTTACAGAGATGGTAATTCAGGTTGTTAGCTGATTGCTCTATTTCATGACCCAAAGTAATACAACCAGGTGAACATCCTGAACATCCCTGAACATCCCCAAACAAGTTTTTTCTCTGTAGCCAGCTTCTTTTCATATTGATTGTCTGGTGACTTATCTTAAAAACACGCCCTCACAAACACTAGGGAGGTAAAAGAACAGACAGTGATGATAAACTTTCACCTGCCACTGATTTTGCACAAAAAATGGGTTTTTTATTAGGCTTATAAAATCTTCTAAAGGTTTATATTGAAGTTCCATTATTGTGTATCACAAATGATAAATTTAACTATATCACAACTATATACTTAAGCAAAATGACACACTTAATTTGTCTAATTTAAGCTTAGTAAATTAAGGAAAATATTGACTGTATAGTGTTTCACTGCAAATCCACACATAATCATGAGTGATCGTCAGTCTCTTCGAATACACCACAGGCTTCTTCGAAGAGAGAAGATAATGTCAACCCATAAAAAAAAAATCAAAACAAAACAGCAGTTTCCATCTCTACATTCAGAGATTTGAGGTCAGAAAGAACCATCTGTATGACATAGTCAGATATCTTTGTTACCAAGATGTAGAAGGAAGATAACATGAGCTACATTTTTACCAAAACCTTGTGAGCTGAGACCAGCAAAGCAGCACTAGCAGTTTCTATAGCTACTCTCTCTGATGCGAGCTGCTGCCGCATGTCTATCAAAACACAGTTATTAACACAACCACAGGCAGAGAGAAGAGTACTTGATTGATCACACAGACAGTGGATTTGTGTCATAAGACCTGTCCTTGTCTTCCCAACTTTGATAAGTACCTCTCCAGTAGAAGGAAAGGAACTCCTGCTGCTCGCTCAGGAGCTGGGAATGGGGGCACTAAGGAGGGATGCAGGTTTAAGTTCCCACCAGGAGAAGGAGGATTTGAAAATAACTCTTTAACTGCTTTGCCATTTTATACTTTGTGAAACTCACACACCAGGAGCAGGGATTAGCAGATGTAAGGACAGATCCTACGTTCAGGATACAACTTGGACTAACGAAGTCTGTGCAGCAAAATTGGCAAGTATGTAAGAGAGATGCCTGGATGCTGCTAGGCAAAGCACATTTTGCCTGCCCACAGCAGTGGTCACTGATGTCACTGATAAACCTTAGGGAAGTGCCTTTGAAGAGAGAGGTCCTACTCCAAAGCCCACTGAAGGCAACTGGAGCCCTTCCAACACCTTCCATGAACTTCATCTTGAAATGTGCACTGCAGATCTGCCCGGTCACTTCAAGCAAACTGGTTATAAAGCTGTGCAGGGGTGTCTTGATGAAATGCTTTGATTAGGCTTGAATTTCACCTTTTTTTATCTACACAGCTGGATTGTTGGTCATGCAAGTGGTGCCAGGTCATCAGTCTCTGTGCTCCTTCACAGAGACTGAACAAATTCTGCCAAACCAAGAGAGGTTTTCTATCTCAGCATGCAAGCCATGGTAAGCCTTTCATCCTCCCTCACCAAGAACGTAGCCTGTATGTCCCTATTTTTCTTTTGATTACTTAGAGATTTGCAGTTGAAAATGACTTGAATTGATCAGGAGTAAACTGAGATGCAGAAAGAACAGCTTGCCTGTCAAGATTTGCAGAGTTTGTATTCCTTTAAATTTAAGTGGTAATTAAGGTGAAAAGATTGCCTAGAAAAGTTTCGAGGTATCTAACATATGGTTCATAATAATAGCAAGTCCTCTGATCCGAAAGTATCTTACTCTCAGTTACAAAAGATTTGTTGCTGTCCTACATCACTTCAGGAAGAATTTTCCCACTGCTCTCCAAAGAAACACTAACGAACAGATACATTTTGCAACATGCCCAGAAGAGGGTCAGGCCCAAATCAGACATGTTATACAATGGAGAAGACATTAGGCGTGTTGGTGCAACCCTAATTTCAGTGTGACACCTATGAGCTGGGCCTGGCATGACTTCGAAGACTCACAGTCTTTTAACAAAGACTTTTAAAACTATTTATATCTTCTTGTTTGTCTATTCACTGACTCTGTTATTAAAATTATAATTTTAGTCTCCAAGTATTTATAAAATATTACTTTGGAATTAAAAGAGAATAGGGTACCAGAATGCTACCTGTGCCTCCATCACCTGAGTACGTGACAGAGCAAAGCAAGTTGCTTTTTCTTCTTTGGGCAATGTGAGGACGGCATGAGATTTTTACACATCTTGTAGCCACAGAAAAGAGTTTTACACTGTAAATTAAACTCAGTCCTGCTTAAACTGTACTCTGGTATAAAACAGCATTAACCTCAGGGAAATCAAGTCACCCATGAGTGAGGCTGAGCCAAGGTGCTGCTGTGCAAGGCATATGTGTCTGCCTCTGGCTGACTATTTGCATTTATCAGCTAAACCCAGTATAGTGAGCAAAGGACTAGAACCACTTACAGATGGAGAGAATGGTTGGACCTAGTCTCCAAAAATCAGGAATTCCAGGGAGGCAGTGGTGAAGTATGAGGTTTCTTTAAAGTAACTGGATGTAGTCCAATAAGTAGAAGAGGCTTTTAAATTTTTTCTTTAATTAAAAAAAATATTAAAATAAGGAACAGAGGAGCACTCTGGGATCCCTGATTGTTAAAGAGCAAGATGAGAGGAAATCCAAATACCTGGGAGACAGAAAGGAAGGGTCTTCCTGGAGCCTGACATCCTGTGACTCCAAAAAAGAGGATAGAGAAACTATATAGGAGAAACAGATATCTTTCCTTGCCAGCAAAACTATCTTCCTTACCATCCAGTAGGCTGAATCTGTTGCCATTCAGAAAGTGGGAAGAGAAAGGGTCTTGCTAATGCCTGTCTCTTCAGCGGCTATTGATCCTATCTTATCTAAAGGATCCTTCTTTTTTAAAGGAAGACTGATGTTAACATTAGCTGGAAAACTATCCCAGCTCAGCTACATAGCCTCACTCCAGCTGCCAGCATGGCTACAGAAGTTCCTATGAAACAGCAGTTTGGCTTTGTCAGAAGAAATAAGTGCAAGTGGGCAGCTAAGACTCTCAGGGCTACAAAAACTTTCGTAATAAGAGGCCATATTGAACCAAAAGGATCTGGACAGTTATAGCACCTACTGAAAAATTACCCCTAGATTGAGGTATCTTTAACTGTCTTTTACATAGCCTTATCTTTTCATGTTTGGAAAAGAGAACAAATACGATGTAAACTGCCTCTTAGTAGGGTAAATACATTTTATTGTGTTATTTCTTCCAGCTTCTGACTAGGGGAAAGTAACTTTTCAGTTAGTAAGGAATCACAGGGTTATTTTTAAACTTAACAGAGAACAAACTGTTTGATGCAGCCTAATTGCTAACTTCTATTATTGTACAGCAACAGTAAGCCAGAAGCTGTCTTGATATCCTCCAAGAGGTGTGTGATGAGAGCCTTGGCGGAGCTGAGCTTTCAGGTGGCACTGTCTGAATATTTCTAACTATGAGTATTCTTATTAGTGCTATCACTAAAGCAAGGTTTTCTTAAAAAGTTTGTTCCTAAACACAAGAAAACTTTAAATAACAGGATATCAGGAAGAGATTCTAAATGAGAATAGGTGAACTCCCTCTTCCCTCTGTACTTTGTAATCTTGTAATCTTCATAACTGGTCTTGTGCTCCATTCCAGTAGCAATTGATGGTATTGTACACTGTACAATCTTCACACAATTCCCCTCAGCCTCTTAGGAAATATTCCTTCCCTCTTTCTTTTCAGTATTTTCTGTGTGGGTGGTTTCTTGTGGGTACATGATCAGTACCCCACCCCTGCTAAGACTGGAATTATATGTCACTCCAGAAACTCTGCTTTTTTTCTCCCAGGAGAGGCTCTGTTTCCCTGTTTTTCCAGAGGACTTTAACTGCCTAAAATAGTAAGAGCCATGGTAAAGCAAACTGTAGGTTTCTCACAGTCCTTCAAACAAAGCATACAGTAAACTGCAAGCAAGATAACACCTCCACACTGCACAAAGTGTATCACCTCTGGGGTACGTGATGCAGCAGCAGAAGGGACACCCCAGTCAAAGAAATCATCTTATTTGAGAAAATTACTTCGTAATTTAAAAAAAAACCTTGAAAAGCCTTAGAATTATAAGCAGTTGCTTATAGTTTCCATGTTCCTTCCTTCAGAACCCTCATTCAGATGTTACTCAGCCTGGGAGTAAACAACAACATATCCAAACAGCAGCACGTAAATGGACCACAAATTCTCAGCTAAAATTTTCTGCTTAAAATTATTTCTCTCTATAGAAATATCTGACTAATTATCTTTCTAATAGCATTCATCCCTAAGTTCTGATAAGTTATATAGAAATATTATCAGTGAAAATTAGAAAGGAGCAAACTGGTATCTTGTATAACCAGCATATTTAAAAAAAAGAGGAATTATGATAAATTATGAGAAATTTGGGATATCGCTTTGCATGAGGAAATATTCTGAAAAATTAATTCTATACTAAAATGCTATTACATAAAATCTTATCTCTTTTCTGTCCTCCATCTTAAAATGTGTTAGAAGGCAGTAAGCAACCCCCGAGGCCCAGTATAAAAACCATGTGTTTCACAGTCAAGCTAGCTTCAGGTTCTGCCCTTGGGTCACAACAACTTCCTGCAGTGCTATAGGCTAGGGAAAGAGTGCCTGGAAAGTTTTCACTTTGGTGAAATTGGTGAGATTTCTCTTTTCCTGGTGGGAAAGGACTTGGAGGTGCTGGTGACAGCGGCTGAACATGAGCCATTGTGGGCCCAGGTGGCCAAGAAAGCCAATGGCATCCTGGTTTGAGTCAGCAATAATGTGGCCAGCAAAACCAGGACAGAGATTGTTCCCCTGTTCTGGGCACTGGTAGGGGCCAGACCTCGAGTGCTGCAGTGAGTCCAGAGAAGGTCTGTGGAACTGGGAAGGGTCTGGAGAACAAGTCTGACGAGTACTGGCTGAGGGAGCTGCAGAGGGCTCAGTCTGGAGACAAGGAGACTCAGACGGAACCTAATCACTCTCTACAGATGCCTTAAAGAAGGTTGTAGCCAGGTGGGTTTTGGTCTCTTCTCCCAGAAAACCAGAGACAGGACAAGAGGAAACGGGCTAAAGTTGTGCCAGAGGAGGTTTTGATTGGATGTTAGGAAAATTTTTCTCACCAAAAGGGTTGTCAAGCCCTGGAAGAGGCTGCCCAGGGCAGCAGTGGAGTCACCACCTCTGCAGGGATTTAAAATACGTGTGGATGTAGCACCTGGGGACTTGGAAATATTGGGGTAAGGGCTGGACTTGATGACCTTAGAGGGCTTTTCCAACCTAAATTATTTTATGATGCCTGCCAGAGCACATCTACAGTACAACAGAATGGGGCTCGGTGAAGGAAGAGATTTTTCTCCTTTTCTCTCATCAGGAAAGTGGAAAGAGGGACAGCTGAAAGTTTATTATGGCATTGCCTTCACTGACTATACAACTTGCTGGAGCATCTATTTTTTTGTGGCTTTCCTGTGACTACTTTTCCCTAAAACAACAGCTCAGTTGTTTCAAAAGCTACTCCCAGATTTCTGGGGCAGAAAGAATTTTGTTTTCTCTGAGCCATACTGATATAAGATGGGTTTTGTCTGTATGTTTCAGTGTCCTGAAAAATTCTTAGAATAAAAAGGATTAAAGAGAGGAAACATTAGATATGTAATACATTGACTCAGGAATTTAATTGCAATATGCATCTGGTATTTAACAGATGTGACGCTCAGAAAGACCAGTGGTAGAAAGAAATTTCTATGAAAATATCAGAAGGTGATTGATAGGTATCTGTTGCATGTTGGGAGAAAAAAAATACCTGCAAATTGTACCAAACCATAATACGCTTGAAGTATACCCAGGTTTCTTCCTGAAGATACAGAGTGAATCAGCCCCAATCACTTGATTGGAGAAATTACCTGTGTTTTCAGGAGGTAGGGTTTGTAATTCCTGTGCTACATTCAGAAGTTTGCTGATCAGTAATTTTTGTTCTGAAAACCTGAAAACCTTAAGCCACTGTTCTTCCTCTGTTCAAGGTTTCAAAAGGAATTAGAAGTCTGGTAACTATTGTTGCTTTATCTGCAGGTTGATCTGCAGTTCTGCAAACTCCCAACCAATTGCTATCTACGCTTGTGAGGGACACCCACAAAGACATGTGAAAAATTCAATCAGGATTAATTTTACCACTATTGAAATGTAACTTCTCTTTTTGACCTTTCAAATTTAGAACAGCTGAAATTTCAAACAGATTTCAGAAAGGGGGCACTAGAGTGGTGTTTGCAAGCTATCTGCTTTTCTTGTATGCTTTTCATTTGGCCAGCTGTCTCCTTTTGTCTTCTACCTTGGGACAAACTCTGTTTTTCTGCAAGAATTGAACAGTTTGATAGACTGAATTGTTCAGTTAATATTCAAGGGCTATCAAGAGCAAGTAAGTCATTGCAGGAGGCTTGTTTGGCTCAGCCTCTGCCTCTGCATGCCAAGGTAATACAGGAGAGATTTTAAAAAATGGTTGTTATTTTTATGCTGCATCTGTCATGATCATTTCTCATGAGCTGCTATATTACACTCAATAAATGATTAGACTATTACTAAACTTGACTAGTTCACTGTCAAGTATACAAAAACATTTTAGGAAACTGTGAAAATATCCCAGTCTACATGCAGAGATATTAGAGGCAGGAGAAAACATCATCCAACAGCCTTTGATTTTGATCCATGCAATATATCTGTGGAATTTTGCTCAGGAGTTTCTGCACATAGCACTCTAATTCTGATTAAACTACAGCATATTCTAGTTAAGCTGGTCAGTCTAGATGCTATAAACAAAGTCTGCACAGCATATCTGTTTGCGTGCTGGTCTGATGGGGTACTTTCAAAAACAATCTTAAGCTCTGACATGAGCACACAGAGTTAATTTCCTGACAATGTCATTTTGTGAAATTTTCTGTGTAACTGGGTACTCTGACAGTGTACAAAGATTTCATCATTTATTGCCTGTGTATATGTGTTTTATTAATTAAAGTTTGATGACTAATATTAGCATATTTACACATGCAAGCAATTTTTTTCATTGTTGGGAGCAGTCTTGTTGCATTAGCTGGCACTTTGCAGATAACTACAAGTCCATCTTTCGAGCAAAGTTCTGGTAAGTGGTTGAACAGCAGGTATGTGAAATTACAGACTCATATTTCCATGTCATCACTTTGTTTTCACTACCCATCTCTATACTTACACACTGATATTTTCTCATTCCTGCATGTTCACATTAATTCTATCAATCCTACATCTTGTGTCTATAATTAATGCAGTTATCCATATTTACCTGGCTGTTGTGGAATAAATAAACAGCTGCATGTTTACACTTAAGTCAACTGGGTATATTGCACCATTTTGGAAAAGCACAGAATCACAGATCCATTTAGGTTTGAAAAGACCTCCAAGATCATTGAATCCAACTTTTGTCTTATCACCACCTCATCAGCTAAACCATAGCACTAAGTTCAGTCATTTCTTGAGCACCTATAGGGATTGTGACTCCACCACCTCCGTGGGCAGCCTGTTCCAATGTTTAACAATCCTTTTCACAAAGAAATTCTACCTGATATCCAGTCCGAATCTCCTCTGACACAGCTCGAGGCCATTTCCTCTTGTCCTGTCGCTGGTTGCCTGACAGAAGAGACCAAGCCCCACCTAGCTACAACCTCTTTTCAGGGAGTAGTAGAGAGTGATAAGGTCACTCCCCAGTTTTTTTTTCCTCCAGGCTGAACAACCACAGCTCCCTCAGCCACTCCTCATATGACTTACACTTTAGACTTTCTCCAGCTTCATTACCCTTCTCTGGATTCACTCCAGCACTGCATGACTTTATTGAAGTGAAGGGTCCAGAACTGGCCACAGCATTGTAGGTGTGGCCTCACCAGTGCTGAGTACACAGGGACGGTCACTGCCCTGGTCCTGCTGGCCACACTGTTACTGATACAAGCCAGGATGCCTTTGGCCTTCTTGGCCTCCCGGGTTGTTATGATCCAATGTTAGGATGCAATTATTATTATTATTATTAAGGTTCTTTGGAAATTCCTCTGCCCAATTAAGCTGCAAATGAGACCATATGCCAGCGACAATAATATGGCTTTTATTGTATAGTAAATATGAGAGAAAGAGAAGAGAAAAGAAAAGGAGAAAGAAAGAAATGGAAAATAGGTGGGGGGGGATGAGGTGTGACAGAGACAGAATAAAAAGAATATCACCGCTCCGTGGGTCCCACTGGTGCCTCGATGATCTTCTTCAGTAGGTCTTCTGGTGGTGTCAGTCTCCCCGATCTTCTTCAGCAGGTCTTCTGGTGGTGTCAATCCTCCCAAGAACACAGGATCCCATGGGTATATACGCTCAGGCTGGGCAGGCATGTCCGGGCATGTCCCCCTGGAGCTGGGGGGGCCAGTCTCTTACAGCAGGCTCTGAGTCACGTGCAGTCCTGTGGGGCAAAGCCTCTCACATGGATGTGCCCTGTGGGGTTGGGGGTTCCACAGCTGGGCCAGTTTGTGTAATCGGAGGATGGATGTTAATTGCCTCTCACCACAGGCTAAGCCATGCACCCAAAACCTCCTCCTCCCCCCTCGGTTGAGGGGAGTCTGTGTGAACCTGGCTTCTGTGAGCTGTGCTCTCCCCCCCCACCCCAAATTCAGCTGGGATGGCAGCTGGAGGCTTTGGCCTATTGTGGATACATACCTTTCCCTTAGCCTGAGGTGATTGAAAAATGGTTTTCCTTTAATCCAATCAGCAGTTCGCTTTACAGTCCAAAGTTCTTCAAGGAGATTTCTGTGGCTGTAGTTTCTTAAAAACTTTATATCAGTGTTTGAGACATAAACTATTTTCAGTCTCTGACATGGGTACAACACATTCTGTCCTCCTTGCTGTTGACCAGCACCCTCAGGTCCTTTTCCATCACTCTTTCCCCAGCGTATAGCACTGCATGAGGTTATTGCTGCCAAAGTGTATGACTTGTCACTTGGCCTTGTTGAAGCTCATTCCATTGGCCTCAGTCTATCAGTCCAGCCTGTCCAGATCCATCTGCAGACCTTTCCTACCTTCCAGTAGACCAACACTCCAGCCCAGTTTAGTATTGTTCTTCCTGAGGATGCACTCAGTTCCCTCGTCCAGATCACCAACAATACTGAACTATACTGGCCCCAAAACTGAGACCTGGGGAACACCACTGGTGACAACAGCCAGCTGGATGCAGCACCATTCACCACCACTCTCTGGGCCTGGCCATGCAGCCAGTTTTTAATCCAGCAAAGAGTGCATCTGCCCAAGCTGTGGACTGACAGCTTTTCAAGAAGAATGCCATCACAGACAGTTCAAAGACTTTGCTATGTCCACACAGACAACACCCATAACTTTCCCTTTGTCCACCAGGTAAGTGACCTGGTAATAAAAGGAGATCAGGTTGGTCAGGCAGGACCTGCCTTTCTTAAACCCCTGCTGCTGATCACCTGGTTGTCCTGTAGGTACTGGGTGATCACACTCAGGTGGCCTGCTCCATAACCCTGCTGAACACAGAGGTCAGGTTGACAGGCTGGTAGTTCCTCAGATCTTTCCAGCCCTTCTTGGAGATGTACATCACATTGGCCAACTTGCAGTCATCCGGGACCTCCCTAGTTAACCAGGACAGACAATAAATGATGGAGAGTGCCTTGGCAAGGCTTTTCTACCAGCTCCCTCTGTACCCTTGGATGAATCCTATCTGGTCCCATAGACTTATGGATGTCTAAATGGCTCAGCAAGTCACTAACTACCTTCTCTTGGATTAAAGGGGGATTATTCTGCTCCCTGTCTAGCAGTTCAGGGCTCTGGTTTCCCTAAGAATAACTGGTCTTACTGTTAAAGATTGAGGCAAAGAAAGCATTAAGTACCTCAGTCTTTACCTTGTCCTTGCTGACATAGTCCCCCTCTGTGTTCAATAAAGCGTGGACATTTTCTTTGGCTCTCCCTTTGTTGCTGATGTATTATAAAAACATTTTTTAAACATCTTTCACACCAGTGATTGACCAGATTGAATTCTATTCGAGCTTTTTCCTTCCTAATTTTCTTTCTACATGACCTAACAACATTTTGTATTCTTCTTGAACTGCCTGCCACTTCTTTCAAAGGTCATAAATTCTCCTTTTTTTTCCCCCAGAGCTCCTCCAAAAGCAAAACCATGCTAAGTGACAGGTTTAGCTCTTGGCTGATTATGTGTGCTGAATGCTTCATTTGTACTGTATTAATTTCCAGCACTGTAAAATCAATACGCATAATCTGAAAAAAAAGTATTTGCAGAGAAAATTAGGATGGTTATATTATGTGATGTCTAGACACAAGAACTGCCTTATGAGGTCAGATTAAAAGTCTATTTAGCTCATTATCTTTTCACTGACAGTAGTCTGTAGGAGATTTTCAGGGGGAAGAACACACACACAAAAAATACACCCAAATTTTTCCCTAGAATGCTTCTCATTTTCCAAAAATAAGCCACGGAATATTTTCCTTTACTCTAGCAGGATACTGTAAGAGTATCATCATACTTAACGAGAAAAATGTAACTATGCCGTTTTAACTTATCTAACCCATTATGAACTTACCCAGGATGTTTGCTTTCACAATCCTTTACGGCCTAAAATCCCACTACTTAATTACACATAATATGCTCATCATATGCCCTTGTGAACCTGCTGTCTGATGGTTTCTTTGTGCTTCCAATGTGTTTGAGAGAGAGCACCTAGTATTTTCCTGCAGATCTGCTACCTCCGTATTATTCACTTACAGATATAGTTTCTTATTCACGATTTTTCCAAGTTGAAAATTCATATTTTATGTAGTTTCTCATTTCAAGCAAATTTGTCTCCTGCTCATCTTGTTCTGTATTCAGAACAGGCAGAGTAATATGTATTAGATCAAGGTCTCCCACTGCAAAAATGCAACTGTAAAGAATGTCATAATGGTATTTTCCAGCTCTCATTTCCCTAAAAAATATGCTACCATAGAGTAAAGGGTTGCAAAAAAGTGACTTGAGTCTCACAGAATGCTTCATTTTTGCTGTGAGACTGAAAACCCTATCCTGAGCAACTCTACAGAAAATAATTAGCTATGCAATGTGCTGTCAAAACAAAATAATGATTTACACCAATTATGTTTATCATGCAAACACACTACCTTTAAGTTTTATTACCTCTAAATTTTCCTCCACAGTTAAGTCTTCTATTACATAATTTTATGTCTTTGGTCAGAGAAGTAAACCTGCACAGCTAATGGTGATCAACCCCTGCTCCCAGAAGAAGGCAACATTTTATAACATAAAAAAACTTGTAGATCATTGTCTAGATAAATACAGACAGATACTTGAAGCTGAAAACTTCAGGCAGAATATGAATGAACCACCGACTGAAGCACAAAGAAGAGGACAGAACGGACAATTAGAACAGCACACTTTGCACCTTCCAGAAGCAATGTACTCAGTTCGTATTCAGCATACACGCAAGTATTCTCATGTTAGCCTTCAAGTGTCTTTAGCAATCAAGGGGATGCAGAATGGAACCAAAGCATTCTACAATATCTGCTGGAAGAGGTGGAAGAAATACCTTCAACAATAGAAAGACTCCTTTTAACCAAAATATCTGCTCAAAACAGAGTTATCTTGGATATGTGTACTTGGCCTGCACAGAATGCAGTATAGATTTACCTATTGCAGGTGCTCTGAATACTTAGTGTAAAGCATTAAGTAAAATGCATAAATTAAAAAAATGTAGCCCTATGGCTAAGCAGTCTGAATGTCCTTAAATCAGAGACTTCAGAAAACTGGAGTTCCAGTTTAGATGGAACAGGTAAATTGATGCATTGGTAAATTTCCACTGAACTAATGAGGAATAGGCTATGTCTGTCAATAGAGACATGAACAATATCTTTTTGCTGCCTAAAGACTTAATGATCTGATAATTTAAAAATCATTCCTCCTTACTGTTCCTTGAATTCTGTCACTACCAGTATTTTACCTCTGGAAATATAGGCATCGTGCTCGAGAAAAGATTAGGTATGAATGAACCACATTGCTGGCTTGCTCTCTTTAATGTGACATACGCAGCAACTGTCTCAGCAGTTTCCCAATTCTACAAAGATGTTATGTTGATTTTTGCTAAAGAAAAGAAGAAAGAAATTTTCAGGGAAAACAAACACTGGATGGAAAAGGTATGTGGCTTAATTATTGTCTCAGACCATACACTTCACAATTGCTTTTTAGGATGACATATGTGAACCTAAAGTGAGAAAGCTTATTCAAAGAATTGTTGACCCCTCCACTCCCACTGCAACATAATTTTAAAAATTGTTTTTAAATGTAGTTCATAGGATTTAAAGCAAAGTAATCAGTATGTTTATGCTTATTTTTTCCAGATAACAGAACAAAGTATGTAACAGACTGTATTTTCTAAGTAATTTCTTTACCAATGCAGGTATAGCATTATCAGTATTAATCACATAGATGACTGCAAGAAAGATGACTTCCAGATAGATTTTCTAATACAACCGCATTTTTAGAAATATTTTGTTCATCCTGGCCAATGATGACAAAAACCGGTTTACTTGTGCAAAATACATCCTGTAGTAAAACCAATGACACTTAATCTTAGTTTTAGCATCTCATTGCTAGGCTGTGTCCAACACTGCAATACCAGCAATATTTCTCTTAAAAGAAATTGTCATGAAAAGGAACAGCACAGCACAGCTCTTTTTTTCATAAACCTATTTAGAAACAAGGCTTTGAAAAGTTATTTTTGAAATGTCACATTCACCAAGCACCTTAACTTATTCATAGCTTGTCTTCTTCTGGTATAAAAACACATATTTTTGAAATAAAGCGATTATTTTATTCTCAGACTCTGAAACTATAAATATTAGTTGGGAAACCCCCTGTAACTCCCAACAAACAAACAAAGAAACAAACACTCACAGAAAAAGTATAGAAAGGTGAATAGATTAATTCTGACACAGTCCTTATGCAGTTTTGTTAGAGAATATAGACAGAGTGTAGACCCAATGAAATATGATTTTGACACAGAACCTGCATTTTTTTAGGGTTTTTGCATGGTTGTCCCCATGGGTAGAATTCACAAGACATGTATATCTGGGAGTTTAGATTCCCTGTCAGTAACTAAGCACCCGAAAGCCAGGCATTATTTCACCTAGCTCCTCTGCTAGTCAGACATCAGGGACAGATTCAGGTGGCCTCATTTCAAATTACACTGACTCCAGAGCAGTAATGGAGTTTCCCTGAATTGGTGGGGTGATGTGTGCCAGAAAACATCGCTTAACTTTCAAAGCAAGTACAAATAATTGGTAAGGGACCTCGAGGCAGCTGCTGGTAGTTAAAGTGCTGATTCTTCCATGTGTTACATTGTGAAACAGTGAAAACTGAACACTATTTAAATTAATAAAAAAATGCACAACAGACACCATATCACTAAGAAAGCCAGTAACTTTACTGATTTGTCTGCAAAATACAAATTATACCTTATTTCCAGCAGGAGAATCTTTTGAAATTTTCCCATTTTTGTTCACTACAGACAGCTGAATTAAGTCCCTTGAGATACACAGATGTGGTTTAACTTAGTTATAACATCTTGTCATCTAGTGGCGACAAAGTCCAGCTTATGCCGCTGTGAGCCTCTACTTTAATATTTGTTGCAAATGCTTGTATGCTCCCATTTACAAGCTATTTTGTTATCACCATTGTTTTATGGAAGCAAATCCCCATGAAAGAGAAGAAAAAAAGAAAAAAAGGATACAACAAACCATCTGAAGCAATCCAAGTCTAATGTCTGCAGCAACTCAGGTCTGATATTAAATACACAAAAGACTCTAGTACTGCATTTTTAGTTTTTTTTTAAAATGACTTAATTAATTGATTTTTTTTTTGAATCAAACTGAGGTATGGATCACTCTGAGGTATGAGAAGGGAAGGTAGAAATGCAACATGTGATTATGAAAATAATCAAAAGGATACTTTTGATGCAGAAAGTCTGTGGCTCAAAGCTTGGATTGCTCCACATCTTTGGTTAAAATATATTAACAAAAGCCTTTTATTACATCTACAGCCTGAAGCATTCTAACAGACACCAATGTTCCATCAGTCCTTCAAGAGACCTGTAGTGGCAGGATATTAATGCCATATAACTGACGACATCACAGCAGATGGCACAAACAGGAACAGATGAAGTATGCCATGTTTAGGCAACAGTCTTTATTGAGGTTTCAAGTGGCTTTTAAAAAATTACAAAGCATTTACCTTCAAGGTGAAGGAAGAAGGAAAACAAAACAGCTGTTAGACTACAGATAAAAGAGGGTATATAGGATAAAACATACAATACAAAAGGGTTGACATCCTTGAAAACAGCCTATGAGTTCTTCTACTCTTATGCTAGCTTTACCTGAAAAATATCTGAGGACAACAGATAATTTTTATATTAGTCATTAAAAATTGCTAAATTCCTCTTCTGGGAAAAATATAAGCCATTTTATTATAAAACACAACTTTTGAGAGATGTTGAAATGATCAAAGCTTTACTGTGAATGGCTCAATGCATACAATATATATGTTGTGCAGATAGGGTATATCATATAATTGTCACCAGCAATTAAACACTAACTGACAACACCTTTTAATAGAGATTAACTTAGCTATAACAATACTTGCAGGTGTCTAGAATGCCACTTCAGGTGTTTGAACTTACAATTAAGAATGTTGCCTAAAACATCATATAGCATGGGTTAAGGTAAAGTAAATGTTAATACTCTTTCAGGGCTCTGCCCCAAACTCCTTAAATACAAAGGAATCACACAATAAATCCAAATTAGCTTTTGCGAATACAATAAATGGTAAGATACAGATAAAGGAACAAGAAAGGTAGACAGTTATAGTTTACAGAAAGTGACTTCACAATCAAAGTTGTGCTTCTTATAATTAGATCAGTTTGCAAATATGCATTATCCCCCACAATTTTGCCAGTATAAGTTAGTTGCCCTCTGCAGCAGGAACAAGAGGGCTGACTGGCATTTATTTTCGTGTGACTCTGTTCTACTTGTTTTTATACAAAAAATCACTGTCAGAGTTAATATAAATTGCCCAGACAATACTTTTAATGCTACTTTCTGCTTAGTTACTTGCAGTACTATATTACACTGCATCTTCACTAAATACAATATCTTTCATTTTTTTCATGTGTTGCTGAGGCAAATCGCAAGGTAAACTATTAATATGGCTATTCTTAATATATCAATAGACCAAATCCCCTTCCCCACTGAGAAGTTTCTACTGTAATACCAATAAAATTGTATTTTTTCTTGAAATGACAAGGTACAGTTGTGATATATTTGCATATTTTTGACACACCAAAGTTTAAAATTCTCAGAAGAGAATATGAGTACAGATTAATCTGAGGGTGAAGAAAGTGGTTTAAAACACAGGGTTTTTGTGTTTTAAAATTAATTATGGGCCCTATTTCACCTTTTTTTTTGTTTTGTTTTGTTTTTTGTCTCTTTGTTTATTTTTGTGGTTTTTTAAAACATGCGTATCTTCGTTTACCCTGCAGTTTGCTACATGAGATAAGATGGAGGCATTAGTAGCACAGTATTCTGCTTAAAGGGTTTCCAGATTATGTACTAGCCCCTGCACGGCTGAAAGTGCCTGTAAGGCAGGCTTCTGTAAAGTCATGGGAAGTGAAGAGCCTATGTCCTAATGCACACTGTGTTCTGATTATCATTCTCTGCTACAGAGAGGTACACTCTATCATTGAGCAGTGCGCAGCAACTGTGTGTTTATGTGGAAAAGAGTGTGGATTTCATTTCAAAGTATTTTGTGTTGGTGTTTTGCTGTCACAGCTATATTCTTCATCATAATGTCAATGTATGTAGTTGAGACCTAGAAGGACTTTCGAAAAAAGGAGAAATATTACACTTTTACTATGGCACTAACATTTTGCTTAAACACTTTTTCCCTCCAACAGAAAGATTAAACTGAAACACTTGAATATACAATTTTTTTCTAGTATACAAGAGGGACAAAGAGGGACTTGAAGAAAATGACACACTCCCTCTTGTCAAGCTATCTTAGTCAAAGGAACAGTATGAGGCTGGAGAAAATGAGGATGCCGTGTGCTGAAGCAAGTTTTGCTCTGGTGTAAACACACAGGGAGCATTGCTCAACAACGTGCCCACCGTGAGATGATGTGACTGCGGAGGTCCATGAGAACTAAGGACCAGACGGCCAATACTGGCTGTGTAAAATAAACTGATTTTGAATGACCCTTTAACTGATGATTTGTTTAAGAGTTTTATGTCTGTGAGAGAGGGGAGGAATCTATTCAACAGGCACATTTGTGCTGATCCCTCCCTTTGCCTCCCCCTGCTGCTTCGGCACATATTTACCTGCACTCACGTAGCTGACAGCCGTTAGAGCTGCACATTCAATTCTGACAGGCAGAATACCAGCTTCATTAATAAGAAAGGGCCAAGTTATGCCACTTTGTCATTTGACCCAAGGAAAACTACAAGATACGCAGGACGTTAAGTAATAGAAGGGCCCTTAACTTGTTACAATGCACAAAACAGCATGAGAAAACTAATCAGTATATACAATGGATGGCAGTTCACCCAACTGATTGTAAAATGCTGTATTAAAATGATTTAAGTTGTTACACCTTGGGTAAAGCCTAATCTTTTACAGATCAGTCGTTCAACAGTTAACTTTGATCTGTAAAATGTATACCCAGTAAAAGAAAACTGAAAGAAAATAGTTAAATGTGCAACTGCACAAATATAATTCCCCACTATCAAGAGAACAAAAACTTTTGTTATTACCGTAATTATTATATATATTAGAAAGCTATACACAAGCATGTTAATTTCACAGATTTTTTTAAAAGATTCTTAATATTTTATATAATTAGAAATACATATTTCAAAAACAAAACTTCTGCAAAGAGAAAACAGTTATCTTGGTTAGCAAAGCATGGAGTTCCTCAAGGCTTAGGGTAGTGCTTTCTATACAAAAAGTCCTTTTTGTTTGTTTCTTCAGGACCGCTTAAAAGATTAGCAAAGCTATCAAGGAAAAAAGAACACATTTTGGCTTAAGGAAACTGCAAAAGCCACAAATGCTTTGCAAACTCCGTCTTACTTTTTAATATGAAAATAAGCAAAATGTAATGTACATATTTTTTATACTTTTTCATCTAATAAGTGATGCAGACCCAGAATTTTAAAAATTAAATATGTCTGCCCTCGAACTTAACATTTTTATAGGTATGGTCCTCTTGAAATGGTTTGATCCTTTTTAACTGAGTGCCATACTCTAGCAATATGCCTGCATGTTTGTGAGTATTTTCGGTTAGGTGACCCAGTCTCTTTCTAGCATCAATTCATGGCCACCCAACTGCTGGGTCTGTCAAAACATCTGTACATTTTCTATATGTTGCATAACAGCTGCTTTCTCTCTCAGTAAAGATATGCCATTTCTGGCAAATGTTTTCATTTTGTCTATTTACATGTAAATAACGTTGAACCTGCAACATGACACTATCTATTGTAACATACATTTTGCAAGGGAGCACAACAGTGAAAAGAAGTAAGCCTTAAAATCTATTTTGTACAAGTGTTCTGTTGTACAACTCAAGAGCTAAGCTTATCTCAGCATTTCTGTTTATCCTTATACTGCATTACTGAGGCAATTTAAAAGTACTTTTACAAAACAGAGTACCTGACTTTTTTTTCACACACGGCACATATAATGCATATCAACCCGTCCCCCCTCCCCCCTCCCATTAAGGTATAGCACACACACACTGCAAGAAAAAAAAACCCCAACTAATAGGTAAGAATGATATCATGTTGCCCATCCTTCAGAGAGCCGCATGCGCTTGACAGAGGGGCTTTCCCTTTCGTCCGGCGAAGGTCTGGTGAGTCCAATGGGGGAGTGGAATTCGTTCCGGTGATCTTCTCGGTCACTTCCATCGTAGGAACTGCTACAGCTGCTCAAACTGTCAACAGGAGATCTCCCCGCCTCATGGCGCGTATGCTGTTGGTATCTCGATGATGTGGTGGTACGGTCTCTAGGAGGAGAAACAGGTTCTGACTTGATGTTGAGGCTTTGAGTAGAAGGCAGGGAGAGATTTGTACTCTGGGATAAATGAGTGCTAGTGCAAGCTCTGTAGGAGGAAAGGAAACCCAGTTACAGATGGAGGAGGCATGGAGCCCCCAGATATGCACAAACACTCACACAAAACACCTGTGTAAAGGCTCTTGCGGGACCAGCACATGCAAAGAGCAGGGGGACTGCTGTCTGAGCAGAATTCACGAATTCCAAGAGATGAAAGCACCACAACAGATGTGGTCAGCTTTAGGGGGACAAACCCTCAGTTTGGAGAGAGATCTCGCTTTCAGTCTCTCTCACTCCTTTTTTAAAAATCAAGTGTCATCACAAATTTAGGAAGGTGAGCCTTTGCACTGTTGGAACCACCCGCAGGTTTCCGTGTAACTAATACTTGTGTGTGTGTATGCATCAGCGGAGACAGGGGAAGCCTGGACTTTCTGCTGGGTTTAATCCAATTAATTTGAATGCACCCAACTATTTTTATTGTGGTTTGTTTTGACATGTGACTTCAGATGCAAAACAGAAACAAAAAAATCTGGTCTGGTAATTTTTATACTTTTCAGAATAGAGTTGAAACTACTGGCCCTAACATTGACATCAATAAAACAGCACAGGCAGGCAAGGATGTAGATATGACTTTATGGCTTAAATCTGTGAATCTGTTATTCAATCCAGAATGCATTTGGATAAACTACAGAAGGGAACCTGAAGGAATAGTAGAAGATGACAGAGGACTACACTGTTTACCCATAGGAAAGCCAAGCTAAAAGGGCGCAACTAGCAGACGGACCACTATGCTGAAACTTCTTCAAAGGTAAAGTATATAACTATTCTAAGCTTTTTCTCTCTTTTTTTTTTTTTTCCTTTTTCTGTGCATTTTTGTGGGCAGGTAGTGGCAGAGGAAAGATGAAACAGGCAGGGAGGAGAGTGAATACTGAGAACACACTTTATGGGAGAAGTGAGGTTACTTTCATCTGCACAATATTTTGTACAAAAGCACCACCCCCTTGCAAAACCTGACTTTTCATTACTAAAATAGAATTCTCAACATGCAGTTCCCATTACGTTCCACTTCAGGGACCATTTGCTAAGCTGAAGTTAGTGTCTTATCCTAGAAACAGCATTTCAAGCTTTCTATTAATGAGTATTTATTTATACAGGGGTAGGAAGGCAATAGGGGCAACAGGCCACCTGGCTTCACAAGATTTTAAACTTAAAGGGATATGCAGGCATTTTTAATTCAAAAAGATGCTATATTGGGATTTGGAAGGAATTTCTAAGAATGTAGAAGACACAGGTAAGTTTAGGTGTGGACTTTTCATTTATTGAAATACTCTGCTTTCCCTGGTATCTCATCAACTTAGAGCTGACCATTACACTTCGATGAATTTTTTTTGCTTCTGACAGATTTAAATAAAACTATATGGCTTCAATATGGAATGATATAATCTGATTTTATCAGGAACTACTGCAGTGTTTAATAATGAATGGATCTTGTTAGAAAACAAAGAAAAGAGGATGTTCTACCTCCAATTTTTTTATCACACTTTCATTCTTATACACAGGAATTTGTCAAATCTGCAATGAGCCCTTTCCTAAGTTACAGAGTTAATGAGTAATAGCCTTCACAGTAAAAATGTAACTTATTTCTTTTTTTAAAGAGAATATTTTCTTTGTATTACTTCTGTAAACATTAAATACATGCATATAAGAAACGGTAAATATAAGACTTTGCCATTTCAACTTAGTGAAATATTCCACTCTTCCTGAAAACTTGTTAAAAACAATCCAATGAGAAACAAATGTACATTTCTGTCTTTTTTTCTTTTTTTTCTTTTCATTTCCAGTGACTTTATTTTTGTGTTGCTTAGGAGATCCTAGGACTCCACCTGAGTAAACAGGCTGTCAGTTTAGTATGATAAGATTACATATGATTTTACATGCCAAGCTTATAGCTAAACCTGAAAGTCCTATAATAAAGGATGTTGTAGCCTGGGGATTTGATTTAGAAGTGTTTGATTTGAGCAAATGACATGTCACTTTACAAAGCTGGGGATAATTAAAAAAGATAAAAATAGACAAAAATAACCATATTCAGTCAAATTTGTTCACATGCAACATCCTGGCATTCTCTTGTGTGACAGCACCCAAAGGAACAAATCTAGAGGTATAAACTGAGTTTCAACAATACAGAATTGGTATTACTGTACTGGAATATTGCCTTTTTAGTGGTGCCTCAGAAGTGAGTATGAGAATGTATCTCTCTAGACTTTTCTACAGATTCCTTGTGAATCAGTGGCAGTATTGCCTAATCACTTGGCATACAAATTAGAGGCGGTTTTATAAATGCTTCAGGCGGATTTGAATTCTGAACCTCCCTTTTTTTTTTTTTTAGTACATTTAAAAAAGGATAAGAAGTAGTTTTGGCAGGTGAAGACTGAATTTTTGAGGTTCAAAACAACAGAAATGAATTCTAGCACTTATTTTTATTCACTTTTTTTTCTTTCTAAATATAGACTTTTTCTGCTGAAAGTATTTCTGAAATTTAATATTTCCTTATTTGATTAGAATTCACAATATTTCATTAACATTTTCTGACACATTTTTATGAGAAGCTCATCTAAGCTAAAATGGTCACTTAAATGGGAAACGTACTCTTACAAATACATGTGAATGGTGAAATAATAGGTACTTAAGGACAGTTTTAAAATCTGTATTCTAAACAGAGGATTGACCTCTATTTAGAATGGAAGGTGCACAATAAGAAATGAGAATTCTGTCTGCTGCAAAATGATTTAATTTCCTGTGTAAGTATGTGTGAGTGCAGAAACAGCTGTTTGTACTTATATATATCTCGATGCATATTTTTCACTGTTGCTTCATATAATTGCGTGAATTTGGCTCAAACATGCCCTATCGTAATCACATGAAACCTTCACTAAATTCTCTGATAAACAAACAGGTTTTGGATATGGAAGAACTACTGAGAAACTAAGAAAAATTATTCAAATGTTTATGTACAGTTACGTGAACTGAATAAGTGCCAGGCAGTACACTTACACTGACATCATCACCTTTTTCCACATATTGTGTGAAATAATATCATTTTATGGGGACAATGAAGAAAATTAACTTGGCACAGCAGTCCCTATTGAGGCCAGTGTAGTTAAAATTTGATGTTTATTCAGATTATGATGGCCACATGGAGAAATGCTGGTTCTTATCTGGTTTCTACACAGAACATCTACATGGCTCTCCTGTGTGAGAAGTGGGGAGCAAGACAGGATGTCACGAGGTTGGGATGATGACAGGTCTGTGTGTGTCTCCTTCTGTCTGAATCTCCAACTGGTATTGAAGCTCAGCATGTACAGGTAGAAGTGCAGGTCTGAGTGAGTGATGAGTGAGGGCACGAACATGGACCCTGTAGGTTTTTCTTGAGTGAGAAAGAGGTCTATTGAAGGAAGAGAGCCTCGTGAACCTTTTCTTTTACACCCACTCTCACTTCTCTAAATCAGTTTACTTCCTCACTTCATATAGTTTTCCCCCATAAATGCATGTAAAGGACCATTGAAAATTCATGGCTAAATTTATTTACATAACATGTTATGCACTAATTTTTATCTAGGAGAAGATATTTTTGACTTACTAGCAATTCAACTTCTTCCCTCCTCTCTATTTTTATTTTAGGTAAAAGCAAAGTGGTTTTTAGTTGGTTTGGTTTATTTTTAATACTTTTCTGATCAATGTAAAAGCAGAATAAGAATTTCTGTGTCAAGACATTTAGTTTAGCTCTCACACGTTAAGGTTTACATTTTTTAAAAAGGAATTTTTAAACAAAAAATAACATGAAACTGAATTACTAGAGCACTTGATGTGTAATAATGGCATAAGAAAAAAGGCTCAATCTGAAATACATAAGGTTTTTATTCAAAACAAGGAAATTTGCAGAACTGATACAAATGCATTAATCATGATGTAACTGTTTCCAAATTTTTCAGTAAAAATATTTTCCTATATCTAGCTATAGTTACTATCTAATCAAAAGTAATTGTAGCTAAGTAATAATCTTGCTATATAAAGATCAAAGTACAAGTCAACATTATGCATGAATTTGGACAATTTTTTGTTCATGTGGGTAGAAGTTTTGAGAAACCTCTCTTACATGACTAATTATCTATACCAAAGCATCTTCAGATTAAATATTGTTTCTACGCTTGTATTCGTATCTTAGGAAAGTGAAAACTTCACCTGTGGATGTTACTTCTAGGTGAGAAGATTGTCTCTTAGGCTAGGAAATGTGGATGCAAGAGAACACATTCCATCCTATGGATTTGTGCATAAAAATTTTTGATAATTTATTACAAAGTTTGGAAAGGACTTCCCTTCTGATTATCAGCAGTTCTGACAGTCTTTTTGGTACATGTTAAATAAGCAGTAAGAGACATTGATGTACTATTCAGGCCAAATCCCAAAGCTTTGGGAGGGACTGATTTTCAGTAGAATTTGTGTGTATATTTTTTCCAGATGTAGATGCAGTTAAAAGACCATGAAAATACTATTTTGCTTTTGAACCCAAAAAGTTGAAAGGTCTGTCTTATTTTAGTGTCCCAGTCATGCCTAAACAGACTCTACACCATTATGCTCTTCACCAGGCTCGGCAGAAGGCCAAAAGCTGCACAGGCAGGGAAGGTGAACCACTCCCATGTCCTCACATATTTGCCCTCTAGTCCACCAGCACTAGCGTGGCTCCTAATTGCACGGTCAACTTGAAGAACTAAGAGCTATGTTGCAGAGATCTCCAGCTACCTCCAAGATGGTTCTGACAGTGCTACTGAAATTACTGAGGACTTATCTGCAGCATGACAATGCATCTAACCCTATCCTATTCTACCATGTTCTTGTCATGCATTGAGGAAGCAGAGCTGATTTCCTTTAGACTTTGGTGAAAAACAAAACCTGAAGGAGAGCTGGAATGTCTCCTCCATTAACTCTGTTTTCTTACAGGTTTCTCTAGATTACTGTTAACAACAAGCATCTCACAGTTGTCAAACCTTTTCAGTATACGACCCCACTAAGCACAGAGATTTGTGTTATCAAAACCTTTCTGGATGTGTTTTCTCAAGTATGTGAAGATGACTATAATTTTGTTTCATTTTTAAAATCTTTTTGCAAATTCTAGATCAGGCTGACATGGACTGAATATGTTCTACAGAATTGCAAGTTTTTCAAGTAATCCAAAAGTTAATGTAGTACTCAGTGAGTAAAATAAAGGCTTATGATTTTCTGCAGAGATAGAAGACTTCTCCAGAACTGTCTGTGAAGCAGCTTTCATAGCTGAATTAATTTACAAATTACTGAAAGAATAATAAGAGTGGCAACTCAGAATGTATCCCACAGCCACAGCCTTGACATTCTTTGAATCAGAAACAGATCACGATAGCCTTATTACATTCCTTGGTATGGTACCGATTGTTTATACAGTGATACCTAACATGTGAGCTTTCAATTTATTTGAGAATTTAAGACTTTAGTTGTACAGTAAGTCTGAATGCTGCCCCAGAAATAGTGCAAACTCAAAAAGAAAAGTGCAAGAGAAAGCTATTAAGACTATTTTTTTCTAGCACAAGTATTTCAGTTGTATGTTTTAATGACATTAGTATCTATATATACTTACTTATATGGAAATGATATTTAAAAAATTTGTTTTCTTTGAAACACTTGTATAGCTTTCCTTAAAAACCCAAACTCTCTACATAGCAAAGACATTAAAGTAAGTTACAAAAAATGGTCAGATAAAGTAGAAGAAGAATTTTGTAGTTGAAGCCACATTTGGATCTTTAAATAGTTCTACACTATGGCAACAATCTTGAAAAAAGAAAGTGCGTATGTGAAACACCTCTTTCTGAATAAAAGGTTTTCTTTTCAAACATATATGAATTAAAATTTTCCCTCATAAATACACTCTTGCTGTTTTCAACTTCTATTTTTATAATTAAACCTTTTAAAATTCGAACATGTCTAACCATACCGCAGGCTACTGCGCCACACTAGTGCATGCCTATGGTCTTACTCAATAGAAATTGCAGATATCAGAATATTTGAGAATCATACACCTGCTCACTTCAATGAGCCAAGAGGCTGCTTGTTCAGGTGATTTCCCTGTGTGAATTTTCACACTTCTAAAGATCCTGAGATGATAGAGCACTGTATTTCTCTGAAACGTGAATAAATATTGTAAAATTAGCCAAATTAGAGGGCAGGAATACCTGTACTCCTCAGCAAAGGCACATCACAATGAGTTTTGTGAGCACACAGTTCTTCGGCCTAATCATGCTATTGTCTCATAGAAATCATCTCCAAATAAATGAAACTTGAATTTCTGTGTTGAGCAGAAGGGAGTATGTGATTATCATATAAGGTTAAGGCTTAATCTCAGCTCAATTAATTATGTAAGTCTTATTTTATTAAAATATCGAAAAAATTTCTAGTTTACTGTAAATATTTGTGCAACACTAACTGGAAATTAAAGGCATAAATAGTAAATATAGCATCAGTACAATATAGGTGTTTGGTTTTAGTAGTGAAATAAAATGGTATTTAAAGAAATAAAAGCTAAAACATAAAAAATACACTACTGAGAAAATGTCATGGATACAGAATATTTCATTGTAGCTCCCTAGCAAATTTTCCATTAATTACATGGTTTCAGTTTTGCAAAATCGAGTTTTTACACACAGTAAATATGTTCTAGCAAGTTATCTTGACATATTTCACATTTGGAATTGCTGGGGAGACTGAAGTCACTGTAGGACAGTAAAATAAAGAAAACACTGCTTACCCCAATTGACTGAGGGCAGATGGTGGCATGTTATGCAGGTGTTGCTGTTGCCAGCCAGTCACAGAACCAAGATGAAGAGCACTGGCTGTATTAAAACCAGAGAGAGATGATATATCTGCACTACTCAGAGAATATTCTAGATTTGAAAACAGAAAGACAATAATTAAGAGAGAATTAAAGAGGAAGCAATTAAACAGGAACTAGCATAGTAATTTTCACGTCACTTTGTAAGCCTTTTAATTTTAATTACACCAATCACATTAAGTTGCAGCAGAAAAAGTAAATCTTCCTCTTCCCTCAACTCATTAACTTGGGAGCAAATAATGCACTAATAATTATTCTGGAATCTAGCAGGGCTTTGCTGGATCTGGTAGATCTAAAGCATTCTTAGCCTGTAAATTCACCATAACTACAAATGGACTGTCAGAAAGACTTGAAAAATATAACATTTTGGTTACAGTCTTCCTTGCCCAACTGGCAGCCTGCTTCTGAGCAATGTGTGTTCTCTAAACACACTGGATCTACGTGTCACTGTGTGCACTCTGTACAGCAGCAATACACAACAGGAACTCTAAAGATTCCTTGAGGCTTCATTTCTGCACCTTCGCAGATAGGGAGGTGTGGTAGCCAACAGAGTTACTGAACTCTGGTGTGGAGATAGTGAAGCTGCTTATTCCCACTACCCTCATGACTTTAGCATGGTGCACTCAAATGCATAAAATTATCTCCAAGGAAGACTAAGACCCATTAAGTGTTTCAAGTTTCACTTTTTTTTTTTTTTTTTAATTAAAGCCAATGAAATAAGGCTACCAAATCAGTTTTTCTTCAAACAAGACAGCTAACTTTAAAATAGATATGTCCGAAGCTAGTGACAGGTACGGAATAAGCAAATGTAGTGCAAAGGCGTAACAGCTATGAATTTTTCAATTTCTCCCAAAGAACATTATCTAATTCATTAATACTGAGATAGACACTTGTCAGCACCTTGCTCCCTTCCCCATCCTTTGTATCCTGCACCCATACTTACCAGTACCATATGTTGTTGAGATGGCTGATGGGTATCCTCCCATCCCTTGCCCTGGTAGAGTAGGAGTTGCTACGGAAACCACTGGAGTAGCCAATGACTGAGCAGACTGGGAGTTATTTATCCTTTGATTCTTTTAAAGTAAGTAAAATAAACATGTTATTGACCAGTTTTAAGTCAGTTGAGTGTATTTGCTTTCTGGGAATGTTTTGTGCACGAGAAATACAGGCTGTTACAAATTTCTAGAAATTGATCATTTAACATGTGGCTTTGATGAACTCTGCCAGCTCTATCATTTACAAGCTTTCAAGAGACCAGTTGTCACCATAGTAACATACATTAGTGTCTCCTAGGTAACTGAACTAGTAAGATTGCTTTTACTGTGGGTAGAAGAATAGATCACGTGAAAAACTAATGAAATATATAAGCTCTATTCCCATTGTTTTCCTTTTCAGTCATATAGAAAAAAAAAGCTACCACAAAACCCAATAAAACCCACAAAACAAAACAAAACAAAACAAAGCAAAATAAAAAGGCAAAAGAAAAACCCCCAAATATAGCTTGACTGGATTTCGAAAGTGAGGAGCACTCCCAGACTGTTGAACACTGAACTCTTGCCATGAGATGGAGCTCTGACTGCTTCTTTTTTGTGCAATAAAAAAAAAAAATCTTCAAGGCGGTTAGATTGCACAGCAGTTACACACTTATCTTTAACTCCAGGGCACTAGATGTTGCACTGTAAAAATTACACTAGAGAACTCTAATTATGTGAGTGGCAGGAAAAAATTACTAGAGAGCCACCAAAAAAGATGTCATAAGGCTGCACCATCTTCAACAACATAAGTTTACATGCTCTCCATGCACCACCAAAAAGAAAGCTTAATTCTAGTATGTATAATCTGGATATGTGCAACAACTGCATCTGGCCTCCTATTGTTATATTTAAAAAATTGCAATGACCTTTTTGTCCACAACATAGTTATTATTGTAGTATTTTTCCATTTTATTTCAACCAACATTTCACCTACATCATCAAAAATAACTGGTTTTCTTTTCTTTGTTACTAAGATGAACATCATTACCACTTACCAGAAGCAGATCAACATCCTCAGACTGATTGCATAGGAAAGGAGTGTTAAAAATTAGTGAATATAAATATTGACCAGGATGCGGGTTTTTAGCTGAGGGGATATTTTCATCTCATAGGGGCAGCAAATTAAACACCTTCTGAGCATATCTTGGAAAAAATACACCTCACAGATCTCTTATTTCTAGTCCTTCTAGTGGAATGTTTGACTCAATTGTAGGAACAACCTATCCAGTTTTCAGCACAAGGCTTTCTCCAAGAATTCATTTTTTCTTCCACAGTCCCACTGTTTGCAGACTGTCTGGCTGTACCTGACCACTCACAGAGTCTCTTGGAAAATACAATTTTTAAGGTGCTTGGAATAAATAATTTGATGCAGACAGCTTGTCACTGCCTTGGTCAACTTTGAGTATTGCCCTGTAGGACTATTTGTCTCTTTTTGACTTAGGAGGTAGCATCACATTTATGGGCGGTCTTAGTTTGATGATTAATTTATTTTGCATCAAGCTCAAGAAGCCGACTTGGAGGTTGTTTTAATAATGTTTGTTACAGAATGGAAAACTGCATCACTTAAATTACCATCTTTTTAAATGAAGTTCACTTTTAATATTAAATCACTCAAAACAGATTTACTTGGAAACATTAACTGACTTTTGAAAAAGAACTACAAGACATGGACACGATACCTTCCCAATTCAGCCTTCTAGCGTAGTATATTGCCTAAATTTCACTAGTCCCGGCAGGAGATACAGAAATTTCCCACTCCTTTTTCTCTTCCTCTGCTTATTTGCTACCTCTTATCATTATAAAATTTGGAGCTCACAGTGATGGGGATCAAATTAATTGATTGCTGTTAATATGCCATCTGCTAAGAGTCTGTGTGGCTAAACATTTAAGAAAAACATAATAGGTTAGGAATACTCAGGGTTAAATTCAGCCTTTATAACAAATTCAGGAAAGACTCTTTCAGCAACTGGGAAAGAGACTGCAGAAGTTTAGACTGTGCACATTTCGGACACAGTTCCTATTTTGCAGTACAACAGATAAAAGGTAGAAAGTAAATAAGACTTCAAAAAAGCAATCAAAGAGGCTCAGCCTACATCCTCAGCTTGATGTCAAGCCCTAGTCAGAAAAACCAAACAATCAAGAATTTAGTTTCCCGAGCCAGCCTTGAAATTCCTAGGTAACTTTTATCTGAAGGAGATAAAAAGAAGAGCTTTGAAAATGCATTACCACTGATGGCATGGTGCTCTTGCTGCCAGGTGGAATAAGCACACGGAGGTCTGGTTTACGGTTGTTCATTCCCAAATTCATTGGAGGCGGAGATTTTGCTTGCATATTCTTGTTCAAGTTGCCAGGTGAGACCAGCAGACCTGGTGAGTTGCGGGGGTTGCCATATCCATTTCCTGTTAAGGTAAAAAAAAAGAAAAAAAAAAAAAAAGAGAGAGAGAAGTTTGATAAAGTCCACTGTATTTTTAAGCCCTTCTAAAATTGTGAAATAAAGTGGATACCTGTGCCATGTATCTTTACCGAAAAATACAACCTGTGCCATATTTGGAACGACTGGTCTTCAAATGCTCTCTCATGGCTGCTGACATCTCAGTGATGTGCTGAAATTAACCTGACGATACAATTCTGTTTACAGCACCATGACATATAGCACAATATACTGTGCCCTTGTAGCAGCCAACATCTGATGTTTTGCCTTACAAGAATCAGGAAAGGCAGATAATTTCAGACCATAAAAGCTGTCAAAACTATTCCATGTTTTCTTGACAATTAGAGAAGATTGTGCCTTTTCTGACTCAGCCCTTTTGCAATGATTTTGTTTTGCTTTTAAACAAAGGATGAGCAGAGCAAGACTATAATTTCCACAAAAGGTGGTGGGAGGACCAGAAGGATTCATAAATTCTTTTGGCCCTTTTTCACTACACTTTTTGGACCTGGTTCTGTCAACACTAAAGTCAATGGGAGCAAAATCATAACCTTATTTGGAAAACACCACCACATCTTTCATCTTCATCTCTCTTCTGCCCACCCCAGGAGCAATTCTGACAAGAAAATGCTTCCTTTGCCTTTTTAAGAAAAGGGTTTTCTCCTCTCACCACATCGCATTGACAACTATGTGTCCATAAGGTTACTGACCTATCATTCCACTAAAAATGAGATGTTATTATTTCATTCACCTGATTTCACCTCTTACCCACATAAAATCTAGGGAAAAAGATGACTTTTTAGTATAACCTTAAATTTCTGTCTACACAGTCTCAAGAGAGGTGCAGAAACTGCCCAGTCATAGAGAGGGAATAGACTGAAAATTAGTATGTAAAGAGAAAACCTTCCTGAGTAAATATCAAAGAAACAAACAGTAGGGAAGACCTTCTTTTCAGTGGTCAGCTTTTGTTCACGAGCTGGAACACACAGCCTAGAATTTGTGTGAGGAGATAAATTAGTGAGTGTGGTAGAGCTCTCTAGGTCAGAAATTTTGGACCTTCAAATTTCCCTTGTAGTCCCAAAGTCAGTGAAAAACACAGTATCTCACTCCTCCCCCCACCCCGTGATGTGAAAGGGGGTTTATAGCCCTAAAGAATATAAATGGATTACGGAACTAAATTTGATAATGTCCATGATGTGGGCATAAAAATGACAGTACATGACAGTGATTTGCGCCTGTGGTTAGGATAATGAAGTGTGTCCAAGCATGACTAAGATTTTCATGTTTTTAATCCTCAAGTGCACCAGCTACTTGTATTTATCAAATTAGCAAATCCACGGAAATAAAATCTGTCAAAGGCTATTAAATATAAAAACACCACTTCAGGCTCTGGAAGACCCTGAATTGTGAACATGAGGATTATGTATTTGTCAGGTACCTTTAGTAACTGTTCTGGCCCGGCTTGTTTTTTCTCATGATTTTTATTATCATGATCTTCAAGCCTTTGCAAAATGATGAAAACTTAAGAGTACTCAGATCACTTCTAATATTCAGTACTAAAATGACTTTGGAGATTTTGCACTAAAATATTTTTTATAGTTAATCTTGTTTTTTATTTCCTTAATAACACTATACATTTAGGAAAACAAAATGAGTTACTGAAATATATTTTACATTTACCAAGCAAACTTAGCACAGTGCTGTCAAAAATTTTTCATTTTGTGCCCGTAGGCTTTTTTCCTCAAAACAAACAATTGTTGTCAGTGTAGATGACCAACCTATTACACTCTAGTTAATGCCATGTGTTACTAAAGGTGGTGAAATTAGAAGGGGCATTTTGAACATACAACAATATTTTCTGCCAGAAACATTGCATTTTAAAAAAGTTATTATTTTACAAACTGAATACTGAAAATCAACACTTGAAGTGATCAACAGAAGAAACTGAAGCAAAAGTAGGGTTTCTCTGGTGTCGGTTTCATACAGGAGGTATTTTACCAGCAGGATGTAAAACTGCCTGTGAAATCTGTTGTATGACAAGGATTTGCTCAGAGAGTGACAATGAAACTGTTTGAAGCAGCAGTGAGTTTTTTTCAGTTCTACAATATAGGACCTAAGATATATAGCAAAACAGAATGCACTGTACTCTATATGTTTGTTTCTAGTTGTGATTTTTGAAGAATAAAGCACCTTAAAAGAAAGAACTCCCATTTCCCACATAAGATTTACTTAATATAATATACTATTAAACATTAGGGGAAAGAATGCTTCTGTATAAAGTTTTATTCTTCAGAAACATTAATCTGACCTTTAGTAATGTAAAATAATTTGAACAGTGATTAGATTTCTTAAATTTATGTTTTAAAAACATAAAATTCTTTTTAAGAACTAGTGCAATATTTTCTTTGCCTGCAGATTCCTGCAGTTCATGGCATATTATGCCAGCTAGAATTTTGGAGCCATATAATAACAGTTCCTCTTTCCAGCCACCAAACTGTTATTCTTTTGGTATAATGAGGATTCAGGAATGTAAGACTGTGGACCTTAAACCAATAATACAAAAACCCATCATTTGGAAATTAGTGATCAATGCATACGTGTGGTTTAAAGTTGAGAAGAGTCTGCATTTAAACTAGCTCTTTAAACTATATCCTTTTAACTGAAGAGGACTGTGGCCTGCTCTGAGGGAGCTGCCCCACCTTCAGATAAATCCACCGAAGAGAATGGCCTCATTTACATTCAGAGGCAAAACAAATGTATAAGAATTCTCATGTACAAATTAAACCTTTCTTCATGCTATACTTTAAAATTACACTCTGCCTGGACAATTATCATTTTAGATGTGATCGTACGTAGAACATCTTATTCCGCTATCCACTTGAAAAGCACAAAAATTATATGTCATATATGAATGGATTTCCTGATTATAGGTCATAAGAAAATGAAGACCAGATGGATTTTAGAGCAAGCTGGCTTTACATTTTGTTTGGTTAAAAACCGTATTTTTGACGGAATAGAACATTTTTAAACATTACAAAAAAATTCTGTAAGGCATAATGAAAATAATGAAAATAAAAACAGTTGATGCACAAATTTTAAAGGGCATATGTCAGAATTCAGAAATTTATAGCATTTTTAATTCAATAAGTTTTCAGAAAAAAATATTTTTCCTTGTATTTCTTATACTGACTTGTAAGAGTGAAAATATTTTATGCAGAAAAAAGCTTGTTTCTGGACAGAGCTAGTGGAGCAGCACATGTCATGAAATGCAGTGCCAGACTTTGTATTTGGACTAATGGCAGAATGTAAAGACAAGCACTTTCTGAGCACAGAACCCTCCTCTTGGTTATGCTCTCACATTTTGCATTTAGGCACAAGTGCCATTGACTGTAGAATGAATTCTGTCCAAGTACGAACTGCATGATTAATCCTGCAATACCACTTTTCAAAAAACCCGGAAAAGTTAGTTTTGTGAGCTGATAGTTATTCAATCAGGAAGAATTATTTTAAAAAAAAAGGATTTAATCTGTTTTAAACAGTCACTTCCATATTTTAAGATTTTAAGGATACCAGAACAGCACAAGCTTAATCAGGACAGAACAGAGAGCAAAGTTTACTTCTCTCCTTTCATCCCCTATTAGTAACACCTGTACCTTTAAAGGAGTTTTGGTCATTGGTGTTACAGGAATTGCAAAGTGTCTGCAATTCTTAATACTCTCAGAGTTAGGACAATAAATCTATACACAGCATTTAAACCATGAAACTTCCCACTTGTTAAGGTAACACAAATAAGAAACGAATAACTCTTTTCCTTATCTCTCAATGTTCTTGAACATAATTTTAATAATTCAACGTCTTTAAGTCTTGAAAAATTGGAAAATTTTAGTATTTTGATTTCTTGAACTTTTGAAACTGTCATGTTCCTACTAGCTCTTTCTTCTTTTTTTCTCTTTTGTGATTTCAAAGATACAGAGATATACTGAATGAAAAATTCTTTGTGGTAGTCTGAAGAACTAGAGTGGAAGAATCAAGAACAACATACACAATTTGTATGCCCTTTATTTGATTTCTCTTTTGTTTATTCTAGTGCTTTTCATTGACCATATGGGTTGACAATTTACAGGATGCTTAGGAACATGGGATTAATTTTAATACCAAATGAACTTTGAAATTCTTGAAGGAGTTTTAATAAATACTAATTCTCATTTCAAGTTTTCAATAAGGGTATGTTTTCACTTGTGAAAACTTTTATATTTCTTCAAAGATGCATATGTACATTGGATTTAATGGAAGATTTCTGCTTCTTATTTGGTTTTATTAAGTGCATATCCCATATATATGACATTTTGACTGATCACCAAGCCTCTCAAAAAGAACGTTAAATACAGAATTTATATAAACACGGGAGGAAACTATTCTGCAAATTATCTCCACTCCAAAATACATGCATATGTATGAAAGAATCAATAGAAATTTTGTTAAATTTGCACCCAGTTTTGCATTGTTCACTCAGTTTATTTTCCTACTTTCTGGAGGAATGGTAGTTGTTTTTAATAGTAATTAAAAGATAATGAAAAGTTTCATTTTCTCTCTTACATCTTATGTGTCTTTTTTTTTATGCATACACAATGAAACAGGCTATAAAAAAGATACCAACCACAAAGAACTAATGCTAGGAAGGTGTACTGTTGTTCGCCTAAAAATAATTTTAAAAAGAGGTAATTGAAAGTTCTTACTCATATGTCACATGCTTGTCACATTTCACAGCACACAACTATTACTAACTGCAGATGGGAGAAGAAACCCAATCTGCTGCTACCCTCATCCAGAGAAAAAGGAAATCTTCACTTTAAAACAGCTGCCCATTCCCACTACACGGAACTAATAGATCTTCTTCACTGAATTATGGGGAGCCAGCTCATACAGATGTGGTATAAAAAACCTAATGACTGTGTGAAAGAATTCTCACACATCCTGTGAAAGTATCAGCTCTTTTTTTGGTGGGGCTGAAACAGGATGACAGTTCAGAGAACACACAGACTTTTGGAAGAATGGGAGGAGAATGAGAAGAAAAGTATCTCAGAAACTCTTTGTTAGTTTTAGAATTAACCACTTAGAAATAATATAAATGTATGGTAGAGATTTCTACATCAACAGAAGCCTAAGCCATCTCTCTCTAACTCACCTATTCCTGCCATGCAGGTTTTATAACTGTCAATGGGAACGTCCTCTTTAAGTCTAAAGAGGTGAAAAGGGCTCTGATGGCACTACAGTTTTCCTGTGTGTAGGGTGAAAGACCATGAAAACAGAAACCTGACCTGTGCATCACACCTCATGAAAACACTTCACTGCTGAGTCAAGTGCATGGCAAGCTAACCTGATCACCAACACTGTGGTTATGTTTTATCACCATAATAAGGGCTGTGTTTAAATGTTTCTAAATTAGTACTTCCAGTAAGTATTCTTCCACTTTAGGAGTTCATACCTTAATAAAATAAGTGTAAAGGTGGCACCTGACACTTTTGATTTAGCCTGTGGCTACCCACACAAGCAATGGTGAGAAACCCTTCAAAACAATTCTCATTGCAATTAGTCTTCCCAAGTGGGAGGCAGATATTTCAGCACGTGGACTCCTTCCTTGCAACCCTTGGAATAGGGCTGTATATCATAGACAATGAGGGTCTGTGGTAAGTTATACACCGAGAGAAGAGGGAATGTGCTTTCCTCTTCAAGGATGATCATCCTTATTCCTTCTTTTATTTTTCCTTTATTTTTATTTTTTTTAAACTCAGCAAAGAAACAGAGCAACAGATGATCTAAGGTCTTGTTCGTGTTTTTTAATCTTGCACTACAATTAATATTGCCAGTATGCTTATAATATAATGCCTGATCATAGCATCTTATTATCTGCTTTCATAACTCTTTAATGGCATCTGGTTTCAGGAATCTCAGACCACACAGCTTTCATGCAGAAACACTAGCTTTCTGATATCTTTAATTCTGATTGTATTGACTAATTTATTTCTATTTCCACTATTTTGTTCTAACACCTTTATCAATAATTATGCTTTTATCAGAACCTGTATATTTCATGTTATCTTCTTTTGATTGAAACTTCAGCTAATCAAAACAGCAACTAAGTTGCAATTATTGAGAAAAATCACTTATTTATACAGTGGTCTTCAGTTTTGTGTTTTATAAATATTACATGTCTGTAGTTTAAATAGGTGGGCACTGCACAATGAGCAACAGGAATTTATTCTTGTGTCACAGTTTTGTAAGGGCCAAACAAAACGTCAGGGATCAGAGAGTCATGGCTTTTACCACATTAAAAAAGGTGTCTTATCACGGTAAAAAAGGT
The DNA here is from genome assembly GCA_013397845.1 of Melanocharis versteri. NCBI lineage: Eukaryota > Metazoa > Chordata > Aves > Passeriformes > Melanocharitidae > Melanocharis > Melanocharis versteri. The sequence goes on along the minus strand of VZTG01002058.1, from coordinate 196,535 downwards.
GTCTTACCATGGTAAAACAAATCTCCTGCCCCTGCCACTGGTGTTGTACCTGCTACCATAAGGAGCTGGCACAGTGCAATGTCCCTGACCTTGCATAGTGCTCCCTCCTCATTCTCGTTTGAAGTGCTCCTTCCTCGTTCTCATTTGATGTTTGCAAATGTTAGTCCATGTTCTGCACTAGGAATGCACTGGTCTTCCACACTAAGGTGTAGTCTAAAGGGAGAGGTCAATGCCAAGTGTTGAGGGTGGTTACCTGAAACTTAGCTTGCATCACAGCTTTTCTAAAAATCTTGCAGTTACTGGCACAGCCCTGATCTCTTAACATGAAAAATTCATATGTGGCCTTCCCCTGAGGTCTGAGATAGCCACCTACCCTAAATATGCTTTCAGGACTTAACTGTGCTCATATAAGTATGCTAGTTGAAAAGATGCTCTGTTTTAGTCCTGTTTATGCAAAAAATAAACAATTTTTGATTTTTTTTCTTTAATATCGGTTGTTTCAACATTGCAATAATTGAGAAAAAGAAAGCAACACCAGAATGTGACTTTCATCAGAGAGACAGCTATATTGCTGAAAAATATACTACTTTCTGAAGATATATACGAGAAAAATACATGCCTGGAAAGAAGAGAGAACTTATCTCTTTTGGCTGCCAGCAAGACACTTTTGACAAATCATGACACAGAATCACAGAATGGTTTGGGTTGGAAAGAACCTTAAAGATACCCAGAGCCAAATCCCCTGCTAAGGGCAGGGACACCTTTCACTAGAAGCTATTCAAAACTCCATCCAAGGTGGCATTGAGCATGTCCAGGGATGGGGCATCCTAATCTAAATCTGCCCTCTTTCAGTTTGAAGCCATGACCCCTTTGTCAATCATCTGCTTTTAACAAATTATTTGTTGATGACAAATGATTTCCTTTTTGGGCTGTTTGAAATCAATGATTGTTTTGAGGAGACTGCTTTTCAATGAAAAATATTTCAAGACAAGAATATAAACAGAACACCTTATTTGAAAAGATAACTAACCCATCCCGGTCTCCTTTGTCTTCTATTACTAGGAGACTGCTCCAACAGTTAGCACACGAAAAATCACCTTGTAAGGGATTTGGAAAGCAAATGGAACTGTGGGATTCAATGTCTTATTTGGTGAATCATGTTAAAAGTTAAAGGGCAGGGGTCATGTTAACTTAATACTGTCAGGAGCTTCCATGTGGGGCTGCAGTCACAGCTTCAAGAGGTTAAAAGCATTTCTTGTCTTTTTTTCTCACAGCAAAGCCATTGCTGCAATCCAGATCCAAGAGGCATCAGCTATCCCTTTCAGGACTCAGGACACGCATGAAATCCAGACATTTTCTAATCTGCAATGCCTTCTTCTATTTTCTGAATTTGAACAAGGGTATGTATTGCAGTGTGCAACAGAAGACAGTGTTGTGTCTTGGTGAGCAAGAATGAAGACAGAAAAAACAGTGAAATCCCTGTTTCATTTAAAGAAAGCATAAAAGTCCCCCAGACTTCACTAGGAAAGGGATATTATCTAAAGAACCCAAATTAGTCTTGAGGAACATTTGAAACTTCTCATAATAAAGGAAGTCAATCATGCCTGTTTTTAAGATCCCACTTAGAAAGAACCAGTTTGTATGACTCACTTAACTGTTCACTGCATGTGAAGTTAGGGCTTTCTCCTTTTCAAACCTTTCAACATGTCTTTTTATAAATACAGATATTGAGACATTGTTATTAAAGAGATGAAGAGACAGAGAATAACTAAATAAATTACTAACTCAACAGTTACACAACGGGTGGAAACTTAATAAAGGCCAAATTTTTACAGATTTTCGTTGATGTTTACTAAGAATGGGCTCGCATGGATCTCTTCTTTGGTAAGAGGTCACATGAGTTAGCTGAAGACAGACACATCCAACCTTTGCATTTGACAACCATTGCAAGATTTTAAAAAAATTTTTATATGAACTGCAGCATCTAACCTTTCAGACTTATTCTTAAAGTTTCATTGTTGTGACTTTCAAGTATTATTTTTTACATGGAATTGGAGTCGGAAAGGCCTACATTGACTTCCTACATAGACAGGAAATGCAGTAGATAGAATATTTCCTTCATACTATGTATTAGACCTGTCAAACAAGTTAACAAGTTCTAGTGTTCTCCTTGCTTTGACAAAATCTCCTACCTGTAGTTACTTCCCTTAAAACAATGAAGAAAAAAAGTGTGTTTCTATCTATCTATCTATCTATCTATCTATCTATCTATCTATCTATCTATCTATCTACCTATCTATCTATCTATCTATCTGTCTACCTATCTATCCATTTACCTATCTCTCGGTACATAGATGTATGTCCTTCTTATATGGAGAAAACCTTGGAAGAGGAACACTTAGAGGCATAACACAAGTGGAAAAGGAAAACCAGAGCGGTTATGTTTTTCATTTCTTATCCCCCTCCATGGTTTTAAGTCAGCCTGCCAATTTATAAGTTCTTATTGTTTGGATTAGGCACTATTGCAACACAAACTCTGTTACGAATGACTGTGTGTCCTTTCTTTCGTACTGTGAGATTCCTTGGACAGGAGCTATTGTTTACTTCTGTATCACATTTTTGCCCAGTCTTTGGATCAGAAGTCTGTGGGTTATTGCACTCATCAAGTAATAAGGGACAGACAACTTATCATGCTCTGCCTGGCAAACCCAGTTACTGTCTTACTAACAGGTTGCCCATAAACTGTGGTTTGCGAAATATTTCTCCAAGCTCATTTGTTTATTTACCATATTCCACATTTGTAGTCCAAGAATTAGTTTCTCTTGACTATACCAAGCATGATTTCAGGATCGAGTGAAGAATATTTATGTAACAATTTAATTTCTTAAAAAAAAATAGTTTGTTTTTTTATATTTATAGTTCCAAAAATCTTTAATGCAGCTAGATGTCTTTGAAATCCTTGCTTATTTTTGCTACTCATGGTCAGCTTAATTGGGCAGATTGTGCATCTTTTTACTAAATCACTCTTTGAGGATATACCATCCAGATTGCCTCCACCCCAAGGGCACATAAATTAAATATTACTACTATTTCACATATTCCCATGTGCCTTGAAATACTAGTAGAATATATAATACATTCACCCGCAGTCAGTACACGACCCAGAAAAGAAAAAAGAGAACGAAAACACTAGAAAATTATGAAACTGGATGGCACTTCAGGACCTCAGCCTCCAGAAGATAAGGCAATTGTTGGCCTGCGGCTAATTTCCAGAAGGAAATGACTAGCTGCTGATTTATAGGTAAATACAGGATTCTGTTATTAAAAACATGGGATAAATTTTTTGAAATGCAATGCTGATCTATTCAGTTTCTAGTGCTTTTAAGAACAGGTTTAAAGGTAGTTTGAAGATATTAGATTAGAAAGACAGCAAGCTCTTAGTTCCTCTGACAGCATTTGTAGAGCCCCAAGAACTTTTGAATAACTTTCTCCTTTATTTTAATATTAATGTCAAGATGGGAGCAGTGCAGAAATTGAATAGAGAAACAAACAAATTACAGAAATAAACAGTTGTAGCAAGTATATATTTTATTATACCCATCATGGATTTAAAACTTAAGATGGAAATTTTCCTTTGATTTTATTATTTATAGTTGTTTTAAGTCTATAGAAATCCCCTTGATTTCAATGGTCTCATTCCATTCAAAGGAAAACTTTATTACAAAATACAAAGTGTCTTTCTCTGAAAACAATATAAAATGAAAAATAGAACTCAGTCTAAAATTAGAGCTCACTTTGAAAATCATAAGTTCAAAGTACAGACGCAAAGAAAGACATCCCCGATATGGTTCTATTTTAAAACTTTGAAAGTATTTTATAAGTTTTAGTTTTCGATCAAATTTTCAACATAAACAATAAGCCACTGAATAAAAATTGAGTTCAGATAATTGACGGTACTAAAACTTCACAGACATTATTTATTTCTGTTCAAATTACTGTTAAGTGGCTTTGTTAAAGACTACAGTCTCTTAAAATTAAAAGAACTTCACATAGTCTACTAAGGAAACAGGTAAATGTATCACTTAGCCTTCATATTAGTTATGGAGTAAAATAGAATGGATTTACAGCATGCCTTTTAGGGTCCAAAAAGTTCTTGTTCTGTCTTTCAATCAAAAGCCTCTGTTTTGAGAGAATAGTGCCAAAGACATTGCTGTATTTATAATTTAGCAATGGTAATAAATGTGAAGTTCACTCCAATTTTGTTGGCAGTTGCTGCTATCACATGATAGAAACTACTCAATCAATATTTGGCTAAGAACAAATTTACTCTAACAGACCTGAGACAACCTTGGTTTAACTTAAAAATACCATAAATGGTAATTAGTTGTGTAATATAATAAAGAAGCAGTTAGCTCTTTAAATTATATTTATGTCTTGGGTTGACTCCCAAGGTAAATTGTGGATGACTCCAGGATTATTACTTGAAATAATCCAAACCAATGAAATAACATGCTTCTTAAAACACCAGCTTAAAAAATATTTTTTGATTTCTGATATTGCACCTATTATGCAATTTTTTTTAATGCAATTTATTGAAGTAGTGGAGAAACTGAGGTCTGGTGCTAGTAATAAAAAGTAGTTTCATTTTGTAGTGGCAGAAATGAAACTGTTTAGACTTCTCTTCTTGGGGTATATTATTTTGAATATATGCTATTTTTTGACATTGCGGAAAAATGCAAATTCAGAAGGTTCTAATTTGGCCAGAAATATGAACCCAAACATGATCATGCTACCAGCTTCTCAGATGCCAAATAGAAGAAAACACAGAGGTCTTTGTTTCTTGTGAAAAATGATGAACAAAGAGAACTTTTGATGTTTATTCTTCTGCACCCTAAAGAAAGTTGACTGTCCAAAATAGCGCCATTGTGGAATGATACAACTAAGACAGATGATTCCCCCTTATAATGAACTTTCCATCTTCCTTCAGCCCTCTATCTAATTCTTCCTGCTGTTCTGCTTTGAAGAGATTTAGAAAACACTTCTTTAATGACGTTTAAAGCTCTTATTGCCCAATAAAGAGCAAAGACTATTCCTGCAATTAAATATTTATGATGCATTCTTAGCAATGTCCCTCATATATATGCCTCTCAAATCAATTGCTTACTCCAAAGTTACATTGCTTGAGAGCTTAATGCAAATCCTTAGTTTGTGATTAAGCATAATCAAACTACTGCTTTCCTATGCTTATATATGTTTCTAATATACTTCTGAGAAAAAAATGTATTTAGAAAGAATATAAATTTTTGACTGGTGTAGTGATATACAGATTTTATTAGCACAAGGATAATTATGAAAAACGCACATGCAGATGAATTTTAATTTTAGTATGCCCCTGTTTCAAAAGAAAACTGCCTTCTTTACTAATTGCTTTTCAGCATCTATTTAAAGGAATGGGAGACCAGTAACGAGGTGATGATATTTCTAAATGAGCCAGGAGAGGGAGCCCCTTAATAGGGCAATCAATTCCTATGCCAGTCCCTCTGCTGGTCCTGAAGTTCTGCTCAAGCTTAAAAGTAAGATGAAATGCGGACACTGCAGAATGAATCTTTCTTTAGCTCTGTTTCACAGGCCAACCGGAGATAATGAACAAAACTATAATTTTCTGTCATGCTTGCTTATTTTTTTTTGAGAACAAAGGAGACTGATAGTGAAGTTTCCATGGTCTACCTTCCTTACTCCAAAATTGATTCAAAACAGCTCCTCAAAGCTTTAGCATGTGTTTAAAGTGCCTTTCTGGTATAGTGCTGCACAGCTCCAATTGTACTATGGATGCATCACACAAACATCTGTGACTCATCTATGTGTGAAGATAAAAGGGGAGTGGAAGTCCCTAATTCAGGCTGAGAATAGACAAGGGAGAAAAAACCCAAACCATTATATCCAAAATTTCTTTATAAGTAATTTTAACAGACAACATTGGAATTGCCATTTATATCAGGCTTGATTTATTGTGCACAAAATATAGTGCACAACTACTTTTCCATACAATTCTCTCTGAGAGCAGTTACTCCAGCAAAATACCATGCTTTACTGCTCAATTGTTTTCTGTGAATATATGTGTTCACTTCTCAAACTGCAAAAGTAATTTTGCCATTGTCTTTTGTAATCCGTATTTGTCATAATATAACACTGCTGATATTGCTAACAAACCACTGAGTTTACTGAGCAAAGCGGACTACTTTGACAACATTGCTTTGAGAACATAGACCTCAGCAAGTACCTTTAGTACCGCTTTAGTTCTAAGGGAACAGGTCTAAATGGCTAACCTTTTTCTCTGCCTGGGTATTTGGAAAATCCTTTACCTGTTGTGTTGTGTATCAAAGCAGTTAAGCAAATACATATAACAAAGCTTAAGTTAATTACTGATTATTTAAGTAAATGCTGACAGATTTTGCTGACTAGCAATAGTCTTAGAGCAGGGGTTTGAAATACAATCTACACACAGTACATTGAAGAATGAGCAACTCAATATTTAAATCTTCATTCAAGCTTAAATTCATAAAATGAAACCCCAATTCCACTCAAGTCAATGGCAAAGCTTCTTAGGATGCAAAAATGATCAGGGTTTCTGACAATGACGCCACTAGAAGTTCCCCTTGAACAAGGCAAAGCAATGTACCTGAAAGTTTTTGTGGAAAGGCTAACGTGAAGCAAACCAGACATTTGTTTCAGTGAATTTGTTGAGGTGCAAGATTTTTGAAGCTGCTGGAAAACAAGCCTCTTTCTACTAATAAGAGAAGCACAAACATCAACAAACTCTCCACAACCCAGCCGAGGGAGCTAAACAAATGCAGATCAATTTTTAATATCCCATCTCCAAAATGGAGCTATTTTAGAACTCAGCTTTTGAAGTAAGTCCTTTATTCACTTGAAAAAATAAATATAAATTCTCTTCGCTTTACCTGCACTGGTGCCTGCACCAGTTGTGAGGTCCCCACCCATCAGGCCACCTATGGGGTGGAAATAAAATGCTGTAAATGAGCACAATAAATTACAACACTCAAACATTCAAAACATTTTCTCTACCTTCAATCAGCCTGCTGCAGTACCCACCATTTCTTTCTTCTGACTTCAACAGGCAGTTGAATCAGACCCATAATTATAAAGTCATAATGTTTAATGTTACCTCTATGAGACACTTGCCTTTCAAGGACAAACAAACTATGGAGCACCCATAATTTCCTTATTTTAGTTTCATACTTCCACAGCATATGAAAAGTTATGTTTGAAAGTTATGTATAGCAGTCCTTCATTTGAAAACTATCTTTAGCTGAATGCTAGTCAGAAAAGCAAAGGATTAGGAGGAAGACGCTGAGGGTTCCTGGAGTAAAATGTAACTCAGAAGATATATATATTTACATAGTTTTTAACTTCCTCAGCCTTTCACAGACATTCACACTAAGGATTTTTAAAACTTCTCTTTGCACTTGGAGGCCTCAAATTATTCTTTGAACCTGGTATACTTAAGGATCTTGATGTTGCTGGAGCCAGACAAATCGAAACAACCTAATCCCCGCTTATCCTGTTCAGAGATGAGCTCTCATTATCACCAGAACAAAGCACAACCCCTTGCTATGTAAGGCACAGAAGTACAGAGCTCAACTAACATTAACCCATCAATGAATTTGTGGATGAATCAATAAAAATAAATTCTGCATTTAGCCTGTAGACTGATTACTTAAGTAATCAGTGTTCTTTTACTTGCTTCAAATTGTTTGCATGGGCTACATTTTCTCCCCTGCTTTATGGTATAGTGAGCTCTTGCATGAATTAAGTAGATAAGCTGTCTTTTTATGAAAGAGTACATTGTCTGCCCTTTTATCCTTTATTGACTTCACTGATTTCCTTCAATCTTAGTGAATATTCAGCTTTTTTTTTAAATTTATTTTTTTTCTGTCTCCTTTGATTTTTCAACTCAGCAATTTCCAACAATTTTTCACAAACTGTTATGACTATTAAAAATAGAGTTCTTGTTTCTTGGAGTAGAGTTTAAAGTGACCCAAGGCATGCAAGGAGCCGATAGTAGAGCATTTGAAGGGATGGAATTGAACAGAACCTACCTGTGTTACCTGCACTTGGAGGCCGATGTGTCACACCAGGAGACATGCTGTTCCTTTGCAAAGAAGGATGAGCCAGCGGTAAAAGGTTGGGGTTTCCCAGTGAGCTGACTGGGTTACTATATACCAAACTGTTGTGGTTGGACACTGGGATAGAAACTGGCATCTCAAAGTTTGGTGGTGGAACAGCCTGTACAAGAAAAAAAGGAAAACAAAGACAAGAATAGTACAAAAGTGCAACAGCCTTCAAGTACAGTTACTCTGTATTTAGTTCAAATATTTTGTACTTGGTGGTTAAAATATTTATGCTTGCTCATTTCCCCCAAGACTCAAGAGAAGAGTTTCAAAAGAGTTACCAAGGCTTTTAAATATGATTTTTCAAATAATTATTCTATCTTCTTTTAATGCAGCCTGCACATTTACTTTGTAAGAACTGGAAAGATTTTTTCCTTTTTTTCTATTTTTTTCTTGTTTAAAATAAACCTCTGCCTAATGCCTTAATTTTCAATTTCTTTCATTCTGTGAAGTCATTATTATTCCCTTGTCATACCTTAATCTAGTGTCATAGATGACTGCAAGACCAAGGGTACATGACAATGATGACTACATTGCATGGAAAAAAATTTGAAGGGGCAGAATGCAAAACAGAAGGCTTTAATTTCAGCTTGCGTTGCTTTAGCAACCAGAATTATCCCGAGTCACATAAAAGACACCAACACAGTAAACCACTTTCTTCTGAGTTTCTATCTTAGTTTGGAAGGGCTTAAAAAAAGTAAAGTTCTCCTCAGGGAAAGCTAACAAATACAAGAAATTTAGATACTCACTAGTCTTTGTGGTTTTTTTTGGG
>VZTG01002058.1:0-187536 GCA_013397845.1 Melanocharis versteri | reverse complement strand
GGGGGGGGGGAGGAGGTGGTTTTTAGCGATGCCTTTTCAATATCTTGTTTTCATACCTAAAGGCAAGACCTTCTCCTGAGCCACCTCCTTTTGCAAGAATGCTTTTTGAAAAAAGCCCCAAATAATGTACCACACTAACAGAGGGTGTGAAGAGAAGCATTTCTCATTAAGCTCTTAGGAAGCTCAGTTCAGGTTTCCTTGAGGGTTTTGAGTTTGTTGGTTGGGGTTTTCTAGGGTTGTTGCTTGAATTTCTAAAAAAGTTATGACTGCATTAGAAATCTGTATTTAATTTATTTGTTTTTAAAATTATTAATTTCTTGCCTTTTTGATCAGAATAACCTTTTTAGAATTACCTGACAGCATTTTAAATATTCAATACCTGAATGCAAACTAAGTACACCTCAATTTGCAATTTAGAAATCTTACAAACTTCAAAAGCTTAAACACATAAAAAGAATTTCTTTAACGTAGCCTGGTAACATGTTACAATGGAGGAAATCACAGGTTTTAATTTTATTGTTGGCAGCTGATAGTACTGGTATGTCTTCAAGGACCTAGAGGGAATACACAGAGAGCTGGACATATCATTTGCTTGTCAGGTAACTGAGGCACCCTGACCTTGTGCCACTCATGTCTCTTCTCCGGCTGGAGCTGTTGGCTATGCCCTGTGCATTACAGCACTATCCATGAAATTACAGTTATCTCTTAAGGTTGATTGTTTTCTTTCTTGGTCCTCTCTAGGGACAGAGAAAATTTTACTCTAAATATAAAGGAATTATTTTTGTCTAACCACTGAAACACAGGGCAAGATTTTAGGGGTATGATGTTAAGGATACTTTACAAAAATGCCTTTGAATTATTTTGAAGTGTTAATTTAACTCTGATACCCTCTTTGTAGCCTGTGGACTTCTTTTTGAGAGAGATGGCCATAGCAACAGTAGTTGAGTAGATGGACCTGCTGGCATTGCTCCTCAGCCTGAGGGCTGCACATGGGAATTTGCTTCTCTTTGCTGAGAAGCTGAAGCACACTCCAAGGGTTGTGTTTTTCATAGAGCTGATTGATTTAAGTAGAGGTTGGAAAGAAAGGCGAGTTGTTTGGGAATCCACGTGTTCTAAAATCTACAGGTGTAAGAATCTACATGTAATCTGCATCCTTATGACTGAGGTATAGACTCCTTGAAAATAGGTTCACATAGCATAATCTGAAACATTTTATCACCTTGAAGGTATGTTTTGAAGCAAGTAATTCTGTTTACTTGCCACAGAAGGACCCAAAAGGTTAAATCCCATGTTAGTTCAAAGCACATGACTGTTTGTGGAGCTCAAAGTTGGCTGCTGCTGCTAATTCCTACCTTTTCAAAAGCTTTTAGCCAGTGAATTCACAGGAGGATGTGAACAGTGCTTTATATTTCAGTCCCAGTTACAGCCTGATGTGAGACACAAATAAGCCAACATGGAGTTTCTGGTGATTGCAACATCCAGGGCTGTGATGGAGTTCCCTTCACCTGGTGGCTTTGAGCCCATGGTCCTGCCTGCTTGAGTGCCAGTCCGTGTTGCACTGACTGTCGCCAACAGAAGAGCACTTTATAGAAGGTTTTCTTCACAAGGCCTATGAAGTGTGCCCTCTGAGTCTGGGTAGAGACTACTACTGCCTTTATTTTCTTAATATCTTTTCCTAATCTAAATTTCTGTTATCTAAACTAAAACACTGGTACAAATGCAAAACTCAAGGTCTTGCCAGAATTCAAAAAGCTTGTTTGCTTTAACCACTATGCTCTTCCTTCCATGTACAACCCAAACTGTTCAAGCTTCTTCTTTTTCTACATTTGTACAGCACAACAGAGCTCCAGTATTGGTTGCTCTTTGGGTTGCCAGTCTCCCTAGTCATCTGAAACTGTTGCTTAGCTTTAATTTTTCACTTGAAAATACATTTTTATAGTAGTTGAAGTATTTGTTTAATCTCTGTACCAATAGTACTGAGTTTAATAATAGTTTTCATAGTTTTACCTACTATCTGGATCTACTTACATCTATTTACAGAGCACTTAATAAGCAATTTTATCCGGGCAAAGTCAGTTTACTCTCTGCTTTTCAGCACAATATATACTATATCTGAAATACAGTTGTTTTTATTTCTTCTTCTCCACAGCAAAAGTTGGAGAGAGAAGTTTGATTGGATAAACATCAGTATTAAACACTACATCTCTAGCTACAATTTGCTCTGTTTGTCTAACTTAATTAAAGTCTTACTTTACTTACAGTCCTCACTTACTCACTTACTTACAGTCCTCACCAAGAACTGCAACATCCTGTAGATTCCCTAGTCATTCCTGGTGGTAAGCCATTGGTCATATTGATTCCATCTCAGCCTGATGGACATCAAAATTTCTGATGCACTTGTGTAATATCTATATTAGTAGGAAATATGGAGGAACTGAGGCCATCTGAGGCCACAGAACAGTTCATATCCAAACCATTAAGCTTTTGCAACCTCAAAAAAACCATGACTGCATATAGACTGACAATTGGGAATTGTTCCTGGCCCGGACTAACAACCAAAGCAAGCTAAGAAATTGTCTAAGAGAGTGTTATTGGGCATCAAAAGGTGTCAAAAGCCTGCTGCAGACTGTTCAAAGAATTCACCTCAGAGATAAGCACACTTCAGGCTGCTTCCGTGTATTATTTGCTTTTCTGCTGATTCTGACATAGACAAAGCCCTACTGTAACTTGCCACATTTTGCCTCTTTCCCCCCCTCCCTTTGTCTTTTCTCCTTTGGACACTACTGTCAAAGAGGGCAGATGGCTCACCAGAGACGATACTGCCAGTGAACAGCACACAGTGTTAGATGCTTGCTCCACAAGCTGTGGTACGTGATGCAAAACAAAGTGTTGGACACTCAACCCACTTGGAATTTAATGGATCAAACATTCTGTGTTAAATATTGGTTTTATGTCTCCCATGTTCAACCAGGCTTTCATTTATTTAGAGACAGAGTTACTTAGAGCTACCTTCTAGTGGGCTATTTCTGTCTCCTCTGCTTTCATCACTTTAGGAGAATTACAAAGAAATGTCTAATTATAATCAGATGGCCTAGAACAATATAAATACTTATCCCCAGAAAATTATCTGAGAAAACATTATTGGGCTTAGCTTTTGGGAGCAAAAGCCAATGTTGTTTTCATTTGGCAGCAATTTTTTTTATGTTACAGGCAGAGGCAATGCATTGTTTTATATATTCTGTAAGTAGAGTGACTTGGTGACTTTATAATTAATTTTGCTTTTTTCTCCCCAATTTTCTTGGCTACCTTTGATGATCACATATAAATGAATATATCTTCCCTGACTTAGTTATTGTGATTTGTCTAGCTAAGGATATTACTGTATACAATATATAATATTTATATATAAAACCAGATAGTTACAAATTTCCATTATGTACTAGTTGTGAGCTCTATCTTGCCCATTACATCTTGGCTTATGCAAAGAGAAGGAGTTCCTATTGCATTAGTGGAGAATATCTACTGCTCCTTTTGTGGTTAGCAGCTTGATGGAGGACACAGACACCGAGCTCTGCATGTGATGTATTCAAATGAGGGCTATTCTGTCTTACATGAAAAAATGCTAACATTTTGCAGTTCTGTACCTTTGATGTGTCTCTGAATTAATTTCGCAGAAAGATTAATACACTGCACCTCATAACATCCCAAAAAGTAGGAAGTTATACCCTAAATCACCAATTAGTTGCTGAAGTAGGACTATATTTGATGTCAAAAAGTTACATTTAATGAAAGCAGCCAGAGGGAAATTCCATTAATTTTGGGAAAACAAAACTCTTATACCATGCTCAGATTAACTGTCTGGTTTCCAAATCTTATAAATTTCCTGAGTTTACAGAAAAGACAATTTTCCCAAATGCTTATGGAGGTAAAGAAAGTGATAGAACTCACTATTACAGTAATGAATTTTTTTCCAAGGTCTTTTTTTTATGTCTTAAGATTTCAGATTATTATAACATGACCTGTTTTGTTAGGAAAGAAACAGGTAGCATGAGATAAACAGAGGTCCTGAAGAATCATCCCAAATACATTTTTAAGGCAGAAAAGTACCTTGGTGAAAATTCTACCAGTTTGACTTGGAAAAGCCAAAAGTTATCCTTGAAAGAGAAAAGGCATGAAAGAATGACAGTTGGTGATATTTTGATGTGAAAAAAAGGGTTGAGCATTCTGGCTTATAAGAGTCTTCCTAAATGCGGCAGTCATCATTTGTCAAACTGAGCTCCATCCGGAGAAACCAAATTCATGGTGACAGCTTTAGAGCTTTTTTGTTCTGAGAAAAACAGTTTTCCAAAAGAAGCAAATAAAAAGAGAGGTAAAAAAATTGGGATAGATCTGTACTCCTCCCTGATATTCTACATACACATTGGGCACCCTTAACCAGCCATTTTAAATATTTCTTTATCAAATTTGGTGACTTTCTGGTCTCTGGGCAAGTGTTATTTAGTCTCCTTATTTTTTTCCATAATATTTTTGGGCTGATGTGAGAACTTCAAGTTTTAATTACCTTGGGTGAAAAATCCTTCTGCTGAGAATTAATGGAAAGAGCACTTAGGGTGCTTGATACAGAATCTGAGCCTGCTTAAGAAGTACCCTCATCTTAAGTGTCAGATTTTGTACATGCAACTGACTAACACTACAGAAGACACTGCTCATTCTGGGTATCCAGACAAGGTTTCTGGTAGATAGGCATGCAACCTTCATATGGGAACGACAAATGAACTCAAACAAATAATCTCTTGTCTTTTAGAAATAAGCAGTTACCTGTGCAAATTCAAACGCTTTGGATCTGAGCAAACATTTGGTTTCCTACTTTGTCATCCATAGACATTCGGAAGATCAAGCAAATAGAACCTCCAAACCTCTATATTCTTTTTGTTGTCTTTATAAATGTAATATCAAACATAATGACAAAGTATTTGTCCTTTGTACGTCTTGTGCAAACCAAATAGCACATGCAGAGTTATTTCTCTTAGATATCTGGCAAGGCATATGACTGATTATTAGAAATTTTGACTTGGTTAAAACAAAATTTAGCTCATGTTAAAGCATCAAAGAAATGCTGATGAGGTCAAAGCAAATTCTCTGATAAAGCTGGAAAATCACCCCAACACACAAACATGTCTGAATCCTGCCATTAGGCTCTCATGCAGTCTGTTTCTCTGCAGCGAGCAAGTAGCTGTAACCCTTCAGTGCTGCAACTGAGTTTAGCACAGACAATTGAGAATTGAAGTTATACACACTAAACAAGTTAATTACTATACTTAGTAGAATTTCAGTTCTACAAAATTTTTTCTGTAGCACCACAGGAAGTATTCTGTGGATTTGTCAGCCTGTCCACAAAGAAAGATTTCCAGTTATTTTTTTAAGTATAATTTGGGCAAGTGGTGTGGTAAAACAGTTCTGTAAATCAAGTGAATATAGTTCATATACGTATATTTCACTTCCTTCTGTAGATTTCACCCATAATAGACTTTGTCTGTGTGTCAGAGTTAGAGACCTGAAAGAAAAATAGGCTGTGTGAAATATTCTGACCACAGTGTTTAGTTATATATATTTGGCTATTAAAGCCTCTTTCTAGCTGAATTTATTTCCTTAAGAAGCCAGAACTGAAAGGGTTATGGTTTGTTACTGCAGCAGTTATCAGCAGACAGCCATCTAACCTTCGGTACTTACAGGTATTTTATGGCTCTTGATCATATTATCAAACTCTTCATTAATTTTTTTGTATTTTTCTTCAGTGCGTGGGGTGAGAGCATAAGAGGAGTCAGGATCAGGGCTTTCACAACCTTTGTTTTCTTTCTTGTGCAATGCCTGCCAGGTTCAGAGAAATATCAGAAAGTAAAAAAAAATGAAAAGGAGCTCAGAGTACTTACACATAATCTTTGCCTGCTGATCATTAGATCAATATCTTCATTAATTTTTCTGTACTTGTCCTCAGACTCAGGGCTGTGACCTACTGAATCATCTGCGTCAGGGTCTGGACTGTCACAGCCATTAAGTCCTTTCTTTCTCAGTGTCTGAAATACATAATTTGGAAAGTTCAATCCTTGACATGGGCTGCAAGAAAGACTCAGCAGTGTTAAAGAAACACAAACTGCTCATCATGGAAAAGTTTTACATCATGCTTTAAGGAAAGAAAGTGACCAATGTTTCACCAAACTGATGCTATAGGTTTCCAATTATGAGTACCAACTGAGCACCATACAAGACCTCTTTCTTCTGAAGCTGGAACCAACCAATAAAGAATTAATCTGGCAACTAGCAAAGTGCCTATGCTAGTATCTCCCCTGTCCCATGATCCCCATATCCCACAGCATTAAGGGTTTAAGCAAAACACAGAATGCAATTTATTTTAACACAAACCGAACTTAACATATTTATCCATACTGTTTACAGTGGAATACACTGATGTTTTTCTTTTCTTCTAAGAAAGATGCAGAAGGAGGAAATGAAAAAAAAGAATTGAACCTACAACAAATTTAGGAATCCATTTCTTCACAGAGGAAGAAAAATTACCTAAATTGAATTCAAGGAATTACTTTAGCAATGTCGTTCCTAAGCCTGTGCTTTTGATAGGACAAGAGGGAGGACAGAGTTGATAATATGGCTATGAAATAAAAAGGGCTTCTAGACGCAGTGTTTATTTTTTATTGACTACACTTACAGTGCTACAGATGCACAGGGCTGAACCTTAATGCATGGGAAAATGCACTGCTAAAACAGGTGCTTAGTGAAAAGTCAAAATGAAAGATTTTCAGGTTCAGCAACTCAAATACTCACAACCATGATTATCATCACTAAGATAGCAGAGTCGAAAAATCTTAAAAACAGAATGAAATCAGTAGCTTGCAATTCAGAACAGTTGTCTGGCTTCAAATAAATTTTGACTGATCTACCCTTACAGAGCACCAAAGAAGAGCCACAGGCTATACTAAGGTAAAAGAATATGAGGAGAAAGTGTGGACTCCTCAGCTGCAAACAGTAGTACATAAAGCAAATATATTCACAATTTCTCATATTTAGCTTCAAGAATGTCTCACTCAAAAACTCTTCGAAGTCCACTTGGCTGTCTACAAACTTTTTAAGTCAGCTTGCAGTCCATTCTGTGTTGAAACCTGGCTAAGCAATCTCAATTACAATGAAAATATCATATATTTGGCACATTAATAAGTGGCTAATATGTGCTGTCTGTCAGTGTGGGATACTCTGATTTCTTTTTGCCTTCTCAGAATGGTTGTGTATCAGCTTTTTGTTCCTTCAGGAATAGTACATTTCGTAATTATTTTCTTTATGACAATATTCAGCTTACTACTGTTACTACCCTTAAGTATTACAATGTCATACCTTGTTCTCATACTATGGAAAAAGCCCTGAACCTTCCATTTTCATCAACTAAACAAAGTGATGATGATCTGCCCTAAAAGATCTGAGCCTTCCAATCTCACACCGTAGACCTCTGGAAACAGATTTAGGCATTTGTGGAAGGCTGGCTCAACGCAGCTCTTTCTTTTCAAACTTCATGTCTATAGAGACTTCAAGTCAATTCCATGAGCTACTTCTGATACACCAACAAAATTATAATCCATTGGAATAAGATCTTGAGATGGTAAAACACCATGAACCTTTTCCCCCTCCCTCTTCTCTCTGTTTTATCTTTTAAATGTTAAATGTTCAGTTAGCAGAACAGACATAATCATGGATATCTGCTGCTAGTAATTTGAAACAAGCCAATTAGAAAGAAAGTTTTGCAATCAGCTGCTGTTTAATAGATTTAATAGACACAACAAGAGATAGTAAAAGCAAAATGTCTCATTGCAATCTCAACTAATATTCTTCTCTTCATATAAGGACAAAACAGTTGTCCTCTGAATACATAAATATTCTGTTTCAAGATTAGATCAAGCTGTCCAGACACGAAACCAGCACAATTGGGACCATTTTCTGAGCTCATCTGCTTCACTGATGGAGTCCTGTTGATTCCTGTGGAGTCCCTGAGGACTGAGATGGATGTGAGCTGGACTAGATGGCTTCCTCAACTTCAGTCTTTGAGATGACAAACAAAAAGAAATAAGAAAAGAGAAGAACAGGAGGAATGCTTTGTAGCATCTTTGAATATTTTCCTCTCCCATCATTCACAAATCCTTTTCTGCTGCATTCACAAGGCTGTGTCTGTGTGAAGCAGATGCATCTTGCCCTCAGCTTACTCACAATGCCCTAAAGCTCTGCAAATGATTACTTAGCACTCAGGGGAAACAGTCACTTCTGTGGTTTGTAGAGGTTCAGGGATGCACTGCACCTTTCAGATGCTCAGAAGAGGAAAGGCAATGTGAGCCAATATATGTCTTGCAACATTCTCCAAACAGACTGGATTCCCTCTCATCGTAGAGATGTTTTTATTAGATATTTATTTTTACATTATTCTCATACCTTTAGAAAGCAGGTTGCTTGCCACACCAGGCAGAGAAAAAGCAATCTCATTTTTCACCAGAAAAGCCAAGCACCAAATTTAAAAAAATGTTATCAATATTCTGCCCAAAATTAACTTTAGCCCTAAAGAATAGAGGCAAACCTTCCTCTTGCAAAAAACATCAGTCCTAGTGTGTTTGGCTGGTACCTTGGCTGATGATGCAAATCAAACTCAGTAATGCAGACCACTGGCTTCCTGCCCACCACACCTCAAAAAAAATCAAATCAAATCAAATCAAATCAAATCAAATCAAATCAAATCAAATCAAATCAAATCAATCAAACAAACAAACAAACACACAAAACCCCAACACTCACCTACAAAACACCACACAAATCCCAAACAAAAACAAGAACATATTTCAATGAGATGGGTTAAGGCTAGTCAACAGGAATTTCCACATATATGCTGGTCTCAGAGACACAGCTCCCAGCTTTGTGAGTGCTGGGACTAATGCCTGATTCCCCGTGAATTGCATTTTGGGGTAAAGTGCAATATGCAGAGAAGATCTCCTGTGGCCGGGTCTCTGGGGATTTATTTTCTCAAAACCCATCCTTCTGCTGATCCTTTGCTGCTTCTATCTGTCACAACTCAGGCTGCAATGCTGCCTTCAGCTGGGAGTCTTTCTGGGAGTAATTTCTTGTTCTCTTTTTTTGCACAAGAACATATAATTTTCATGAAACATGTTGGAATGTCACTGTCTTTGAGACCCCTCCCTTTGCACTAGATTTGCTTGGCGTTGAATAAAAAATGAAATTGTAAGGGAAAAGACAGAAGAACAGATTGATAGATTACACAGGGGCAGGTGCACACACGCTCACATCACAGTCCTCCTCTGGAGAGGAGAACAGGCTGGAAGTGACATACTTTAACTCTGCACTAAGGTAATGGGTTGTATCAAAGACAGAAATAATGACCCTGAACATCTTGGTATTATCTCTGGCTCCTCAACATGTAGGCTACAGCTTTCCCTATCTTATTACCTTGTTTGTTATTTCACTCTCCTTGACGCCATTAATTACCACATTAAGCCTCTCATTTTTTCCTTCTTTTTTTTTTTTTTTGATTATTGGCATGCTTCAACACAACACAAGTTTGTACAGCACAAGTAAAAGTGGTGCTGACCAATATCAAACAAATTGATCCTTTTTCACAAGGTCTCTGGACTTTGTGTCAAGTTTTCCTCATCTCCTCCATTTTGTGTCACCTCTGAAAGCAGAGGCTGGTTCTGGAGTCTTTTACCCAGTCTTGCAGTGATTTAGAAGTATTTTTTCTTATAATGTTGAGCTGTCATAGCCTCTTGCAAACCCTGGAAAATAGCCAGACCTATCACATCCCCCTGGAGATTAGCTACTTTCCAAAGATTTAATGACGATTCAGGGTATCTCTAAAAGGATAAAATAACACAATTGTATAGCACATTGCATTCCAGAAAACTAAGCCAGATTTCAGTTATTTTTGAAGAAAATAAGCCATTTTCCAACTTCAGAAGCTCCACTTCTTCCAAGCAATTAAAAATTAATTATATTAGATTCCAATAACCTAAAATCAGCCAAGGCAGGTGAAAAAAAAATGGTTATAGGAAAACAACCTTTGGCTGAAATCTGATGAGCCAGCAATTAGTCTAAACCCTACTCTGTAAATCTCAGAGGAGAAGTGCTAACTTAGTGGCATGCTGACTGCTGTAAAATGAAGTATAAACAATTATTTGCTTTCATTTCATGCAAAACTTATCATCATTATGGAAGCTCAAAAGAAAATATGGCAGTAACACCCAGGTCTGATTTTATCACAGCAATGAAAATCATTGTAATTTCAAAGACTTTTGAGGAGAAAAAGCCTTTCATTTTCCTAATCTAGTCTCTGTTTCTGCACTTTTATCCTCCTCTTTTTTTTTGCGTTTTTTTTAGCACTTCTTTAACAAAATGAGTGGAGAAGGTTAGAAATTATCTTATTTTTTTCCATCTTATAATTTAGTTTGTTCATCTTTCTTTTTAATAGGTTTATCTGCTGTGGAACTGTTTCTCATAGCACTCCAGGGCTCGGAAATGTTCACAGTATAGCTGCCAAATTAAAAAGACTAGGTCAGTTGATGACGTTCCCAAAAGGTTCAGACCAGCCCACTACGTTCCTTTTCGGTATCCTCTGCAACAAAGACCTAACAAGGTTAGATTAATCACTATCTTCATTTGTGTAATGAAAAGTGTGATCTCACTGGGTCTTCATCTGTAATCAAACTTTACAGTATGGAAAAATTCAGAATTAAATGTCTACTTCTACAAATTCCCATATCTTTTATGGGAAGCCACCACAATAATCTTTAACAGACAGACCCACTAGTGACAATCCACAGAGTTGCAATTTGGTAAATTGTATTTTGCTGTCAGTAAAAAACCTTCAAGTGCCCTCCATTTTCACTATCACTTTCTTTCCTGTATCTGGATGGAATAAATATTTTAGCCACAAATTAAAAATGCTTTTTTCTCTCTTCTTTTCACTGGAGCTACATATTTATATGGTAAGGCAGACAATAGCCAATTTCAAAGGGATTATATGCTATTGTGTTCAACTGCTTTATAATTTATAGTCATTTTATGATTCCAGAGAACCCAGACAAATTTATGGAGGTCCCCCAAAAGAGCAGAAAATATTTAGATATGAGCCTGGTTCGTTCAAGCATCAGTTTGCTCTCTGTGCAACAGAAATATTAAAGTTAGTAAGTTGAGTTGAAGAAAACCTCCACTCTTCTCAGTTATATAATGATGAAATTTTACGATGAAATTGCATGATACAATGTATGGTGCAATCAAGTAATGAAAGGTTATACTGAAATGAAAACCACAGAGGAAGAGATAGGTTGCTATGGGAACCACCCATCCAAATTTCTGAACTTTTGTGTAACTAAAGTCTCAAATTTTACGTTCCATTAACATAGAGTTCTTAAATTTTTACGTTTAATAATGGACATAAACTAGTATGCTGGTACTAATGTACTTTAATTGTATATTTAGGAGAATCACATAAAACATTATTATGCTTACATTATCTAACAAACTCCACATACACAAAAATGTATACCAGTAACATAGAAAATTGGAACATTTCTTACCTCTTTTTCAAAAATCATAAAATGCTTTTGTGGTTTGTACTCCTTTTGAAACAAGCTGCAGAGCTTATGTAAAGCTGAACTTCTCTAACCCCATGCTAATCTTTTTGTTACTACTTTATCTTTACTGAAGTTTCAAAGAAAAAAAATTCCATTGTCTGGTACTATATGTCTGTCGTCTTCTTCAAATAAATACACATAAATGTGCTTTTCACAACAATACACCAAACCCTCTCCTTGGATTTGCCTTTCATTTTTGCCTGCCAAGTGATTATTCTTGCCAACTTCAAGTACCTTCTCTAATCACACCTCTTGTGAAACCAAACAGCATTGACACTCTCTGCCAGCAACACCTGCTTCTCTCTTCTTACAAATGATCGAACAGTGGATTGTGACAGTATTAGTACATGTGTACTGCAAGCTCATCAGGGCATGAGATCTCTACCTGATTACAGAGTTCAGTCTATCCTCTTCCACTCACACTCTCGTTGTGTGCCAAGGCATCTCTATAATACATTGCAGTGTCAGTATAAACAAAATCTGTTTTTTCAAAAGGGCACTGGGATGGTGGGATTTCTGCTTCTTTGTTACCTATAGCTCTGCTACCTAACTTGGGTATGGGGGACCCTTGGAAGGCAGTGCACCTGGTGCAGCCCCAGAGCCCCCAGACTTGTCTGTTTGTGCTGACCTTGCAGCCTGGAGCAGACTGGTCAGCACCACCACATCTCCTGCTGCCTCTCTGCAGTACCTGTCCTGCATCTGTGTGAGAGAGCACACCTTGCTGTGCTGCTGTTCCTACATCTTCCCTCTGGAGAGATGGTGAGGCTGGAGATGGGAAGATGGCAGAGGTTTGTGTGCTCTCTAAAAGAGAGAATGCAAAATCCCTTTGTTTAATGCTCAATCTTGCCAACTTGCCAGTGCTTTTCTATTTATTATTCACTTAAATTATCCTGGGCAACCTTTACTTTTTAAGTATAAGAAGCATACATTAGATTCAGAGATTTCACAGCAGCTAAACTAAGCCACATATCTTTCAGGATTTTCTCTGAAAGAAACAAAAGCAAATCACATGAGAATGCCAGCATTAAAGCTTTATATTAAAATTTCTGCTAATACATGGTCACTTGGTCTGTTCAGCTGGAGGAGACTGAGGGGATGCCTCATTGCAATCTACAACTTCCTCATGAGAGGAAGAGGAGGAGCAGGCACTGATCTCTTCTCTGTGGCACCCAGTGACAGGCACAGGGACTCAAGTAACTGGCCTGAAGCTGTGTCAGGGGAGGCTTGGTTTGGATTTTAGAAAAAGGTTCTTCATCCAGAGGGGGTTTGGGCACTGGAACATACTCATCAGGCAAGTAGTCACAGCACCAAGCCTGGCAGAGTTCAAGAAGTGCTTGGACAATATTCTCGGGCGCATGGTGTGACTCTTGGGTCTGTGATGTGCAAGGCCAGCAGTTGGACTCGATGACCCTTGTGGATCCCTTCCAACACGGATTATTCTGTGGTTCCATGTAAACTTACACCCCCCTATTTCACAATTATTTCACAGGACACGCAAAATACTTCTGTCCATCACTTGTAAACTGTTTTTAAAAGAAGAATTTAGATCTGAATAATTCCTGAAGTTCTAATTAAGGATATTTTCTCATCCTTTGGGCTTATTCGCATCCATCATCATGGTGCAAAAGGTCTGAAAACCCACAAATCCCCCCGGGCAGCTGACGTAGGATTCCTACGCCAACTCTCAATGGAGGGGATCACATTTCCCGGGCTCTGAAAGAGGAGATGGCAGCAGCACCCCCTGATCCCAGCCACCGAGGAATCCATGGGGTGAGAGGAGCATCAAATGACTGATGGTGCTGGCTGGCATGATGTGGCTGCAGCCAGCAGGGAGCGGGTCCCCAGCAATGTCACGCATCCCTGCCATCCGCACCTGTCAGTGCTGGCACCTGCTGCCCTGTGGCCATAAATGGTTGTTCCCAGGGCCACTGTGCTGACTGGGGACACTCTGCTCCTGGCTGCTTGGTTTTTTTGGTCTTTTCTTCACTCATGCTGCCGTCACCTTTCTCAGTTCTCATGTGGTCACAGCTACAGGAGTGCAGCATTTGTGCCTTGCAGACATATACACATAAATATGTGTATGTAGATCTATACATTTATATTTATATAAAAAGACATATAAATACATACATATACATATATGCATACATACTCTGTGCTAAATCACATCTCAGCAGCTTTGTGCTCAAATCTAGACAGATTTTTTAGAAATGTTCACACTTGCATGACCAGCTTCCATTTCCTATGATGCCGTATAGTGCTACCTTAATATTGTTTGTGTGGTGCATTAGGGGAGTTAAAAAAGGGATATGTTTCTTCAGACAAGACTGGCATTTTCTAAATAATGAATTCACATGTAAGATTAATTGGAGGTGGTACGATTAGTGACATAAATGTAATGCTGACCTAGTTGTGATTACAGCTTCTGATGAAATCCCCTCTACAAGTATCTGAGGTTTAAAAAGAAAAAAACACTTTGAATGAACAGAATTCCTCATAAATGTTAGTAAAAATTTACTGTAAAATGCACTCTTTAGACCCAAAGACTATATTAAAATGAAACCTCTGTGCAGATATTTTTTAAAGCTGTAGTTGAAAAGAAACTCAAATTCAGCTCTGTTGTATTAAAAACACCCGACAACAGTCCAGAGACTGGCTGTCAGTGTGTTATGCATAAAATTAGCAGTTTATCTACTTTAAATCAGAGATATTGCCAGGATATTTTTGTTTCAGTGATGGAATAATTATCAGTGCCTTTTGAGTACTCCAGTGATTCTAACTCCTTACCGAGGGCTCAAAGGCCCAGGCACTACTTTTGAGTTATGGAAACACAGAAAATGTATATAAAGGTAAAACCCATGATGTTACTCTCCTGTATTTCCCACCGTTCTTTCTGCATGCTGTTCTCCTACGAGTGTGGGCTTTCTGCAGAATAAAGGCTAGAACCACAGCCTAGTAGCAAATATCTTATTTTGTACCCCCAATCTTTTTACAGAAAATAGACTCCCACTATTTTTTGAGACAGTGTTTACGGAACAACTGACTCCATGAAGACAAACTTCTATATTTTGTCTACTTCCACTAGTTCACTGGCAGGAGCACCACCATTCTGTAGCCATATCCGGAAGCCGAGGTGTGCAAAGATAACCTATAGCCAGAATGGTTGCATCCCTGACTAACCTTTTCCCCCTAGCGACAGCAAAATATCAGTCCACGATATGCCTGATTGATTTTTCAAACCCATTAAAATGTACAAAGTTTTTAAATGGTCATGTTTTCTCTAAGCTTTATTGAGCATCTTTGAAAGAGAACAAGATATAAGTGAGACATAGCACATTTGATTTGTACTAGGTTTTGCTGTCAGACACAGAAAGTGTATGAATGGAGAAATAAACTTTACAGTAGTGCAGAAGAATAATTTCAGTTTCTTTAGGGAATATGAGGCCCCTTAAAAATAAACACTGTAATCATTAACAGGTTGTTATTTCACTCTTTCTTTTTATGTTTGTCTATCTATAATCCTCCTCTGGCTCCAGCCCTTCCAGAGGGAGCACCATCCTCAACATTTTCATTTGTGTCTAATTTAGTCAGGCATACATACAAATACAAGGCTGAAGTCCGATCTCATTTACACAAGTGTAAATTTGGATTTGGATTTGGAACAGCTGTAAAGATACCAGTAAAGATATTCTAGATGTACAGTGGTGTTACCAAGTCTGTTACATCATTATTGCTTGCTCTTGAAATATAGAATATTTGAAATATACAGGGCTTAATAACAGGACTGCAGAAAAAATTAACTATTTCAAAGGCAGATGGTGTTTTTCTGTGATACAAATGGGAATCTTTAATACTAAATGCCATATTCAAAATACTTTAGAAAAGTGAAATACAGAACTTGAGAAATGTGACATACAGAAGAACACATATATTTCACAGAATCTTTTGTCACAAAAACCTATTATGAGAAAGAATGACAGATGATAGGAATTATTCTTTGCATATAATTTGAGCATTATTTATGTTTTAAAAGATCCATAAGAGGATCTGAAATTATATCTTTAGGGACTACTTCATAGGTTATTAAAATGCAGCCATCTTGGGGAGAATATATCGTCAACCTGTGTAGCTTCACTAGTCACTGAATTTTCCAGGAGCAAAAATGATGGGTGCCTCAGACAAATAGAAATGCAGCATATGATATAAGTTACCTTGGATGCAATTTTTCCTAGACTGCGAGGCAAACACCTTCACCCTCAACCAGGGGGCCAGGGAACTGCAACATTTTGCTTTTCTATTCTGAAACAGAACACTTCCAGCAGCACTGAACTCTGCAATACTGACTCAGCAGTGAAAATGCCACCCTGTGAGACAAGAACACCACTTCCTTCAGCACCTGGGTTTTCTTTGGAGGTCTCCCATAAAAATCTTGAATGAATCAATGTTCTGAACAGGTTTGTTTTTCCTCTCAGAAATTGGACATTTATTTTTTAGTAGATCAAATGACAGGGNCCACCAACAAAAAACCCCACAAAAAACCCCACAAAAAACCAGTATGACGATGAGCAAATGTTGCTGAATAGCTGTTCCTTCTATAAAGAAAAGAACATTTCCTTTTATTTTCATAGCACTATAATTGCTTATCCATTGGTAAAAATGCCCAAACCAATATATTTTTCAAAAATGGTGAATTACAATAGAGGCTAGACCCCTGAAACTCTAGCCTCCTGTTTCTTTGCAGCATGGAGGCCTTAAATAGCACAAAGCAACAACCATCAACTGAGCATTCTGCTGAGAGAGCTGTGACCAGAGAAAAAGACAAGGAAGGCTCTTCACTAAGATTAGAGAAAGCAAGTTACAGTATTTGACAATCCAAATTGGCGTGTGATTTTAACAATCAAAACAGATAACTCAAATGATGCAGAATTTAATATTTAAGATGGCTTTTTTCCTGTATGTAAGTTTTGTTATTTAGCAGAAACATTCGTGCAAATTGTATCTATCTTTAAACAGCTGCTAAAATCTCTAGACTATGATATACATCTGTCAGTTTACCAAAGTGTCATCTGCTAGAAACAAGGAACTGGATTTTGTTTTCTCATGGAAAATCCTACAGGAGTCATAAAATACAGACAGAAACTTTACAAGCTGAAATTTGCAGATAAATCAACTAAACACTAGCCAAAAAAAGGAGTGAGAAAATGCAGTCAGGAGCATGGAGAAGCTCGATGTAACTCCAGAACTGGATGATTATCTTTGAAAGCTGGTCCTTCAAAATAACTGTTTTCCTCAAGCATAATTTCTTTAAAAGTCATACTGCTCCTACAACTCTGCTCTTCCCTTGAGATGAGTAAGCACTTCTCTCAAAAGGAGAGAATCAGAAATGACAAAGTTAGCAAGAAATTGTCAGATTCTGAAAAGCTTTTTGATAATTTCCAGTCAAGGGAATTCTAAATTCCTATTAGGGCAAACTGTGCCATCATGGAGGCAGAAGTCCCTTTACATAAGATTATCCAAGGGTTAATCTGTTACTGCATAGCCCAAGAAGACACAGTTTAACTCCCGCTTCTCATACTGACTTCTTGCATGGGCTTTGTTAATTCACTTTTCCATAGTTCTCCCTCTATAAAAAAAGCTGAATGGGACTAACCACCTCCATAATTGGGGTGCTATAAGAAGGAAAACCTAAGGAAATGGTAATATAGTCAGGAGTCTAAATTTGGTATAGAGAAACAGACCGACCCTCACATACACCTGCAAAACCTGGCTGCCCTCTGAAGCTATTAGATTAACAACATGATGGTCGGTTTCAGTGCTCTGTTTGGGAAAGAAGAAAACTTTAGAAACAAAGCAGTTTCTAGTTCTTATCACTGATTGAGAAAACAGGAATGTCAGAGGCAGACTCAAGATCGAGTCAGAAATTTTGGCCAGGACACAGTTTACAGAGGTACTAGAAAAATCATGGCTGAGAAGATAGAATAGAAAAGAAAAGGGGAAAAATATTCTTAATTCAGAATCTAAATGTCTTGTTTGAAAAATATGGCTTCTTCTGGAAGCAGCTAAAACATTTAAATGTTAGGGTTTTTTGCTGTAAAATTGGATTTCTTTTTTTGGACAAAATTATAGGTTTGTAAGATGTATTGGTATATTGGCCTGGCAAAGTCTCACTATCTGAGATCTTAAAATCTTTGATCATATGGTTTTTACGGAGAGAGAGATCTGTGGGCTACAAAAGAGGTCTCCACTTGGCTCCCCTAATCCCACAGAAGAGATGAACAAATGGAACAAGATTTCAGCCTGCTTAATTTTTCTAAGACTTGCCAGAAATAGGCATGAAGATGCTGTGAAAGTGGGTATAACAGATACTGTTTCACTAGGTGAAGACTTCGGTGTGGGCTTTTGACTAGTTTTGGTATCTCTTGCTACTGCAGCATAAATCACTGTACAGGGCTGCCTGCTCTGCCCTGCAATCAGAAACTACTCAGCCCATGCCAGAACCGTGGAGCTGAAGCAGTCAAGGGGTGGGCATGCATTCTCTTCCTCTGACTCTGCTGTGAAGGTTGCAACCTCCAACGCAGGAAAGGCAACAAATAGCTTGGGGGTACTTACATCTCTAGATAACACAGATGTTTTCTCAGACTCTCACAGAGTCATGTCACAGGTAAGAAGGGGAGCTTTTCTAATTAAAAATCCCAAATCCACAGCAGCCTGGTGGACTGCATTTGTTTTAATGAACTGACCTCTGTGAAAAGTTTTGTACCATGGATATGGATAGTGTTTTGGGAACTGTGGGTTCCTGAGAAGAAGGTAAATATTGATCACTGGCTATCTGAGAAAAATATTCAGAAGCCAGTAGCATTCTGATTTTTTTTCTAACATGCCCAACCTGTGTATAAGGAAGAAGCATATAGGGTCCTTACTCAACAACGAGTTGAAATCCACGGGTGCAAAAGCTCTATTCCGAATCTTATTGTGCTGGAGGCTTGGAAAAACTACAGACCAAACTTGAAACTATTATGATGAGAGATGGAGAAATAGCATTGCCTATTGATATTTCTGTGGCAAGAAACCTGAGCTCATTTACTTATTCCATTATCTTGGCTATCTTCTAAGCTGTATGCATCAATCCGCCTGCTGCCACAGAAGCCAGAGCTCTTTCCTAAGCTCTGGAGATCATCTACAGTGAAATAAAACAGCCTAGAGTAAAGGTAAAGAGTATTACACAGAATGATAAAGGAATACTTCAGGTTCTCTAACACATATTCTCTAACATTTATTCTGAATACAAAAAATTTAATCAGAAGCTTACTATGCCAATGAAAGCAGAGATGTGATAAGATTGACTGGGATTACCTCAAAATACACATGGCTTTGTCTCTTGATATATTAAAATTAAAGATCTGGCAAAGAGACTCTGACTGATTTTAGTGGGCTCGGGCTTTCACACACCTCCAGTAGTGAAAGGGACAAGCAATGTCCTAAGTAACTAAAATTTCAATTCAATAATGCTAGAAAACCCTTTCCATGGAGGGGCCAAGGTGCATACAAACCAAGAGAACACAAGAATGCCTCCAGTTCAGAAGTGCAAAATTTTGGTCCTAGAATCTATAGAGAAATTCACAGTCCTGAGGTTTGTCTAGAATTACTCAACATTGTGAAACTTTCAAATACACTGCAGAAAAGCTTACATTGATTGCAAAGTTGGCAAGATTCCTATTTCTCCCTGGGTATGGTAGATCACAATATCCCAAATCAAATAGCTGTAGCAGGAATTGATGAGTACTTCTTTTGTTCTTGCTGCTCATTTGGTCATGGAGATCAGTGGGAAGCAGACTTAACTTCAGAATATTTAGGTTTAGTCACCTATTTCACACCATTACCCTTCATGAAGAAAGAGGTGGAATTAAGAACATTTCCTGTATGAAAAAGACTGTACAGGAGTAGGTGGATTTCTCAGACTCCTTAATGGGAAAGGTATGAAAAAGTTAATCTGTGGAATAGACAAAAGAATTTTCTACAACCCTTGGGATCCAGTGTCTCACCTCAAGTCCAAGCCCAGAAGCATCTCCGTTGTTCTGGATACAGTTGTGAATCTCTCATGAATATTACTGTCAGGTGGGTTTAGTCTTGCTAGATAAACTGTTTATTATTGATAAAGCTAATTTCACAATCGTCATATTATATTTACATATATGTAGTTATCTAAAGGGGTCCTAACTCTTCGAGGTTTCTTCTAATGTAGCCAATTAGGAAGAACTCCCTGCTCTTCCTGCCCCCAGCTTGAAAGCTATAAATGAAGATGTGTCCAGGACAGTGAAATGACAGCACTTCTTTCTAAGAACCCTTTGGAACAGAAGCAATTTTTAAAGTGTCAGGGTAGGAAAACGGTCAATGAAGAATGTTCCTTCTTGCTTTAAGCTTACACTGAAACCATAAAGAGAAGTCCACACCCTGCTGCAATTGCCTAGTTGCAAGGAAGGGCCTTGTGACAGGAAAGGGCTATGGAATAGATACAATAAAAGGTTTAGGGACATAGAAAGCTCAATCTGGCAATACCTACTGCTTAGGCACCTGATCTTCACAGTGGAATTCAAGCTGTGTTAGGATCTGAGGCACTGGAAGAGTTTGGGGCTACAGAACAGGATCTAAACCTAGCAGTGTGTGATGAAGTTGTGAGTGACCCAGACCAAGTAAACGGGTTTTCAGAAATCCTATCCCTCATCAGATGCTTACCCAGGGCTACAGAGATGCCTTCACCCACATTCCTACCGGGTTTTCCTGTATTGAGTGAAGCATACTGTCCCCTCCTACAGGCAACCTTTCAAAGACTCGAGGAAGACTCACTCTTCCCTTTTAAGAAAATGTTGCTGTTTCTGATTTTTTTCTATATAACAGCTAATGGTCAGAAACACGCTAACTGGGAACACAGGTTCTGTTTCTTCTTTGATCTGAATAGGCTTAAACTTATTGCTCCACATATTCCTAGAAGGGATAGGATTTACTCAACTTCCTATGCTCTAGACACTTTTAGATAGTTAACATATATATAATTCACTGTAATATTTTGCTTTTGAGCATTAACAAATGCACAATTTGTTCAGTCAGAGAAACAGAACTTGAGAAGAGACAGAGTTCTTTGACTTGTAACAGCATCTTCGTTTGAGGAAAAGCTCTTGAAATCCTTTGGGTCTTAAACTGGGACTGGGAAAGACTGTCAACTTTGACCTATATTGGCTCAATTCTTATTAAGCATAGTACAAGTCCCTAGTAATCTTCAAGGTCAAATAACAGACCCTTCACAATGTCCATGTGCCTTCAGACAAGGTTTTTGGACAAATGACCAAGTTACCACATTTTAAGGCAAGTGTAGTCACTTCTGCAAAACATTTTCAGATATAGGATGGAAAGTACTGAGCATAATTACGAGCTTTTATTCCTGAGTTAAAGAATATATGTGGATCATGTGAAAATTTACATCTAGGGTGCCAGGCTTCTTTTCAGACATGTTACAGAAATATAACTCAGATGTTAAGGCACATATTGATGCCTGCTGGAAGGAATCCATAAAGCTTCCATTTTACTGGTATATGTTTGAATGTGTTAGAAGTGTGTAATAACCAAGCCTTGGATTATAAAAATGAAAGGAAAATTCTTATGTTTTCATGCTTTTCATGTTACAGCCACGGTTATATTGTAGTAAACTAAATATGCTTTATGTGAGACATTCCATTAGGTACCGCTTCTTTGTCAAGATTTTGATCTCTTTTGAACCAATCTCTAGCAGCTGTTTGTTGTTCACTTTATTGACTCTTCCATAATTTGCTTTCTTTGAACAGCCTGTGTACTACAACACTTGATCAAAGAAATAAACATTTACTTGAACAACCCAAAGCACATGATAATTTTTGTAACTGTGCACAATAATTGTCTATAGATCACACAGGATGATATAAATAAATGAATTTGAGTCTTTTTTTAATGCAAGCATATCCAATGTATCACAGATTTTTACTTTTTACATCCCTGTCTATCACACAAAATATTAACTCATTGTTTAGAACATACATGATGCAACTTCTTTTAATAGTTTTTACTTGTCCATTAATGGTAACCATATATAGAAAGATTCATGGTAAAACTAAGTAAGGAAAACACAACTACATAAAGTTTTGGATTTATAGGTTGCTGCATAAAGAAATGTTGATTGAAGCTGTTTTAATGGCTCTTTTCTAATGCAATGAAAAATGGTTATTTAAGACTTAACAACATTTAACAGCTCTGGACTATGGACATTGATTCAGAGCTGACTATAGACTTGTGAATATTAAATATGTAGAACAACAAAGCATATGTGTTTGAGATTTTATAGCCCTTCAAATTTGGCAACTTACATTAATTTCAATTGTCTTACATAAAAAGACAGTTAGAGGCCTCTGAGTTCAGGGCAAACAGAGTCTAATCAATACATAATACATAGAGGTTGGACAGAAATTTTATAGTACACAAATAAATAATTAATTTCTACCTTCTTACTGTGACAAGGAAGAAAAGTCAGGATATTTTGAAGTTTAACAGAACTTTTGCCAGAGCTGTAAAAACTGTGGAAAGGAATCTCACAAAGATAGTGTTATCTATGTGCAGTCTAGGGAAGGAGAGATACGCAGGTATTCTGCTTCATGCAAATCACATAGGAAAGTTGTTCCAGCCTGAGCAGAACATTTAAGATGTTGTGTCCCTAGCAGGAGAGTAAAATAGGCAAAAAGCCAGCATTAGACTGACTTTTCATCCCTATCCTCTTTGGTGATGAAGTTCCTCTTGCAGAGCAGCTTTGTTTCTCAGGGAATTCACAACTCTGTGGCAGGGAGTTTTACTTCTGAGTATAGATACATAAATGTTACTCATGGTATGAACTATTGAGGTTCCAGCTCTGTCACCCTTACCGACACTGGGACTGCTTCAGAAAAAGAGCCATGATTCTGCAGAGATTTGCAGGAGCATTCAATTTTCTTCTTGCGAGAATTTCAGTGTCTGAAAGGTGACTTCTACAAATCTTTTTAGAAATAAGACCTATTCTAGTATTGCTTACTACAAAAGGAGGCAGAATCCATAGAAAAATTTTCTGTGTTAGAAACTGTAACAAGGCAGATGTGAATTTAGTTGGTACTCTCCATTGACCTCTCTAGGCTTTAATCAGGGATCTAATAAAACCTGAATAGCGGGCTTTGCAAAGCAGAATTTTTTGACTTTTGATACCATAGGGCTCTTTTAACCTAATGAGTGGTAGCCAAGGGCCCACATCTGGAAAAATTTGTATATCACAAAACCCCTTGCCCATGTGTAAGCCTATGAAGAACTGTGCATCACATAACTGATTTTGCTAGAAGCTCAGTGTTGCATAATCTTCAACACTGATTTAACAAAGAACAATCAAAAGCTTATGGGAACCCGATAAAAAAAAAGTCTTGGGAGAAAAGAGGGCAAGGTCAGTAATTAACATTAAAGATAGTTGTGAGGTAAGAGAATATGTAGTATTTTTACACTTGTCATTATCACTACTGTATACGAATCTGGGTAAATAACCATATTCTATATTTGTCTTACAAAGCAGGGATATTTTAATGATGAAAATTAAAAATGGGCTTGCTCACAAAAGTCTTTGTGTCTGGAACACAGCTATAAGTAGCTCACTATCTAGGCTGAAAATGGTAATGCAGGGTAGAGTGTCCTATTTTTCTGTGCTTCAAGTGAAGATACAATAGCAGAATTCAGCCTTGGTAGTTACTAATACACCACACAGACATAATAACACCCTGTGTACTGCATAAAAGAATCACTTGTGTCCTGCCTCCATTACAAAGAGCAGAGGGGGGCCAACATGCAAGAAGACAAAATGCTTTACAAGGAGGAAGGAGACCAGAAGAGTTAATGTACCCAAATACAAGGACCTTGATTCTTTTTGGAGTGACTTAAGTCACTTTACATCAATTATAATCCTTTGTCTCCAGAATCTTATCACAAGCAACGTTACAGGAACTGGACAAAACAGTACTCAGGCTCAAATAATCCTGTGAGCTGCACTGACATTTCCACCCTGTTGCTGTGTTTGACCAGGTTACTCAGGTTAAAAAAAAAAACAAACCCAAAAACCAAAACGCAAAAAACTCGCTATAGAACAACAACATGTGTTCCTGTTTTAAATAACATGCTCAACCCTTCCTGGTGTTTCTTCTGCCATATAGTATTACTGATATCTCACACTGCAATACTACAATGGAGATGTGATATGAAAAACTGCAGTATAGAAGAAGATTGACTTTCTCTAATTTGACAGCTTTTCAAATGAAAATTTCCTGCTTTGCAGGGCTCTCAACAGGTTTATTTTAAAGTAAATTAGATCCTGCCCTTTTCTATTCCAGTCTTTCACACTCCTTTGATGAAATTTGAGTTTCAGAACAATTACAAATTAAAAAACTTATATATCTGCAGAAATGCTTTGCAGCTAAAGTTTGATTTTTCAGTGAAGTAAATAATGTCTACCAATTTAATATACTGCCCTGAATCACAGTAATAAATTTTTCTTTCTTACTGATATATGAAGTTTTGAGGGCACATGAAATCATTGAAAAGCATCTATTTTTTTCATTCATTCATGCTAGACGTGACATTTCATGGTAGTTCTTGACAGAACCCTGCAGTCACTGCTTATCTTAAAATTAACTAAAAAACATGTAGAAAGTAAAAAAAGAATGGACCTTAGGAAGTTCAGCTATTTTTGACAGTAAGTTACTTTCTGCGAAACAAAGCCTTGTCTTTCAGAAAGTGTTTACTATCCATGAGGAAAAAAAAAGTATATCCTTGGGGTAAAACGTTTATTGGCACCTAGAAGTCTGAAGAGAGCAAGTCAGGCCTGTGGTTTTTTTGAGGGCAGTTTATCACCGCCTGCGTTCTCAAAGGGATCTGTGAATGAATAGAGCTGGATTACTCAGCCTTCTATTCTGTGCCTATTCCTCTCCATTTTCCTTGGCAAGACTGAGCACCAAGCTATTTTTAGTGAGACAGTGTTCTATTTTTAGACAAATATCAGTTAAGAGACATTGGTAGGAAAAAATTAAAAAAAAGAAAAACACAAGGAGGAGGGAATGAGGTTTCCCATCTCATATTGTGAAGCAAGCCCTTCGACCTGTAACTTCAGGCGTTTCAGCTGCTTCCAATCTTGGAAAAATAAAGAAAATTCAGAGTTCAGGGCTTTAAAAATAAACCTACCCTCTGGCAAACAGACCAAAATACAGCAAGTTGTTACTATGTGAAACAATGATTACAAAAACAAAGAACGTTCTCCAATGACTAGATTGGGATAAAACTTGGGAGCTATTAAGGTTACATGGACATGTAAGATATTTCCAGCTCCTTATCCAGATATATCATGTTTTGGAGAAAGAAAGAGTGATCTGTGAAATAGAACTTGCTCTAAGAAATACAGCTTTAAGACCCCAGTTTGACAAAAAAAAGGAAGAACGAAAAATTTGAAACATGTTTATATTCTGCACATATTTTTCACCTTTGTAATTTCAGCATTTTTGCAACAATCGATCAAAAAAATTTACTAAGTTATTAAAATATTTTAAAAACCATTACAAAACAACAAAAGAATAAATGAAAAATAAAATGACATGATCCCCAAAAAGTTTAAACAGGAGATCCAGACCACCCCCTAAAAACACTCAAAAGAAGCTTCTGAGGTACCATGTGCTTCAGAATAAATAACTTTGGATCCATCGTATTTTTTTCTGTCCCTTCTCTCTTCTTCCACATATGGAAAAGTAGCTCTCAGGTGAGTGGCTTTGCTTTCATTTGATATACATTAGGATTACGAGCTATGTTTCATGTTAACCAAATCCTTGCTGAAATAAATCATAATGGAAAACTTTTTTTTATTTTGAGAGAAAACAAAATGAAACAACTCATAGTGCAACTTTCCTTAGCTGCATTTTCACATACTGAATTAATTTGAAACATAAGAAAAAAATCCCCCGACCTTCTACTTTTCTTCTTCTAGATTGCAAAGCAACTAAAGTCTCTGACTTATTAAATGCAGAGCAACAGGTAGATGCAGAATTATCAAGGAGAGCTTGAAAATAGCCTGGGAAGATAAAGAGTCAAAAATCTCATGAGGATAAGTGGGAAGAAGGGAAGAAATTGCTACCTAAGGGGTGCAGTAGAAGGACTACTTTGGACACTCTCACTGTCTGGAACAGTAGTTCCACTGAGGGACTACTTTGGATAGAATAGAATTGCCATACACAGTTTTCCAGCTCTGAAGTTTTTCTTGTGGTCTTGTAATAGCTACCATTTACATGAATCCCAAATTGATGTAATAATAAGATTAGGTAAGAATGCCAGCTTTTGTTTAGAAAAGATGTATTTCTAAAACAATTGCTTTAAAAAAATGAAATCAAGATTGATAAAATGGACAGATTGGTAGTACTTTCGAAACCAAGATATTTTTCCCTCTGAGTTGTTTTTTAACTAGTCATGGTTAGGAAAAACACAGAAAAAACCTCACATGAGGTCATTAACTTACAAACACATTTTTTCAAAGGCTCAGTACTCAGTTGGCAAAGAAAGACCAAAGGAAAAATGCTGAAGATCTTGAATTCATTCCTATGACTTTGTCATACATGATGTTGGCAATAATGGTTTGGCCTGTATTTTCTAAAAATGAAAAAAGACAAAGGTATTTTAAAAGCCTAAATAATTATCCAAAGGAAATGTTTTGGCTAGTTGACTCTTTCCAAATATCTGTCCTGTGGAAGTGGTAACACCAGCTGTTTTTTGAGCAACTGGTCTTCAACCAATTTACAAAGGAAATCAATAATGCTATCCCCATTTCACAGATAGTGAAACTGAAGCATTAAGAGGAAATGTGACTTATCCAAGGTCACACAACAGTATTTGGCAAAGCTATTAATAAAATCCAAGTCTCATGAGTCCTAGTCCAGGGCAGTATCCAAAACACTGTACTGTCTTTAGATCACCCTGAATAACCTTTCTTACATACAGGCTTACTTTCCATACTGTCCCAGATCTTCAGCCCACGGTAGTGGAAAGAAATCCCCTGATTTCTGCAGCTCAAGAGATGACTCGATGTGTATTTCACAGCTTGTTTATATGCAGTATTATATTATGGTGACAAGAGAAGGAAATACACTTATTACATTAAACAAGCTACATCAGGTGCCTTAATTTTCCTAAAAAGAGAATATTTAGAGTTATATGGGTTTATTTACTACAAATATACAGATAAGAATCTTAATTGATATGAAGAGGCTTTCAGAATCTAATTAACCTCCTAGGTAGTCATTAGCTCTGTGACCTTTAGAAATAATTGACAGAAGAAATTTTCTTTTCTCTTCATCTCATTCAGAACTTTCACGTCAAGTGACTAGTCTTACATGTGCTCTAGGACCCACAGCACAGCTGTAAGGACTGATGGGACAATGTGCAGTAATCCATGAGCAAAACAGGACTGTCACATTCCTCTCTGGCACAAATACTGCTCATGGCCACTTGAGTGCCATTCTCATCAACTCCAAGCTTCTACTGTGCTAAAGCTGTACTAAGTTTTAACTCTCATGTCGCTCAAGGAGAGTTAAAAGTATGCCACTTAACACGTTATGGCTGGCCATACTAAAACCAATTGCATTTTCAGTTCAAACTAGCTTTTCTACAAATCCGTGGAAGAATGAATTGCTGTCTACCACCAGTTGTATGTTTTCATTAGACACACTTTTTTCAGAATAACAATGGTTTTTTTAACCAGCAAAAAAGCACGCAATAAAAAATTCTGAATTCTACCACCCTATAGGGCTTGGTATTACTTTGTTCCTTGCCATTTTAACTTTAAGGTCTGTGAAGATTTCTCCGTGTGTTGTAAAACACAAAGGATGAGCAACCTGCAGGGGGAATTTAACATGTTCAGAATCTCATTTCTTCCTCTTAGAGGAAAACACAGCTGCAAATGGCACATATTTCTTTAGCTATGTTCAGACTGTTCTCCCCCACCAAATACAGAAGTCCACCGAAAAAGGGAAAATACTCTGTAAAAGTCAATTCACCAGCAGTTGCTAGAGAATGAACTTGTGTGACCCTATAAAAAACAAGTTAAAAGGACAATGCTAGATTCTCATTATCCATGAAAAAGAATCTATAATGTGTAAATTATTTAAAAATGTGACATATTATTGCAAATTAGAACTACTTTTTTTAGATTTTTTTTTCCCCTGGGAAACCTGCAACCCCATCACAATATCCCTAAAATAATTTATCCCCTAGAATACCTCAGATTAATTCTTGATGAAGTCTTCCCTATCACTAAAAGCAAGAGTTCACCCAATTCAGCTTTTCCAAACTTACCTAATTTCCATGAGAAAGAGGAGGCAAAAGAGGATGGAATACCATCAAGTGTAATGGAAAATCAATCCCTAACAGAATAAGACAATGTATGAATGAGAAGCCAGATGAGGTTAAGGTTTTATTGAAGGAGAAAGATATGAGAGTATACTGCAGGAGCTGGTATCTTCCTATATGTAAAAATCTATGTTGAGGACCATGAAATCCTTCTAAGACTTGATTTAAAAACAAATAAAAAGAGGGAGAGAGAGAGAGAGAGAGAGAGAGAGAGAGAGATAAAGGAGAAACTGAAGACAGATGCCAGAAAAAAATAGTTCAAAAAACAGGTAACAAGAGAGAGATTTTAGAAAAGACACTGAGCTCAAGGGAGAATTTTTTGTAAGGTAATGGAGAGCTGCAAAGATCAGACAGATGTGTGTGCATACATACAAATTAGTGGTTTTATGCAGCGAACTTTGCAAAATTAAGATATTTGGTGGATGATCCACATTCATGACATAGAACCTCAGCTAGCAAAGCAAAAGATGAATGAAGATTGTGTTTTGCTTTTTTCTCCACTAGTTATTAGTGGTATGGTAAAGGGGAACTGAGGAGATGGATGAATGTTTGCCTGAAAATGGAAGGTATGTTTAATGGGATGAATTTGAAAGGGTTGACCTAGTAGGAGAACTTGAACTAAAGTTAGTGACCACTGAATCAGCAGATGAAGAGAAGTCAGCTGGAGAAAGAGGGACTATAATAGCAGTAGGGTCAAAGAAATTGATGGATTGGGGGTTTAAAAAGAGCTGAAAGATAAAGTAATGAGTGATTTGTGCACACAGAGCAAGGCCCAGTGTATTAAACAGAGTATACCAGAAACTGAATCAAAATCAGGGGTTAGTGAAAACTCACTAGAGGTCTTCTAAAGCTGAGACAGTAGCTGATGTTTTGACACGAAAGAAATGAGAAGGAAAAAGGGACAGTGAGAAAGAAAACAGGCAGGAAATTTCACCTTAAATCAGCAAAGGCTTGATGGCTTGGCTGAAGAATCACAGCAGATTTCTGTAGCATGGTTAGAGTTTTAATTATATCTGTGGCAAAACATTTCCTCATATACCTTCTCTGAAATCTGTCCCCTTCAATCTGAGGCTGAGGTCCTTCCTGAGCTACTAAGTAGTGAGCTTACAGTGTTTCAGAACTGGATTCCTGTTAATCACAGCAGTGTGGCAGTGAGATATCACTAAAATAAGTACACCTACTTCCATTTTACAGAAATGAGGAAAGGATCTCATGCCAAATAAATCCAAAAAATGCATAATGCATGTACTTGACTGTTGTAAAATGCTGACATTTTTTCTTCCCCATTTTCTTATTGCCAAAAGAAAGTTATTGCCTAGTCTTATACAATTATGCTGAATATAGTATTGTTGAAATTTACATACACGCTTGGAGGTTAGCATAAAGATGAAATATTATATTTTTCCTCCTTGTTGAATGAACTCTCTAGAATTTCTGCTGTTCCTTAAAAGTAATTACTAAATCCAGCAACTAATGCTTGCTTCTTAACTGAAGGAAAATTGAACGAATGACTGTGATATGAGTAGTTTGGTGGGTGAGGACATAACGGCTTCAAATTTAAGAATCCAGTTGATGCTAAACAGAAATTTCAGAATGTACAGTTTTGTTTGGTTGGTTTTGTTTTGTTGGCTTTTTTTGTTTGGTTTGTTTGTTTCCTATAATTTATTCGTATCTCCAGGCAGATTTTGGTAAGACTCACAATTGTCACTGTTGCTTGAAAAGGATAAATGTGAGTGTAGAATGCATACATTTTCTCCTTCATGAGTACATACTGACTTTTATTTACCTGTGTATGTTGTAAGTATATTTACTGGGTGTTAACTGAAACTCTTTCAGCTGGTAGACAATTTTTGTGACCTGAAAAACTCAGATATATCAAATTGCATGTTAATCAACTCCATTTTGATGAAGCAATTGGAAAACACCATCTCAGTTTTATTTATTACATGTAAATAAAATTTCTAGATATGTAAAAAAGTAAGAGCTATTTGTTTAAATCATTAAACCAGAAGAGCTCAAAGGAGAGCAGTAACTGGCCTCTACAATTCTCTAAATATTAGCATTCAATTTTTTTATCAAGATAGATTTATTGAGATCATATACCTCTAAGCTGGGTGGAACCAATTTTCCATTAAAAACCAGCGTGATGTTTGTTAGATATATGACCTTGTTTTCTTCTGATACTTTAAATAATAAGTTATGGTCTGAAGACTCACTTCTTCAGAAATGCTAAATATAATTAATCCCAGTAATTACACTAAAAACATTTGCTTAATATTAATATATTAATAAAATTAATAGCTTTAGCCAGATCTAAATGAAAAGTTATGTAATTTTGCTATTTGAATAGCAGCGGTTTAACTTAAAAGTAATTAACTACATATTAGAGAGCTGCTCTCTTAATTTTCTTTGAATATAGATAGTTCAAAGAAGTTACGCCATATTTTAATGACTGATAACACAGTTCTACCACAACTTATATGTAACTAAATAGTTAATATTATGCTGAATTTGAACATAAATTGGATTCTAAATTAAAGACCTTTGTATGGTTGACAGTTATATTTCAAATTTTTATAGGTCTGCCTAAAAATGTTTTCTTTCTCTTATACTGTGCAGAAATCTATAAGCACAGCTATGCCCTTTTTCTTCTGCTGAAATATAGTTATTGAATAGACATTTAGTTGAAAATTATCAGATTTAATAATACTGTCTTATTCTCAGCTGCTCTTGATGGCTCTGGAAGAAGAAGATTAAAAAATTTTAAGTGTGAAACCTAGCTGTCTGAAAGTGAAAAGAAGATGGACTCCTTACAAGGAAAATATGTGTAATGTAGTCAGTTTAACTGATCAATTAAAATATTTAAATATGTGGCAGATTTATATCCTGTTTCTTAAAAATATACGCAAACTACAATAAGAATCAAGCCATTTATCAGATTGCATATTTTCATTGGCGCTATCCTCTACTGTACTTGTAACTGTGATGTTCATCATCCAGAAATGGCATGATAATATGAAATTCTTGTTCAAAACCTGCACCCTAGGGAACTACTCGTTGGATTCTGAAACTGTATCAGTATTGATACGGTTTAAGTATTTTATACTACTGGAAGAACATAGAAGAATGTAACAGAAAATCAAACTCAGAGCTGGTAGAACATTCACTTCATTTGGCCTCTAATGTCTACTGGTCAATTTAAATAACATTTATTTCAATTACCTGCTTTTATTTTGTTCCTTTTAGAAAAGTGAAAAGAGTTGCCCACCAAACTTTGGGTACAGCCAGAAAATTACACATCTGCATGCAAAACTGCTGATCAGCCTGTCCAAATTGGCCCACTGTTTACGCAGAAAGGGATTTTGCTGGTGCAGTGAGTTCTTTTTCTGAAAATTTCAACATTATTAGAAATTTTAAGTTTTCATTCAAGTTCCTTGAAAAACCGTAGTCCTCATTATCAAAAGTATTCATTCATTGTAAAGCAAGTAATAAATCCTTTACTGGATTAGTCACCTATTTCCACACAAAAGCATGCAGGAAGAAGTAAAGATATCACAGGAAACTCGTCTGCTGAGAATATTCTGGCTTTTTGCCACTGAAAGAGGACAGGACTTTATTTTGGGCATAGAATTTGGATTCTGTTGGACAGGCTTCCCAGATCTAGATGGCAGGAAAGGCTTCATGTCTACACAAAAGATTTGAAATAAGAGAGGAAAAGAGATGATGGAGAGGAGGAAGAAATTATGCACTTTCCTCCTGGTCTTAACTCACTTAGATTTTCTTCTGCTGTCAGAACCTCACCCTCTTCTAATGGGGAAGAGAATCTGGGGGGAAATAACAAGGGAGGCAAACCAGTAACTTCCTACACACTGACATAAAGATAAGCAGAGAAGTCATATATATTCCTGTGTGCAGGAATTGATATATATTCCTGTGATATATATTTCTGTGTGCACCTTTGCTTATCTAAGGTGGTGTGACTGTGACTCTCTGTAACAAACTTAACAATTTCAATTATGCAGAATTTTTTATCCTTTAAAATATTTTATACATGAATAACTCACTTTCTTTCATTACTAGTCTCAAAAACATGACTAACCCTGGTTTGTTATGAATCCAAAAGTATCAAAGTCTCACTTCAGACAACACCCAGATAATTCAAAAGTCTGAAACTAACTTTATAAAGATCAGGAGTAAACTAAATGTATACACCAATATATTCAGGAGTAAATTTTCACTGACCAATAAGATAGGTCATCATCCTTCTACTATGTTTTTTAATTGATACCATTAGATCCATAATCAGTCATGTGCTTTAAAAACAGAAGTTGTATAGGTCACATAACCCATTTTTAAGATATCTGTCTAAGATAAGAGTGCTTTGTTAACAGCAACAAAATTATTGAAGGCTTTTTGAATTTTGCATTGCTTGAATTCAAATATGATTGCAAAATAAACTGACTTTTCTGCAATAATTAGAAGCTTAAATGTCAAAAATCTTAAATTTAGATTAATAATTTTCAATATTATAATATTATAATTTTCAATATAATAATTTTAAATAAAAATTGCTACTTATAATTGAAAAAAATTAGAGTGTTTCTAGCATTCTGACACTATTGCGTTGATACTGTCACCATTATATTATGGTAACAATATTCTGTGTGGGTAGCTGATATATTTGCAGATTGTAAATCCACTTTTCTTGCATCTTATTAGACACCTTCTGTAAACAATCAAAAAGCTAAAAAAATCAGTTTAATGCTGCCAACAAGTGGTTCTAAATCTTCTTCCACATCTTTTACAATATATTCTTAATTCCATCTGGACAGACGATATTATAACTTTTGGGTTGTGGAGACAAAGTATGCAATGTTTTCTGGAGAGCCTGTCCCTGCAAGAAACTAGGATACAAGCAGGAGATTCAGCTGGTAGGTAGTGGTCAAGGCATGGAGAGGATTAATGGGACAAAGTGACAAAGCAGCACAGAAACCTGGACAATAGGGAGCCAGAAATCCCTTTGCAGAAGTTTCTG
Organism: Melanocharis versteri; assembly: GCA_013397845.1. Lineage (NCBI taxonomy): Eukaryota > Metazoa > Chordata > Aves > Passeriformes > Melanocharitidae > Melanocharis > Melanocharis versteri. The sequence goes on along the minus strand of VZTG01002058.1, from coordinate 154,344 downwards.
CAAGACACAGAAGGATAAAACTGCTCACAAAAGACATGGATTTCCCGCAGCTTTGGCTTCATCACCTCCAATGGTCAAGCCAATACACCGTCGTCCTGTCCTGCTCTCCTGCTGCCATGTCACTTGAACGTATAATCTACTCGGAACACTTCCATGTCAGAGCAAAACACGCAGTCTTACCTCAACAATATCTGAATTCGTTCGGCTCTCGTGTGGCTCATTATATTCAGTATATTTCAGCAACACTTTGTCCATATCAGTGCTGGCATACTGGAACAATTTGTTGGTGCTGTTGAAGATGATCAGAGCAATCTCACAGTCACACAGAACACTAAGCTCATAAGCCTTCTTCATTAAACCAAATTTCCTCTTCGTAAAAGTCACCTGGAAAAAAAAGCAAAAGATGTCCATCAGAAATCCACAAGTTGCCCTCTTTAGTCCTTCTCCTTTTTTTCTGAAATATAGTGCGTGACTGCTTTGTCTTTGAATTGAACATGCTCAGAAAAAAAATGAATAAACACAAATACAGTTCCAAAATAGAATACATATATGTGTGTGTATGTGTTACACAAGGGACGAATAATACCTAATTATCACTGCATGAAATTTGAGATACAGGTAAGGACCATGGTGTATTTTCATTTAGTGGTGCTATGAAGTGTTGATACTGCATGTCTCTCTGCATTTTTAAATTCGGATACCCTCTAGACGTCATACATATTTCCTATCAACATTTAAAAGATGCACCTCAGATTAGCAGCTGTAAATACTTTGAACAAGTGCAGTCAATTCTGATTTTTTTTATTCTGATAGCAATTGACTTTGATTTTAAGCCCCTCAACCCCTGCTAGCTTTGAAGCAAAGAAACTATTTCATAAGCATATAAAGAATGCAAAAGAGATACATTGCTCATATAAACATACTCATGATACTTTTGAAGAAGCATCTAGTGTTAAAAATTCACACTTGTGAGAAATGAGAATTATAAAGCATGAAAAAAAATAGCTGGTCAGCAGCCTTTGAAACAAAGTATTTTCTGAACACACACATATAATATTTTATTTCATTTCAAGCCATATGTTTAGCAATATGAACTGGCATTTTTAGTACAAAGAGCTTTAGGTCACATTATATAGGAAACAAATAGGGATGTGCTTGTAAGTTCTCAGTAGGCCAGCTAATGCCTCGACATCATGCAAAATCCAGGCAGTATAAAAATTATAATTATTCTCTACAAAACCATAATTTTCCACAGGGACTGTTTTGAGAATGAAAGACCCGCACATCGAACAAATTTTTTTGTCTGCTTTTCTGCATCAGCTTACAACTTCCAGTAAGACACGTAACTTAAAATAAGAAGCTACTAAGAGCTGTTTAAGCTAATAGTATGGTTGAATTTTTCTCCTCAGTTTCTTTATATGTGCAATTTCTGTTAAATAATTTTCATTGACAGGAATTTTTAGTACAAAAAATGGTTTTGCTAAGCCTACAATTAATCAAACTTGACGGTCAAGGTACTTGGTATGTTAAGGACAGGCATACAACCAAGTTTATTGGTCTGCCTGATTCTGCATTAGTAGCTACCAGCACTTATATATCCATAAACAGTGGCACCTCTGCACTTTAATGCTGAGGCAAGAAGATTTGTCTGTCTGTGATTCATATGGTTGTTGTTTTAGCTTGGCACACTTCTCATGCAAGTTAATGCTAAGTGCAACCTCAGACTACCTTAACACCCCAGCATGTCAGGCCAAGAAAAACCTAACTTTTTAAGTATTGCTAGTCCCTACTTGTTAGACTCTCCCAGAAAGATGAGTCTTTGTGCCCATACTGCCAACACTTATTCTCTCAAATGCATACTGAATGCTATTCCTTTTATTTTAATTTCAATCATTTTAGCCTCTGTCCACATACTGTTAAGAAAAGACGGATTGCCATTAAAAATAATTATTCAAGCATTTTAAAAAACCACTTTTTACAGCGCTGGTCTCAAGAATGCATAATTGATAGCTAGTTCTTTCTAAATTTGTTTGTCATGGCTTTTGATATTTGGAACGAATAATGAGATAGGCAACAAAACTTCACTCAACTGCTAAATAATAATAATAATAATAATAATAATAATAATAATAATAATAATAATAATAATAATAATAATAATAATAATAATAATAATAATAATAATAATAGTAATCCTTGTCTTCAAAATAGTCCTTTAATGATTTCTCTGATCACAGAAAAATGTAATGAAATGGTTGAAAGGTACACACATATATATTTTTGTATGTATATATATAAAAGTTTGTTTCAGAACTAATTAAAGATACAGAAAATAAAATGTACTAATTCAACATATTTTTCTGTATCTAACATGCCTTTCAATCAACTTTTTGACCACACTGCTGTATGTGGAACATCTCTGCGTTTAGTGTGTTTTTCAGCATTAAAGTCCACCTCAGTACAAAAATATCCTTAAAGCCACTGTTTGTTTTTACTGTTAGGTAAAAGTCCTGAACATTTTGAAAAACCACCCAGCTGTGCTGCACAGCAGATACTTAATTCATAATACTTATCAGCAGAATGATAGTGGTTAGAGTTACTTTTTATGGACAGTAAAAAAACCCAACAAACCAGAACAATAAATAATCTAGATCTTCCTTTTCTCTTTCTTTAACATATAATCTTAATTGCTCCAAATTTGATTTGGTTTTAATTTCTTGACGTCTCTAATATTTTCTAAATCTACCAGATAATGCTTTCTGTAACTGCTGATCAATGGACTAAAGGCAATTGTATCTACTACTGTTTCACTACTTGTGATTTGGAGTTTTAATTTTTGAATATGTCATTCATAGTGGTTTATCTTTACACATACATAATCCATATACATAGATGTAAATTTATTATGGTTTTATAACAGTTTATAATAGAGAACTTTTCAAATGTATAGTGAAATGTCATGTCAGTTACTTCAGAAAAAAATTATGAATACTTTTCAAGACATTTAAAAAACAAAATCACCTTTTTGCATACATTCTTCTATGTGGTTACATAAGGAAGAGGAATATGCCATATGTTGAAATGCTTTTGTGAGCAATATAAGTAAATAGAATGTTTATTATTTAACTTTATTTGTTCAATTTGTTCACCATTTGCTATGTTATCTATATCTATCCACACTATCTAATAAATGTTCTCTAAGGTAGCAGATAATATTCTAGTATTGAAAAAGTTTTGTTAAGTGGTAAAAATTGGCATAAATTATTTAAAGCTTCTGTTCTTCTTTATCTAGTTGGAAGGCAGTGTGCCGCCTTCACCCAAAAACCTCTGATTACACTTGAACTGACTTAGTGCTGAGAATGAACAAGACACTCACATTGTCATGAACACAAACTGTAGCTACATCACCAAAAATTCATATTTTCACATAGTCTTATAATTTCTGTTCAAAGTACTCAGTCTTGGTAGTGTCACATAACAACTGACAATGTCACTTTGTCATTTGACATAAACAACACTAGTGACACTGAAGGATAACACGCATACAGTGAGAAAATTCATCAACACATTATTTCAAATAAGACACCCCCCAAAATGCATACACTTCAATAGCTCTATAATATTTCATTTTTTCAGCAGAAAGAATCAAATCACTACATGTTATTTCCTAACAATATTAGTCAAGATATGCTTAATTATCCCTGCTATCTAAATCACAGCTAATTTGTAGGTTTTTCAGTTAACAAATCCACTTCTCTTTGGGAGAAGGATAAGCAATTTAGGAGGTCCTTTTGGGATAGAATATTTTATTTTGACAGCGTGAAAATTATGAAAAAGTAAAGTGGAGTGGAAAGTGGAACAGATAGGAGGCCAATATTCAACGGTCTTTAAAACCTTCTTAAACATGTGTATATAAAACACGAGGTTTTCAACAATGATACAATTTCTAAATATTTATATGAGATGCTTGAATGCATAGTTTTCTATATATTGCAAAAAGAGCAGGGTGTGAAGGGCGCCAAAATTATTTCTGAATCCTACCAAAAATAACCTAAATTTTTGTATTAATTCAAAACCCACTAGTCTTTTATATTTGTTTTAGAACTATGGTTATTCTACTTATTTAATTTTTATATATTTATTTGAAACATAATTGTCCTCTTAATAAGAATGGTGGTACCTAGTAGGCAGGTTACTAAAATCTGAAGCATTTTCATATATGAATAAGCTTTAATGCTGATGACTTTGTATGGTGGGAACTAATCAAGATGTTACTTCATTATAAAATACATACAGTGAAGTAGTCAACTTTCAATTTCCTTGATATAAATCAAGCTGAGTTTTTTATGCATTTTGGATGAAGTTCTAACTAAAGCTGAAACGTGCTAAAAGAAAGGCATTGAAAAAAGAGAATTGTTTAAAGGGTGTTTTTCAACTTCAGCTCTGGCTCTTCTTCAGTTCCATGGAAACATCTCTCAAATGGCCTAGTCTATATCCACAAGTGGAGCTGTAAACCGTCTGAATTCAAGTGTGTATGTCACACACCGATATGCTCAATTTAAAGGACAATTTGGTGCGGAGAAGGCTTTCTTGTTTAATCACTATTAAGTTAAACTTACTTAAGCTATATAAATTAAAAGGTACTCTCACTTGGTTGCAATTACAAATTCTTTTATCTGCCAAAATTTTAATTTAGCTGTGTGGGTTTGTAAATGGGGATGCTAGCCACTGGAAATAGTCTTTAACTAAATTTGTAACAACAATTTTATACTTCTTATAGATTTTAGTGTATCAGTGAAGAAACAGAAGCATCCATAAATATTCCCATTTAATGAATACAGCCCTCAGGACACATTATCTATCTTTTTTGCCATGTGATCATTGTGTCCTTCTTTTGGTGGGAGTTGGTTTGGGATTAGTTTAGTTCAGTTTAGTTTAGTTTTAGTTTTAATTCAGGTCCTTCAAGTAATTTTTTCTGAAATCTCACAAACTATGAGAGGCTGAAGCATAACATCACTTCATATTTGTCACTAACAGTCATGGCATATGTGCTAAAACTTTATGTTTTCAAAGGAGCAATCCGGTGATGTTTCAGGCGATTCAGTCCAGCCAGTGCTAGAATATCAGCATTCTCCTTACTTCTTTCTATTCGGCTATACAGATATATGGCCGCTAACGTAGGAAAATGGAAGAAATGGAATTTTCACATAATGCTTTCCAAATACATTTCCTGCTGTTAAACAGGTGAAGAAGAGAGATCACTGATGCACAGAAGTATCTGAAGATGGCACCACGTTGTCAAAAAGAAATGCTGTCTGTTTGTCCTTATTTCATCTGGAATGTCTAAATTTCTGACACAGGGACTAGAGCAAGCACAGTAGATATGATGTATGTGATAAATAGGAGGTACTATGTGAGCAGTCTACCCACCTTCAAACATAAGGCCAAGTTGGCCATATGTAATCAGAGAGGCTGTTCACTAAAACATCACTGCCAGGCACCTAAGCACATCCTGTTGAAACCTCAAATAACTACTGGAGAGGCAAAACCTTTTGTCATAGTCTCTCCTCCCTTTTTCCTCTTATTTTCCTCTGATTTTTGTTTAGAACTGTTTGTCACATGAAGAGGTCTGGCTTAATCTTTACAACAACTCTCAAATGGGACTAGCAAACAGCACCAGTGCAGAATTTGATCTAGACAAACCTTCGTTTATGCAATAGTCAGGCATATCATATTAAATGAAAGACTTCCAGCAGACTGCTTCCATGTTCTTATAATCCTCCAGCATAATTTACAGGGATGAGACAGCATTGATTTGTGCTGGTAAATGAGCTATTGTCCCAGAAAGCCTCTAGAATATTGAGCTATGACTTGCTGAATAGTCCAGATAAAGAGAAGTTCGAGGAGGACATTCTAAAATAATAGCCATAACAAATAAAATGTTCATGATTAACCCATCTGAAAAAGAAGGTTTTGTATGTTACACCACATTTTTAGAACCTTCGTGCATAAATAACAGATCAAATACTTAAGGTAGTGATACTATTCAACCTGCCCAAATCCAAGACATGAGGGTCAATCTCATAAGTTTTTCCTGTGTAAAAAAAAAAGAAAGGAGGGATAAAATTGAAAGATTTATTAATTAAAGATGATACAACAACCTCAGAAATTAGGAGGTCCGTCAGTATCAATATGCTTCCCATTTTATCTCATAAATTAAGATTTAAGACCAAACAGGAATGAAAGAATAATAATGGCTAATCTCTGATGCTCCACTTCCTTTTGTTGAATCGGAGAGACATGATTAAATCCTTTATACACATATTTACAGATATGTACAAATTTTGGGCAAAAAACATAATCTCAAAAACATCGTAGCTAATATAATATACACAAAACCGGATGTATATTTTGGTATTCTATCACCAGTTCTGGCAGGTACAAACAGATGTTTATTGCAAAAAACATGTTTACTAGTTCTGTGCTGCTAAAATGTTCATAAGGTAAAGGTCAAAGAATATTTCATTCCCTGCTGAGCAAATGGTCAGGAAGCACATTTGTCTGCATTTCCTGTCATAACAGGAAGAGTGTAACTTCTTCCTCTCCACAATGGCTTCAGTTCTGCTTCCTACCTCCAGCTCTTTCTCCCCCAGGGCTTTCTAAACCATTCCTTGCAAGACAGCAAGACTGTGCCTGTGTCTGCCCTATTTTTCAGCTCTGATGTGTTGGCATATGTCTCATCCACTACCGTACTCTCTTTACTTAGGCTTCTTGCTCACACTTTAAATTAAAAGTAATTTGACTTAAATATTTACCTTATGATAATTCACTCTAAATTATGCTCAGAACTTCAATTTGTAATACAAGCACATTTAACCTTATATATTGCATTATAGAATTTCATGGTTAGTTTCAGTAGCTCTCTTAAAGTTTTACTTCTCAGGTAGTCTGGCATAACATGAAAAGTGTTGCCAGAGTTGTACAGATCACTACAAATCAGGAGTCTTGAAAACTTGGGGTACAATTATTTTCTTGCAGAAACCTAACTTTACTTCTGAAACCCAAGGCCAATGTCTAATTTTAATGCTATATTTCAAGTATATATCTGCGTGCAATTTAATATAAGCAATGAATAAAAATATGTAAAAGATAAAATGTGTGACGTTTAAGACAAAGGTTCATTGAACAAAAATTATGCTTAGTTGCACAGTCAAGCAGTTACATTTTCATGTGAAAACACTTCCCTGGGGGCAGTTGGGGAAATCTCATATCTTGGATAAAATGAAGATGCTCCATGAAGGAACAGTGAAAATATAAGGAAATAGGTGGAAAAAAATGTGGTGATGTTTATTTTATTTTATTTTATTTTTTAATCCATCTTGTGCTTATGTTAGCATTAATATCCAAGGTTCTTCACTCTTTCAACAGGGAAGCTTCTGATTCAGACTATAGTCTCTTACCATTTCCTTTTTAATAGAAGCACAGACGAAAATAGATATATGAGGCTGAAATTAATTTTGAAACTAGCAGCATTAGGTATCAAAGTCAGTAGAACAATTCTAGGTCTTCCTGTAAATGGTCCCTCCAGGATATTCTTCCCCTGCCTCATTACCTCACTTTACTTATCTGCTTTGATTTGTTCTCTACTCAGCTGATACCTCAGTAATTCTCAGCTCAGATTTTCTGAAATTAAAGGATGGTAAAAAACTCTGGGCATGAAAAAGTTAAACAGCAAGTGTTTGTAACTGTTATACCCTGCTGATTTACACAGATGTGAAGTTTTAAAAAGGGTGTCTCAATATTAAGCACCTTAATATTGAAGTGTACACTTCCTATGGTATTTAATAATAGTTAAGGCCTCAGCAGCTCATTATGAATTGAAAGAAATGAACACTGTGCAGAATCATTAGATAAGATAAACTTTTAATTGTGACTCTTCAAAAGCAGGAAAAAAAGGCAAAACTAATGAGCAAGAAAATAATAGGGACAAAAAATGGTGCATCACCCTGTAAGGCTTTGTATTTCCTAATACTAATTTGAAAAAAACCCAGGGTTTAAATGCTAGAGAGTGTTCCAGATCTGACACCTGAATATCATTGGGTCAATATGCTCTCATTCCTGAGTCAATATACCTCTGGATTTAGCTCACAGACCATGGATTTAATGAGATATTTTGCGAGAGACCATGCATAAAAGTATGACAATATAATTTATGTCATTACACCTATTTATTTCAGGCCTGGACAACCCTGTCTGGATGGCTGCAAAAAGTTTCAGATGGTCCCCATCTAAAGCAGACCACAAAAGGCTCTCATTAAAAATAACAAAATATTTCACATTTATAAAAAAACACAGAAAAAGTACAAGGACTTTTCAGAGGCAGAGGAATACAATTTTTCCTTCATGTGTTGACCATAGCAAAGGTAGTTGAATTATTTCTTTCAATTAAGAAAACATGGAAAAATGAAGTTCACACATTTTTTCCAAATGACTTTCCTCTTTTTCTTTTTTTTTTTAACCAATCTAGAAGTATTAACAGAAGTCTTCTCCAATCTGCTAATTTAAAATTTCTGCAGAAAGAACTTGTAGCAGTCAGGAACTTCTAGCATCAGATATCAATGATAATATTTTTGGCTATTGATTCTGCTGATGGTGCAACTAATATCATGTAAGCAGTCACAGCCTATTTGAATGGTCTGTTGACAAGTCTAGCATAACCTCATGAACCTGAACATTATTACCAGGGATTTATTCCACATTTATGAAGACTATATTATCCAAGAATTATCACAAGAGTAAAAAGAAATGTTTGGTCACATAGTCTGCTTATAACAGGATTCACCTGAGAGTTTTCATTTCCATTTAATACTATGGTGGGAACCAAATTACGCAAAATAAATAAACATTTAATCTAGGCCTGGCAGTTAATCATTCTCCTTCTATGTGTCAAATAGCAGTGAAAGGGAATTTTTCAGATAGGCTTCTCTGAAACTTTTACAACCAAAGAGAATTCATGATCATTCATAGAGTCAAATATTCTTGCCACCTTAGTCACCACAAGGTATCAATGAGGACTAGAAAAATACAGCCAACTTGCAGCCCACAAGAAATGACATTAAATCAATGGCTTCTCCTAGTAAAAATCCTGAATTCTGCACTCACTAAAGTCAGTGTGAGAACTCTTAAGCGGGCCAAGGTAAAAGGAGTGGGTCTCTGATGACTGGGTTGCAGTAATTTTCCTTTAATTTATCCCCAAATGTCGAAGTTTCAAATAGTTTTTGGATAAGTGCAGATTGTATCCTCAAATTGCACATTTCTGTGAGATTTGCAGCCAGAAATCTGACTCTGGATAGTTTGAACTTACATTTATTACCAGCATGGTCACTAAAGTACACAAATCAACCAACTAGACTTGCTCAGAAGAAATTCTCTTGAAGGGAGATCAACACTATTTTTGTCCTTCCCAATCCACTCATACAAGCACTTTGAAGAGTAGGAGAGTGTCCTGCTATAGCAGATAGTAGTGTGGAAGAAAACAGCTGTTTCACGAAGTGAACAAGTACACCATGCAATGGTTGACATAAATAACTATCCAGGAGGCTGGGAAAGTGAGTGGAAAAGCAAGGACAAGAATTTTGCTCCCCAGCTGTTGTAACAACTTGAACCCTTTTAGAAATATTCTGCTTTCCAAGTAGATTCACCTTTGCACTGGGAGAAAAGACAGAATAATAAAACTACTGCTATATCTCCTCATTTGATATGTGTTCCACATATTTTTACCAGCATGTGCAGTACTGCAGAGGATTTATGTGCTTGAGAACAGCTGAAGATGCACCATCCAGGTATATCATATCTAACACACCTTGTATTGTGAAATCACACTGTGCTTGAATATAAGCAACAACATGGCAGTTTCTATCCAAATGACTTTCTACCATTCCTGCAAACATTTTTTGGTGAGGTAAAAAGAAAATATCTCTATCTGTAAATGGAGCTACAAATGGGCTTTGTGGAACTGTGCTTGAGCTGGTAGCTTAGCTTTACTAATCAAAAACTTTAAACTATTTTTTTCTGGTGCAATCTTTTAATATTTTTTGTATATATTTATGCAATCAAATAAGAAGACAATATAGGAATATAAGCAAGTTAATATTTTAAGATTACTGTAAGTGTGCAAGTTACAAAACAAATAAACATGCTGTTATGCTAAAGCAGCAATACCTCATGATATTTGAAGAACCAGTGAGGTTTGTGAAAGAGTACATCTCATATAAATAGTTAAAATATCAATAAGTTATTATTGAAAATCCAGTTGTATTTAATCACATAGATATTACTACAATTAAAAAGCCTGATCCCACAGTCCAATGAAATGATGAAAATCTTTTCATTTGATTAATTGAGCTTTAAATCAGGGCACTAAGTGCAAGATAAAGTCAGCAGAAATACTTAAAAAATTATCATTAATATATTAGTAGAAATAAGAAGCAGAACTAAGCCAGTTTTACAGTGTGGAAAGTAAAATAATGTAAATCTGTACCTCCAGCCTCAGAATGGCTAATCAGCATTACCAAATATTGAATTGGGATTGTTCAGCCCAGAAAAGAGAAGGCTGATGGGACTTAACTACAGCCTTCCAGTACTTGAAGGGAGTCTACAAGAAAGATGGAGAGGGACTTTTTACAAGGGCATGGAGTGACAGGACAGGGGAGAATGTATTCAAGCAGAAGGAAGAGTAGGTTTAGATTAGGTATTCAGAAAAAATTCTTTACTATGGGTGTGGGGAAGCACTGGCACAGGTTGACCAGAGAAGCTGCAGCCGCCCCATTCCTTAGAGGTGTTTGAGGTCAGGCTGGACGTGGCTTTGAGCAACCTGATCTTTTGGAAGCAGTCTCTGCTCATGGCAGTGGAGATGGAACTAGGTTTCTTCTAACCCAAAATATTCTGTGATTCTATGAGTCTAAGAAATGTTAGCGAGGCAAACACTTCCTGCACTAACACTACAGTTTTTAGCATTCTAGTGGTACAGTTTTATTCATAATTATTAGTTCTGAAAGCTGGTTCTGGGATTCTTGAAACTCTACTGTGAATGATTTGAAAGAATAGCTGTCTTCTTTTTTAGAAGTATATTTAACCCTGTAAAAGATATTTTTTTTTTAATGAAAGTGGGGCTAAAATCTCTGTAAATCCTACATTTGAGCAAGTGAGTTGAGATTGAAGCTCTTGTATGAACCAATGTTATGAATGGCAAAATTTTGTGTTATCATTTACAAAAAAATTCGGATTTCCTTCAAAAAGAAATCATTTTAGTATGGACAAGTTTCAAACCACTACTGACTTAATATTTAATAATAAATTCAATTCAATATTTAAAATCCAATTTCAACTCCAAGCTATAAGACAATTAAAATAAATATGATGATAGTTCTATATTGTTAGAATTATTGCATTTTAGCTTGTCTCACAAGAACAGGCAATCTTGAGGGAAAACATAAAATGTATCCATCATAGGGAATATTTTGCTGTTACACATGATTTTCTGCCATAGAGATCACAAGTTACTACTCACACTACAAAATTTAAAAATTCTTGGAAAGCATATTTAAGGACTATAATTTGTTGTTATGCTTAGGCTGAGTTTTTTATGGCTTTATAAAATCCTCTATGACTAACAGCTTCTTAAAAAAATCCCTGAATATATGAAGAAATTTATGGCTCAAATTCATAGTACTACTATTTTAATAGTAACTCAGTATCAAGCTCTTAAAAATCAGCTACTGAAGTTTATTCCCAAAGTGCAGCCAGGTGTATGAAGAACATTAATCATAATATTAAATAATTATATGGAGAGATTCTCACAATTGTGAGTTTCAACAGTTTCAACAAAATATCCATCCATTTACATCAAATGTAAACAGCAGCAATTTTCACCGATATTATTTGAAGATTTCAGTTATTGAACTTTATTTTTGGGAAAACAGGGAAGCAAACTCTCTAATTTATGATCATATTTTAACTAGCAGAGATAGTGCTCATAATATGCGACAGCTCCATAGCCATTTTATTTAAAGCAGAGGTAAAAATTAGTTAATCTGTCCTGTTGGACCTATTTAGCCTTTGCTAAATAGTGATGATCACTTGGTTTTACAACTACAACATGCTAATATTCTTGTATGTGGATTTTATAATGTGTTAGGCTATTCAAATTCTTTTTAAAATTCAGACAGGAAAAGATGAAACTTTTTTATGAAGCATTGTCATTTTTATATGGAGGTGGTAAAAATAAAGACACTGCAAGGGTGAAGAAGCATAAATAATTGAGATGTCTGAATTTAAATGAAAGTCCTCATATTATAATAACTCATATTATAACAGTTAACAAAATGTAGTACTAAACGCCTGTATCCTGTAACAACTTGCAGATGTGCTAACCATGTATATTCCAGACGGAAGGCAAAGCAAGTGTGGAGTAGAGCACACAGCAGTCTCTCTGGAATCAAATCCTCAAGTAATAACTTCCCAACTGTGCACGTTACTAAACTTGAAAACACTGTGTGTGAGGTTTCAGGTTGTTCACAAAAGTATTTTTTCTTTGATAGTCTAACATGCATTGTGTATATGTATACATATATGTTGGTATATGCATAGGTACACAAAGCTATCAACTTTTAAATTATAAATATAATACGATGTTTAAGTCAGGTATTTTTGCAACTCACCTGTCTGTTACGTTCATCCATAATCCTTGTAATCTGAATCTTTTTTCTCCCCATAGTCCCCGTTTTTTTTTCTCTCCTTCTTCCTTAGAATTATGTATTTTTCCCTTCTCTTTTCTTCCTCTTTCCTGTTTCCTCAAAACAAACCTCCTTCTTCAGCACTTGCACTACTCAGTTCACAGTCCCCTGCATCCGTTCCTGCTAAACACAGAAAGGAAATCAAGGGTTATTATGAAATTGATAACCAGATGAAAGTTAATATATGGAGCTGTCCAAGCATCCTCATTATAATTTAGTGTACAAGTAAATTATAATAAAAATTTACTGCACCTATAAAATAAGTAATGCATGGAGGAAAAAATTTATTCAAAGGCTTATTTTTATGGAATAAAACAGCAAACAGAAATACATCAAGAAATAAAGAAAAAGACTGAAATACACATTGTGAAAATTTTAACGGAATTAAGTGTCTCTAATTTTAAATATCACCCAGCTCTAGTACGAAAAATTACCTAAATCAGAAAGTTAATGAATTTTTTGAATCTATGCATGCTAAGCAGGCCAGCTAATTCATTTCTGAAAGGAAAACAATTTTGTGTTTTGACAGCAGAGGTGATAATTTCCCTCATTGTGCAAATACGATGGACATTTATTAAAATGTTACTTGATATATAAGAGATGTCTGCTACTTTAAATCCAAAGTTCTTAACCTTATTCTTTAAGAATATAAATTAGTGAAAATATTACTGAAGATACTTGAAGAAAACATTAGTGCACTCCTTCCTCATTTCATTTTAGTGTAAATTCTAAAATGTTCTGACAAAGGATTTATAACCTGCAAACACATGTTTTCTTATAAAAACAGACTAATAGAGGCAGATGACAGCTTAAGAATGTTTTGAAAAATATTTTCACTGCTTCAGTATTGCATGAACTTTACGATACTGGCTTTGTCGCAGAGCTAAGGAGAGATAGGTACAGTATATAAAAACACACAAAGGAAACATATTTCACAAAATGTTATAAACCACATAATTAATTTCTGTCATACCCGAAGTATTTTTAACAATAAAAGAGTCCATGGAAATAGAAAAAAATACAAAAATTATTTAGTCTAGTATAAAATAAAAGACACAAGTTTTTTCCCTGGTATAATCTTAATTTACCATATTTGTATATTTATATATTTTTAATAGAACAGCACAAAGGTTTTTGAAACACAGAATAAGAAAAAGAAATCTGAGCAATATGAATTTAGATATTCTTTTGAAGTTTTTATGTTAGCTCCATAGTGTAGTAAAAATATTGCCTTGGAAATAAAAAAATTGTAATTTTAAAACAGAGGCTGTTATTTCCTTATGTATTCTAAACGTATAATCTCTCAGCCGACCTGATAAATTCTCACAATATGTTATGTAACACTAAGCAGATATCCTGGTCATTTAATCCACTATTTGACTCTGATTCAAAGCTATGAGGTAGAAAAGCTAGATCTCGTTCTTTCTGATCTTCATTTCTCTTTTGATTTTCTTTGCATACATTAAACTTTAAGCTGCTCAAGTATTTTATCACTCTAGGAAAAAAAATAAATTAATGAATAAGCAGTCAGTCTGAGTTTTCTAGCTAGCCACTATGATGCAATTAATCTGTTGGGCAAAACGAATGTTCAAGTATAGTACTATTTGTGTTTCTGTACAAGAATGTAATTTTATGTTATTTTCTGGGCTTATTTATATATCATTACCATAGTGGAGAACACAGAATGTGGAACAATTCATACTGTAAATATAATAAAATGTAGACTGCAAAAATTCTTTACTGCTTTTTATATTTGAACACAGTAGATTCTCACTGCTTAAAAAGATACAAAGGTTGTTGATCACATTAGCAACAGCAAAAAAAAAAGTTTTAAAAAAGTCCAAAACTTTGAAATAAATTTATTTTGTAAATGTACTTTTAAAAGCCTTTTTCCAAACAAAGTTAGGAGACAGTCTCATCTGATTTTCAGTGTTGACAAACAAACCCAGTCTATTTTTAGAAACAGTTTTACATTTCCTTGGATGGGGTTGCTTTCCTGTTTTTCCTATAGTCTTACCTCCAACACAAAGCACAAATTAGAATGGTGTTTCCCATGTGCATGCAGGACTCAAACGTGTCTAACAGGCTTTCTCTGTAGAAGCAAACCCATACTCTAATCCACAGCAAATGCATGTGGAACAACTTCCTTTCCTTTCATTCAGCTGAGGCCAGTGGTGCTATCAGTTTACAAGGCTGTGTCTGCCTAAGCTTCTATTCACTGCAGGGTGGAAGGTCAGGGTGGGCAGATTAGAGCAGTTGTGACTGGTTAGTGAGGATGAGCTGCTCTGCAGACCAAGATGCTGATGCTGAGTGAGTTCAGAAAGAAAATCACTTAATGCTGAGAAAACTCTATCAGGAAGGATAAAAAAATCATAGTGGAGGAGCAGTATGTTGAGTCCCTCCCACACACTTACCAGTTCCACATTTAAGACTAGTTTTCAAAAAACAACAGCTTTTACAGAAATTTTAAAGTCAGAACCTTTAAATTCCTGTGATCTACTCAAAATGATCTTAAAGTAATCCTTGCAAGACTTGACAAGCACAATTTTGTATAAAACATATAATTAGGTCATCTGTATAAAACATATAATTTGCAAAGAAACATAAATTTGCTTCAACAGGCAGTGAGTTAAGTTTTCTTGCATGGATTAAAAAAAAAAAATCTTTCTTCCTATAGGTCCTAGTTTGCATTTTGCTTACTGGTCTAATTTCAAATAAAAGTTTTTCAATTTTTGTCGAAAATTTGTTTCCTTTAAAAAAAAAACCCCAATATCTGCTATTACTACTACTTGAAACAAACTGGGAAACCTCCAGTATTCCCTATATCTCTCTTACTCTTTTACACAGACACGCAGACACACAGACACACACATATATATATACACACACACACCTATCAACATATAGTCCTTCAAGTGCTTTTCTTACTATGTGTTAGCTCATAGTTCTATATATTTCATTAGTACATCCATAAAATAGATAGTTGGACTGATTCCCAATCAATGAAATTCAGATAAGTAAATTAAGTCATCCTATGCAAGGGCTATAACCTTCAAAGCCTGGTAATTTCCAAGTCAAACAGAATGTAAAGAACTCTGCAGACCAACAAATCCCCATGGCTGCTTAGGATTTCACCAGCTCTCTCAAAACCTTTTGAAAGTTCTTGCAGGATCAAGGATTGCAGTATTTAGTATTTAAAGTTCCTGTTAACTGTTAAATTGTTATTTCACTAACATTAATAAAGCACATTGACTAGAAAAGTTGAACGTACTACAAAAGTCAAATAGTACTGCAGGCTTCAATTATCTAAGAGAATCTAAAAAGGAACTTTGTTGAAGTAGCTCCACATAAAAGAAACCTTCCAACTTAATGATACAGTCACGTGCAAACAAATTTCATTTAATGAAGCACAGAGTTAAATGCTATTTTGTTATAGTTTTCTCCTTTTTTTTTTGCACAGCCAAATAGTAAAAAAAAAACCCCAACAAACCAAAACCAAAACAAACCAGACTGCTTACAGAAAGAGGAACTTAATTTTTGGCAGTCTTCTATTCATTATATGATTTGGCAGAGGCAGTCGTAGCTGACAGAAGATTGATCTGAGCCTTGAGAAGGGAAAAGAGCTAAAGGACAAACGCAGCAAATCACTTGACCACTCCTGTCTCTCTTTTGAACACTGACACACAGACATATGCACACACATATACACACATGCACACCCACTATCCCTTCTCTGCAGCACAGAAGAATCTTGACAGAATGGCAGGAAGCACGCACAGAGCAGTCAGGGAAGGATATTATGTCAGCAACCACAAACAATAAAAGGTGTAAAGGTGCTTCCTTCCCTAAACTGTTCCAGAAGTGCAAAATGGGAACCAAAACTGTCCACTTCCTTCTCTGAACAGAACTGTCTGAATCTGCTCTGCTGCAACACCCCAGACAGAGAATCCTTTGAGCAGTTACACCAGGAGAAATAAGGACTATCAAAACAAGACAGTAAAAATATTTAATTTATAAACAAGAAGGCAGCCAGAGAAAAACCAAGTTAAAATGTGCTAGAGTTCAGCATTTTCATGGTTGCTTTACAAAAGCAACAAAGTTGTGATAAAGATGTCCTTGTTCCATAAAGCAGCTTGCATTCTGAGTGGATTAATTAGGTTAAAACTGAAGAACAAAACAATATTTTTTTATGATGCTGATAAAAGGAAGTAAACAAAAAAGTGCTGTTCCCTTTCTCCTACCATTTATATCTTGATACATAAAAGTAACTGTAAAGGTCCATGAAATCTTTTTATGCAAACCTGTTTTCACAAACAAGTTTTGAATTTGTGTCTAAAAATGTGAGTGTACTGAGTAAGAAGACATTGTCTACTTTTCTGATGAAAAATTAGCTGCAAAAACTGCAACATAACCATGAAAATCAACAGTGAGGGACACATATTAAGATGAAATGGTCACTCAAACAGTTTCTGTAAAAACCCTGACTGGCTATGTTCCACACACAAAGACAGCTACGCAGCGAAGGAACAGCTGGGCATACTGCATCAATTCAAGACATCACTCATTTTGTGTCTGTCACTTTGGTCTGGATATAGTTTAAAGAAATGCAGAGAAGGGTGAAAATAATTATCATCTATCATGTTATCTGACTGAAATCAGCTGACATTAAAGATAGAAGTTGTTTTTTACATTTACATGGTGGTTTGGTCGAATGGTCATTAAAAAAGACACAGTTTAGGCTATTAACAGAAGGTTATGATAAAATAATATATGTCATCACCATGGCAATATACCAGTAAAGAAGCAATGGTATGATCTACAGTATGGTTCTCCAGGCAGAAAGCCATGCAAAAATGAATCTGAATCATCTTAAGCTTTTAAACATCTGTCCACAACACTCTGATTTAGAAATTAAACATAACCTACGCTTACGTGTTTTGATCTTATGGGCAGGCTGCCATATGAAAAGGTTGGAAGAGAGTTAATTTTAATCTACTAAATTTAACTCTCAAGAGATCATGCATTTGGCTACAGGAAATACAAAACAAACATTTAAGCCGTAACAGATATATTATAATAGATGAAGTACTAGAAACTACTAGAGAGACAGTAAGTCAAACCAAAAAGTCTGTACATAAAGAAAATATTTGTATTCTGTAACTACCAAGGCTTATTATCTTTTCGGTTATGTAGCCTGACTTCTGACTTATGGCATGAACTTAATTTACAATAGAGAATAATTCAAGGGCAATGCAGTTCTGAACCAAGGCAGGAGTAAAATGTTCATATAGTTGCAAATTACAAAATCATTCCCTATATGTAAGTTGTTAGAAGTTTAAGAGAAAACTTAAATAATTTGATTTGAATTCATATTTCATTAATTTTTTTACTGATTTTGAAAGCATCTGCTGGACTTATTTCAGCTGATACTCCATTTATTAGTTTATTTGTTTATGTATAAAGGATAGTAGAATGTGTTTATTTTAAATCTGAACTTCCAGAGCTATACCTTATTTGCTTGTCTACATTTCAACATATTCCTAGTATAATGACAATGTAGCAATGAATTGCAGAAAATTCCTCTCCTGCAGCTAAGTTACTGGCTTAATCAATACTGTTATTTTCTATGCCTTGGAACAGCCATGAGAATATTTTGCAATGTGATTATTTTTAATTTGGAATGAAACACTTCTGAAGAGTTATTCTAAGAATGCTTTGGACAGCTGTGGTCTATGTAGCTTATAACTCAAATACAGTAAGTACCAAGTTATCTCACAGAGCAAAAACTTGTGCAGCATGGGTGGAAGAGTTTCTTGTTTTGCCAAGTTGCCCTGAAAAGTTTTTTGGGACAAACTAAATATCATTGCCAAAATATCAGAGAAGGTGATACTTCCTAACAGTTGCCCTATTTCACTACGCCACAGACACTACTTTTCCAGAGACAGAGGTCTCCAGACACAGAATACCTTGTCTGTAGCTGTCTCTCTATTTAAACCAATCCATGCTTGTATGAAAGGAAGAGTGACTTTAGCACATTCACAGGATGTGCTGAGACACATCCATCCAGTGCAGTGAAGGAAGATTTTACGAATATTGCATGCATGCTATACCAAACCTGGTCATTCTGGTAAAGAACCATGACAGGAGACCAAAATACTTCCAAGTGATCATGGAATTTGCCACAGATGATGGGTCATTCCTTGCAGCAGTGCACCGAAAGAAGCAACCATTAGATGAAAACTGATTGCCTGGACTGCAGTAAGATACGTGCCTGCTATTCTTGAGAAAGAAAGGAAGACCTGGCTAATTTACAGCATTTCTGAAGATGGCTAAAATGAAGAGGAGTATTTGATTCATAAAACAAAGAATGCAGACACTAACACAGATTTTAAGGAAAACCATTTGGTGAAATGCTAGTATAGAATACACACCTGTGAAAAGTCAATTTTTAAACTACATTGACTGTTGGGTGATATTTCCATGCATACCCATCACCCAAAAGAAAAAAAATTAAAGTAAACAATTTGACAAAAAGGCTTATATGTTTATGATAAAGTTCATGGTGTACCCTTAGCATCTAGATGGACATAATGGGAGTCTGACGAATATATATGGAATAAGATCCATAAGATATTTCAGACTGGTTCAAGCATCAGTTGGACACACTAATAATAAACGGGGAAAAAAAAGGAATGGAAACTGGATCACCTAATTGGTCTGAAATGGAGACAGTACCTAGGAATGGGAACCTGACTGAAAATGGAGTAGGGAAATTGGACCACTGCAAATTCACCTAGGAGTCTCGACAGTTTTGAACTAATAATTTGATTGGATTGAATTATAGTTACTAGATGCATAAAGACTATCATAAAAGGTGTTTTACAAATTCAGTCTGTGATTTACTGAGCTAAAGAAGCGGAAGCATTTCAGTGGTCAACAGGGTAAAATTTAGCACCTTAGTTGAAAAGGTCTTGGAGCTACTCTGATTTGGGTCTACTTGTATTGAAAGATATCTTGCATACCAGGTAAAATATGAGTGTCACACTTTGGGAGCAGTCTTAAACACAAAGGACTATAGAGAGTATTGGCTTATTACAGAAAAAGTGCAAGATCTCTAGTGTTAAGTTATTGCATCACCTGAAAGCAGTGTCTGACTGTGGTTAGATCTAGATGTACCGATTTGTTACTAATTTTGTATGTGAGGAAGTCTGTGGAACTTAAATCCCCAAAATAGCTGTTAAGAATCAGTGGACAATTCCAAGTATTATTGGAAAAAGTTATATAATACAACATCAAGTCATAGTCTGAACTTGGGTACAAGTGCTTAGAAATGCCAATATCAGTGACAGGCAATTTTAGATTTCCTCTATTGAAGAAACTACGGATTAATTCTCAAAAGGATTATTTCCTAATAGACTTTTGATTACTTTCTGCTTATAATTTGCTGAATTCAAGGAAGCTTGGTACATGCACTTAGACAGTGTCTATCTAAACTATGGTCAATGATGAGTCTAGAAGCAATAGACTGAATGGATGGAGAAGACAATTAAATTTTGGATAAAACAGATGGACTTGTCAAGATCTACACAGGCCTGGTCTTTGTCTTCGTCCAACTAGCTCCAGAGAAATTTTATACACCCTGATCCAGGTTCCTCTTCTCACTTGAAGAGTCTTCCTTTGGAATCCTCCAAAGGAATCCTCTCTTTTCTCACTGTAATCATGCATATATCTATGTTTAACAACAAAGCTGAGTTCTGCTATACCAGGTTCGTGCTGCACTACCACTTCCTCTCTCTGAGGAGGAACAAAGACTTGGATTGCAGAAACCTCATAATCATATTTTGAAAAGGAATGTCTTACACATTTCCAAATTCATAATTTCAGGAAGTTTTTAGAGAAAAGAGAAAGCTTTTAGAAACAGTATTTTTGTGGCATAAATAAAAGGAAGGAACCATAATAAGAACCCAAAGTGTCTTTAAATTACTAAGCAGATATATGACTGAGCACTGTAAGTTGGTTCAAAGACTAAACTGAAAATTAGGAAGGATCAGCTAAAGAGGTAGAATAGGGGAAAAAACTACGGATGAAAATACCATAAAACTGGAAACATGAACATAGAAATTAAGAGAAAAAACCTTGAGATGCGAGTAAGGTCCTCATACAAAAATCTTCTACCAGAGAAGAGACTCTATAGAAACATTGTCCAGGGGTTAATACAAGGAATCCTTTCCAACATAATTAAACTAAGTGACAAAAATTGCCAAGGTAAAGCTTAAATGAAAGCAAAACCATTTCAGGTTTGTGATGGGAAATATCTTGATGGGAAAACTGTATAAATATGTTGGGGTGGCGTAATATTTTTTTCTGGATTGGAAGTGTGGTTTATGGTGTTGCCATTTTAACAGTAACTTGAGTAATGTCCAGAAGATGAAAGAGATAGAAGTTATAGGATTATGCTGGTAAGCATAACTTCTGTGATCTTATAGTCCTGAAAACTTGAAAAAAAAATATCAAAGAACTCTATTAGGTATTATTTTGTAGAGGTTTGTAATTTGCGATGATAAGAAGAAACGGAATATGTAGAGATATTGGGAAAGAGCTCAGCGGATGGGGTAGGGAACTCAAACATTAACACCTGATAATGGACATCAATTCTCAAGACTTGCTGCATTTAGAGATGTAATAAATCTTTGTAAACAAACAGTATTAAGGAAATATTTGAGTCACTTGACAGTTTCCCTGCCCTAACGGCAACAACCTATGTAATACCCTGAATTTGGCTAGCTACTCAAGCCAAAAACGGACAATGACTCTTAAGCATATCCCTTAATATGGTTCAGTTTCCTACCAGAGAAACGAATTAATCAAACTTGAAAGATTTCACAGGTGTCCTGAGCCACTGAAATTCCACAAAATATATACAAACCCATGGAGTCCCAGGGAATTTCTGTAAGCCAGGCTCCCAAGCTGTTTGAGAGTATTTTGCTGTATGATAATACCTTCTCAGGCCTGAAAATTTTGATTATAATGCCTTAGATATTTTTTAACTTATTTTTCGCTATTAGATCTTTTATGATGCAATCAGCCACCCAAGTCCATCACTGACTCTCCGAAGATGGAATGAGTCTCAGACAGACATGACTTTAAATTTAGAGAATATTACTGATTTCTATATTACTGATTTCTATTTCTACTCCTTTTAACTCATACCAACATGATAACAGATCCACCACTAGTACTGAAAAAAGAAGTCACACATAAATGTTGTAAGCAGAGCTAGTATCTAATATAGACTAACAATTGTAGAAAAAATCAATTACCTTTAGGTTGTATAGTTCTATGGCTCCTCAGTGTACCCCCAAACTTATCCTTTGTTTCCAGTTATAGAAGCTGGAAAATGAGATATATTATCTCTCTCTAGAAATAATTTGTCTATGGTATTAGACCATTTCAGCTACAAATATACTACCATAGAAACAAAAGGTTGGTTTTCTCATAGCATAAACCTAAACATATAACTCAAGTTTAAGTACCACTATTTGTTTTTTAATGCAACCTCAGATCAGTATACCCTTCATCTGGTAATTTCTTTCTTAAAGAGGAATGATTAGACACAGATAGGTTCTGCTTCTCTTTTTTGTATACTCAGTTCTAGAAATACATTAGTTTTGCTTTAATTCCTGACCTTTCCAGAAATGTCAAGAATTAAATACAGTTCTTCTGAAATGTAGACTGCACAACATTGTGGAGAGCTGCTAAGCTGATAATAGTTCATTCTTTTTGTATGAATGGTAATATGATAAATATACGTATAAAAACGATGACACTCCCTGAACTCAACTCCTTGCCCAGAGACAGCTGCATGCTGAAAATGAGGAGAAGAAAGAAGAAGGAGAAAAAACCAAAAAGCAGGGGAAATATATCAATCTTCCAATGACCATGACAACTCAAAAGTCTTCCAATCCCACTCAGATAATTTTTTTCCCAAGGACAAAAGGAGATGAAATGTATGTCAGTTACATAATAAAGCTAATAATAAAAAAGAGACTCCCCCACCTACATTTCACTGTAGAGAAGTGAGGAACTACCTCTGTGAAATTTATATCCTTTCTAATGGCAAAGCTCATAGATTAGGTCAGGTTGCTGCTGTTAAACATACAAAATACAGACAATTTACATAGAAACACATGAAATCAGAATGGATTTACTCTGAAAGAAGGGAAAAAAAGTATGGTGGCATTATAGCAAAGAAGCACTTACAATTACAAAGAACTTACAAAGCCACTTGATTGGAAATAAATCTTGCACGTATATTGCCTTGTGCCTTGTGTCTGCAATTCTGCATGTCCAGGGTGAAGTATCTGTTGGAGAAATGGAAGGTCCAGACTACCAAAAAATAAAGTATGAGGCCATATCTGTTAGTGCTAGCATGCCATAAATCATTGGCTGAAGCTATTTGCTTTCTACCTCGTGGCCTCATCTTGACAAGAAGGATTTCTCTATGATAGAAGATATAAACTGGATTCCCACTGGTTTGGAGCTAGGAAAATGCATAAACAGATAAAGCTGATTGTAAGAAAGCAAAGATAACATGGAATTTGCTATGTAAAAAAAGTAAATACATACCTCATGGGAGAAAAAAATTTCTCTGAAACAACTGGCCTAAAATGCCTATTGAGGAAGAAATGTTCTGTTCTAGTTCTGTGGGATATTGTACAACTTTTATTTTTGTGCTTAGTGGTTAAAACCAGGCAAACAATAGATATATTTCTGTTAATAATATTCACATGAAAATAGAGAAAGAGACAACCCTAAGATATACAACACACTGAGGAGTTATGCTGTAATATGATAAAGAGCTAAAAGAGCTGCGGCTTTGTATTTGCATTAGTTACAAAGACATAAATAGCCTTGTCTAATTTAGTGTTCTGCTCAACCACATCATAGTTCATATTTAGTTTTTGAAAACTGTGCAGAGTAACTAATTCATACTTTCCACATGAGGAGTTAATCTTCTAATTTTTCACAGAATTGGAGTCTTAACAGGTCTTACCTCAAGACTTGTAAAAGCAAAATTTCTACTGAAATGGATGGTGTTTACCACAGAGGTACACCTGCTACTCTGTAACTACAAAAGCCACAAGTGAGCATCACGCACTGCTTATGGAACCTCAGCTATAACCACTCCATTAGCACATGCAGCTGGATTTATTTTTTCTCTCATACAACGCACTGCATTCGACAGAGCCAATGCAAAAAGTCAACATCCTTGACAAATATCAGAAAATAGACATATAAAATGTTCTTAATTTGCAGAAGGAAAATACAGTGGAATTTACTTGACAGTCTCCATTCTACCTTCAACGAGCATTTTCTCGGTCTAATAGGATCACTGCCAGCATTGCTCAAATTATTATTATCCTAAAAACATGCTGAAGGAGAAAAAACATAATCAATACAAAGATAGATTAGCTAAATCTTATTGTGGCTGTGAATGTACATTACGTTTTCTCAGAAATGGCACTTTTTGAGCTCTATTGATATGTAAGATAATTTCTGACAAAATATATCCTTAGAAACAGGCAGCTGTGGCAAAAGTAGCAGGCAGCATAATTCAAAGGACTGGATTCAAGGTTGGGATACAAACATGTCTGAGATTTGCTCCCTTTTGTGTCAAAAATATTTCATGTCACTTACATTTTTTACTCAGTTTCTCTGTTGGAAATCTGGGGATGAAGAACCTGCGGATTTGCTCATGGAAATGTTTTGAGAGCTAAGTACAGGGAATATTTATTATGCAATAGAGAAATTCTGAGGGCTATACTTTTATCTGGCATAATCAGTGAGTACATAAATAAAGAAGATAATTTAGAATATCTAAAAATGCATAAAAGTGGTGTTAAGGGCCAAGATAATGATAATAAAAATATTAATACCTATATTTAAAACCACTCATTTCAGAAAGTTATAATTAATTTGTATACCTAACGCATTTATATATGCATGTTGTTGTAGCTCTATCGTCCTTTATGCTAATGTATATCTTCTTGAGATAAAGATATTTGACAGTACTGTCATATAAGGTCCAACAAGGTACACAGCAGATACATCAATTTCCTGTTTCTTTCTCTATCTTACAGCATCCTAATCAACCTAATTAAAGCTTAGTTGATTTGAAATCTCAGATGACAATTTGTTTAACTCTATCCCACTGTGGTCTTTTTATAAAGAGAATTAAATTTGATCTTCTGACAGCAATTATTAAATGATCCCAACTGGCCCCAATTAAGACACATGGCTCACAGGCCTCAAAATCCAATAAAGTTCCAAGCCTTGTCTTTCACATGTATATCATTATCTTGTTTTATTTTCTTAAAGTCAACTAAGCTCATGTTAGCAAGTAGAACTGAATGTCATTTGTAGATTATTTCAAGATATAATGTATCACTTTACCTTCACTGGCATTCTGAAGTAGGGACAACACATTCAAAATCATAATTTTGAAACCTCTCTCTAATTCAATTCTCCTATCTTTAATGATCTTCACTGTGCTGCATATGACCTACATATGCTTACTTGTAAAATACTGCTGACAACAAGTGGTGGCTAGAGAAACATGTTAAATATCCATTGTCTGAGTTTTGCACTGCCTACAATTCTCCTTATAGTAATACATTTCTTCTGTAAGCATTTCCACTTGGTTTTCAGCTCTCCACTGCAGAAATTCAAAGAAATATGATGTTCAGGCAAATTCTAAGGTTAACGTTTTTTACCTTTAATTTCTGATCTATTTTTTCCAGACATGTTCAGTGATAATCTGTGAAGAAATGTTCCCATGATTTCACATAAAGGCAGGTAGCCCCAGGATTTGGAACTCCTTGATTGTGTGGTACTCCAGGGAAATAGCTGAATTAAAACCACCCTCATGAGACTGAAGTAGCTTCCATACACATCTGGCTCTTATTCTAAATTCTAACACATGCTTAGAAATTTAATCCCTATCTTTTCTCTGAAGAACAAATGGAACAGATTTATCTGATGCCATTTGGTTTAGGTCAAAGCTGAGCTGTGTAGTGTTCCACTAAATTAATTGTAATGTAATTGATACTGTTTGACACAGTTTTATGACCAGGCTGCTCTCTCACTATTAAAATATGTAAGATTTCAAATTTCCGCACATTCACCCTCAGGACAGCTTTGAGCAAAAACACTGAAATACAGCACACATTTTTTGTCTCAGTATTTCCAATGAATCACTGTATAAAATGAGATTAGGTGTACAAGTATCATCAAAAGATTAAGTACCAAATAAAAAACGCAGCAACTTCCATTGTGGTGATTTTTTTCCCTGAATTTCCTTAATTTACATACTGAACAAATGCAAGCATGATTTTCCTTAATATAAAAAAGATAGAAAGACACTAACTTTCAGTGCAAAATTTTCTTTACTAACAGAACGATGTGCACGTTTATGTAAAGCACAACATTTCCTGGTGAGCTGGGAAATATACTTTTTTTTTGGTAAAAATTTAAAAAATTAAAGTGAGGCCAATCACTTCTCAAGTAAAATATGTTTCTTTTTTGTTTTAACTCGCAAATATTATGTTTAAGAATTAAAAAAACATTGACTTCAAAAAGCAGGCAGCATTTTTGCTTCTGGAAATGCTATATGACACCAGTAAACTTGAATGCAATAAAGCTGAGAGAGAATTTCTAATAAGGCATTGAAATTTCTGAATATTAACAAATATTTCAGTATATTGTTAATTATTTCTCATTGTATTCTAATAATTCCATACAAGATATTAATTTTAACCCTTTTGCTAAAACCAAGAGACCCTGTAACAGCTTTAGTTTAAAGAGCTGAAAATATCCTGTGGAAAAACTCAGTACAGAGATCAGATCAATCCAAATCCTGCCATTACTCAGCATGGCAGTGACGTGCAGATGTTTGTAGTGGTTTAAGAAGCCAGTGGGGGCTGGAAACTCTACATACTCAGCTCCAACATGATTGCAATTGAACCTCATCAAAGTAAGAGCTCATAATTTTTCACAGAAAACAGCCAATTAACATATGTTAGAAAAAAGCTCCCACAAAGATAATGTATGATTAACGATCCAATGCAGCTGTCACAAATCAAGTCTACATTTTAAAAAGAAGTATCAGCCTGGGTTTCTGAATGTTTGCATTGACAATGGAGACTGTATTTTAAAAAGCTACAAAGAAGAAGCCCCTAGTAATAGTATTTCCTCCAGGTTTGGAATTAGAGTTTTGAGAGACCCACCATGATTTGCAGTTCTGGCTGTTGCGCTATAAATAGTTAAGACCCTTGTCAAAATACAATGACTATTTTGTTTTCGTGCTGTTTTGAAATGCAGACCTTCACTGTGAGTGAGGTGGCCTTCATTGATGTACTTTGCTGTCAACACAATCCTCTGAAAACACAGCATCTCCTTATTGCTACCAAAAATGCACTATAAAGATGTGCATTGTAGCCCCAGGGCCAGCATTTTGATCCTGGCTATTCAAATGCATGGCCCTGAGTGAAACTGCGCCCCAGCCAGTCCTGTTATTTTGTATTTACACTGCCGAAAATGAAATCTGAATGTTGCCTGCAACCATAATTTGTAGAAAGAGAAGGATTTAAAATAGTTTACACATATATATGCACGGAAAGTGAAGCCTGTTGCTTTACTAAAATAGAACACTTACGGTGATGTCTAATCTGAACAACCCACTTTACTCGTCGTATTTTGCACAGCAATATTTTAATTCCTGAAACACTGCATAAATAAGCTGCTGGTTTTTTACAAAGCATTATTCATTTTTCTTCCTGCTATCATTTAGGATCACATGTGACAACCAGTAAACTCTGAAGTGACTTGAATAGTACCTTTTTTTTATGTGTGTGCATATGTGAGAGTGTCTGTCCTTGTGTCGACATGGCATTGTAAAAAGGAAGTGCTTTCTCTTTTCTGTTTGAAAGGGATCAAAAAACCCCAAGGTTTTGAAACTCAGTAGTTTGACTGGACATTAGTCAATGTATTTTTAAAAACACTGAACTCCTATTCAACCATATCTGGCTAAAAATAGACAAATTTTAGTTGGTGCTAACAAAGAATAATATAATGACAAAGGTATTCTCCAGAAGAGAACACCATGGTTTGTGGCATTGTGATGGTTTAATGTGGATGTTGTAATATGATGGTTTTTAAGGCCCTTTTCTCATGCTTAAAGTCCTTCAATGATTCAGAAATGCTGTTTCCATTAATCTTACAGGCTGGAGTTTCTGTCATCAGCACAAAGTTAATTCTCTCAAACCAGAATTCATTATATTGTAACTGAAGTGTCTGGTGAATACAAAGCTATTGATTCACAACCCCTGAATTGGCAAAGACTTTTCAATATGCTAAAACTTGATATGCGGAGAGGTCAAAAGGAAAACCTAAGCGTTTAAAGCTACTCATGTGAGCAAGACTATCTGAAAAAGATCAAAAGCACTAATATTTCTGACCCATTTGCATAGAGCAGAAATGGATTATATTCTTTGACATTCCTCACTATGTTACATTATGATAAAAAAATAATCCATATGAATCACTGTCCCTTTTAACAAAACACTGTGAATAATATTAAGGTTATGCTACTTTTTTTTTTTCCTCAGGAGTGTGTTCATTGATTCCCAAGCAATCTGTAACATTTTTGATTAAGATCTCAGAAACAGCTGAAAATCCCAAGGCTTCTCTACTACTGAAAATTCATGACTTTTACTGTCCCCAACTAAAGACAGTAAACTGTGCAACCTCAAACAAAAAAGATTAATTTCAATTTTGCAATGAACATACAAAAAGACTGGACAAAATACATTCCATATCTAATAAATTGTTATGTCTGTAACAGAAAATTCACTTTTGGTCCTAGAGACAGTTTGAGGTGAGTAATAATATTCAAACTGCAAAACAAGCAGTACTTTACAAATGATACAATAAACAAGAGTCAGATGAGAATTGTATATTTCTTCTTATACTTTTTTAGACTAAAACCACATTTTGGATAAGACAGATTCAAGTTTAGTATGTCTTCCTGATAATAAATCTGCTTTAAAATCTTCTGTTAACAGTAAGAACAGAATAATTAAAACAAGTCCTTAATTGTATCTAAATATTGTGTCAGAGTGATTTCCTAGGTTGTAAACCTAAATTTCCTCTCTTTGTAGGTAATACGAAGATAATTTCACAACTAGGTCATGCATAAATGACCAGTAAGTATCAGTGCACTGCTATTAAACAGCATATTTTCCAAGAATATATATAAAATTGTGGCTTATTTATCACAATATCTCCAGGTAAGAAATCTCCAGCATTCTCTTTTTTGCATCAGATATTACAAATTATGCATGATGAAATACTTTAAGTACATTCATCCTGCTATCTATCCATGTTGTGCTGCAAAAGTGAAAACTATCTGAAAACTATCAGTAATGCCTTCTACTAAATGGAAATGTCAACAACATGCCATAACATAATTCAAGATGTTTTTACAATTATTTCAAAATTCAGAATGTAGGGCTTGCAAACAGAGTTCATGAAAATAATATCCCACTTCCTGACTGCTTCTGTGCATATGAAATTCTGTTGAAATCTTTCTATTGGCTTTTACAAGCTTAGACTTTGGGAAAAAAGTTGAGAAATACTGTATTAAAGGCCCAAGACAACTTTAATATCAAAGCTGTGGACTTGAAATGGCCTTAACCCATACATGTCTATGACACTATCTCCTTTAAATAAAAGAAAAATATGTTGGTGCTTCTCAGTCTCTCCAGTAAGTCCACTGGTTGGTTCTGGAGAGGAGAGGTGAGTTGCCATAATGTGGAAGGCTCTAAATCCTCACAGATTACAGCAGTGTTATTCAATAACAAAGCATCACAAAAATTAAGCACAAAACATTCAAACAGTAATATTTATTATCATAATCATCCTCTTACTCTCTACGTGTCACATTAATACAAAGGTTCTACTGCTGTTACTTAGAGATGAACACTGAGGAATCAAAGGCTCAATTCTGCAATTTTGCATGAAACAACTATAAAATACTTTGCATATGTTCAAGAATAAATTAGGAACTTTAACAACTACAGCTTTCACTGTTAACATTTCTAAATTACTGAGAAATTTGGGATAAAATTACTGGGGTACTTTGGATACTGTCGTGTAATTTTGATCATCCAACATTTTCCAATACTAGTCCATGGCTTTTCTTTTCAACACCAGCACTCTGGAACAAGAACTAGCTGATTTATTTCCCATGTTAGAAGATCTTGTTGCTCAGTTGTCATTTTTTTCCTGGCTCCAATAGATGGAAGCAAATACCTTTCTGGGTTACAGGTTTAGTGTGGTTTTGGGGCTGTTTTTTCAAGTTGAAGTATTTACTTCTGTATTTTTTTGTTCGTTTTCTGTTATCCTTTGATGTCAGATTCGCAGATAATTTATTTCTGTTCACAGGGCAGTTTTCTCAGATGAGAACCATGCATTAGTAAGTCTGTAGCTCCTGCTGAAACCCCTTGCAGGGATAAATAGAGCTTGCAGCAAATCTACATGAGGTTGTTTCTGGAAATCCCACTGCTGCATGATTTTGTAGAAATAACCACTGACAAGACATATGAAAGAATTTGTGGTATGAATTCATGTGTGTATAGACTGGTAGTTGTCAATCTCACTGTACAATACCTTGTCTGCTAAAAAAGCTTGGAAATATGACATTGTGCATGCTTTTGCAAATTTGGTTAAGCCACTGCATCACTCATTTCCCTTTATCAATGAAAAATACACTCATCATGATGTACAGCGTCATGTCCATTGTAGGCTGGTTTTAGATGGATTTAAAGTACAAAGTTTTAAAACCACAGCTCACTCCACTCAGCCTGACTTATCTGATAAAAAGCAGAAGAGCAGCAAGAACAGAGAGTCAGACACTACCTGGAATAGACTGTAAGGGTACTTTCAAAATTAAGCAGGCTTTGCACCTGCCACAGACAAAGCATATTCTGCATCAAGACAGGTAACCATTCAGGAGAGTAGTAATATTTGCTTGTTTCTTAAACTGTAAGTCAGAGCCATGCTCCGCTGCCATGTAAGAGGGTGAGATTAGATGTTCATCTTTTTCAGACTTGTCAACCTCAAAGAGGTGTCAAATACTCTAAAACTGTATGGTGTATGGTCACTCTGATTAGTGAAAAAGACACTTCCTCAAGTTGCTACAGTCAAACCAGCACGTGCTGTGATCCTGTTGATTCTCACAAACTAATCAGGGTCAGTCAGGGTCAGATTTATATATTCTTTAGGACAGGGACAGTATCTGCCGGTAAACTCCAACAGTAAAAAGAATAACAGGTTAAATAATGGGCCTCCAGTCATAAGACTCCAAACCTGTATAGGTAATAAAAACATTTCAACCAATGATATTTTGAAGGTACTACGCTAACAGAAAAGAGTGTGGTACTAACGAATTACAACCAAGATCCTGATAACTGAGAATGTTAAAGATAGCAATTAATTCTACAACGATTTTCATGTGCCTAACATCCTGGCCAAATTCCATCCTGGATCATTGTTCTGCCATACACATTTTAGTGCAGCTAAAGAAGAAGACACTCTTTGCTTTTTGGTTCAAACAGATTTAATAATATTTTGTCCTGTTTGAGGTGCTCTGCTTTCAGAGTCAGATGAACTACGGTGTTCCTTGCTCATATTTTTCTTATAGTAGGTTGTGTAAAGGCCTATTTCATATGCAATTAGAGAGCTTTTTCATTAACAGGAATTTCAACATATCTGAAGTGAGCAAAGCCTTTCTCTTTTACTTTTCTAGAAAAGTAACACAGAAAAAATGCTTATAAAAACTTACTTTAAAATTAATAAAGATTAATGAAGACATGAACTTTTTGCATCCACCTCCCCCTGAAAGTGAAATGAATATCTACATTCTGATAAAATTGATTACAGCATGGAGCTTTTGGAAATACCAGCTTATGGATGACTATAACAATGCCATGAAGAAAACAATGGATTAAACCTAAAGTAATGACAATATTTAATTCTTGAGCATTGTCTGAATAAATCTAGAATTATCTTTCCAAGGCTGAGTCTCTGCCCAGTTTTGTCAAATACCAACACTGATTTTGAGTAGATTGTTTAATGTTTTCTACTGGCTGTACTTCTTTTGCCTGAAATTATAGCTTGTAATCAACCAAATTAGTCTTCCATTTTCCAAGGTGCAGGGGGCAGAATTCACTCATACAAAATAATTCATCATTACATTTTGGATTCTGGTTTGCTGTCAAATCTGTATGAGAAGGTAGTGATATATTTGGTTATATTTTTATGGAGTTTTCTCCCAAAATTTTGGCCATCTTTCAAATGAAATGTGTGAAACTTTTTACTTGACAGAGTAAAAATCATTTTGGAATACAGTAAGACCTAAAATTACATGCAAACAGGGTATATTTTGAGCCTGATCTCACTGAAAGAAAAGTAACTTGGTGAAAAATATGGTACTACATACTCAGTACATTAAGATCATTAGCAAGAAATTACATATATTTTAGTCAATATCTGTTGTGAGATTGATATTTTATAAGTATTATAGACTTGAATCCTTTGTGAAATTCACAATGAATATTAACATAAATTGTCACATGGTTTTGACTACTGCTAGACCTTTTACATTTTACTGCAGAAAGCAGGCCCAGTGTCATGGCTGTGAGGTTTGTAGCTGTTCAGTAGGATCACATGTCATATGCATTATGAAACCAAGATGTGTGAAGGGTAAACATGTGCATTGCATAGAAATATTGGCTCATCTCAACACTGCTGTGCACCTGTTGCAGTGGATTCTTTTAATTCTTCCCTGTGCATGGAATAATGATCGGTAATAAATGATTTAGTTCTACATCCTTTTTCCCTTCTGTCAGCTGGGAAATCATGAAAAAATTCCTAGTTTGCATTTTAGGAGTGACTGTGTAGTCTCTGTAACTGAAAATCTGATAATGCTGAAGTGTAACATTTTGCTCTTGCTGTCTTTAGTAAGCCTAAGATTTTTAAAGATTAGCACAGCTCTTCAGAAAATACGTTCTACAACTGGAGTTCACTTTTAACCTCTTGCTGCTTTTCAGCGATTTGACCTGAGATTATGAAGCAGGTTGATACCTTGCTCATATTACAGCTTACAATCTCTGTTTTGACTTTTTGCCTCCATGCACGTGTATCTTGTTTCACTTTTGCGATCCGTAAAAGATAAATACATTTGCTACATAAAATGAAAGAGAAAAGGAAAACACTTTGAAAGTGTGCAATAATGTTCCTACTTTTGTACATATTTAAGTAAAACTGGAGTTTAAATGAACATTATATGCAATGTCCTGAAGAGATGAAGCTTCCATTAGAATCAAACACATAGATCTTTAAGCAATCAAACAACTCTGATTTATTCAGTCATCTGACTTTTCTGGTGTCTTCCACCTTAGTATCTGAACTCATGGCAAAGCTCATGGCACCTCTACTTTTATCCTACCTGCTCAGAAGAGCATTTCTTTTGGTAAAGGGGAAAAGTTCATAATTTTAGTTCATCTCAAATAGACTAAAAATACATCCCTGATGCCATGTTTTTAATCCTAATGCAATATTCCGGCTTTAGGTCACTATGCAACACAATCTGAACATGTTAAAATTAACGACAGAAAAAGACTTCAGAAGAAACCTTTACTTATGCACTTCATCGAGTCTCAGGGTGCTACAGTAAGGACTAGGATAAAATGAGATACAGAGAATTTAATTTAACATCCTGGGCAGATGCTAGTCCAAATACATTGGTTCAAGATATGAAGAAAAAATAAAATATGTATTCGTTTGTTAAAGAAATGGCTTTTTTTTTTTTAATATATTAGAGATATTGTAAAATTCATCCTCTCATAAAGATTACTTTTACAACGCTGCTAAGGTCAGAGTCAGCCTGGGTTATCAGACACAGACCAGTAAGTGTCAGACAAGCAAGATAAGCTGCGTCTTTCTCCTTTCTGTACTGCCTAACAGCTACTTTCTAACTGCATGCTGAAAAACAGGTAATCAAGTAAGAGTTTCCCTTCAGTTTGAGATAAATTTTGCATTCTGACACACTTCTTTCTTAGTAGTATAAATCCATATGTATGTAGGGCATAAATCCCAGAAAAGTGACCTAAGTATCCAAACAAGAGGGAAAAATAATATAAAATATTGTCATCCTTTAAGGATAAGTTTAAGTCATCTCAGTGTCTTTTTCTAGCACAAAGTTGCAACCAGCACTGAAATACATTACCTATTATTGAATGTATTAGTTTTACACTTTTGATTTTCAGCAGTGTTTTGGGGTACACTGAAACAGAAGAAGGTAATATTTAGCAATGAATAAATATGTAAAATATGCTGTATATCTTTCCCAGTAATTGATCAATATTCTCACTGTGAGCATCAGGTATAGCATGACTAAGAACAAGTAGTATGTTAATATTGGTTATTCAATCCCTGAACTGTAATAGAACTATTTCTGTACTTTGAATAAAAATAGATTAACACATCTCTTTTATCGTTTTGTATCTAGGGAGAATAAATCATAAGCAAAACCATGGTATTCCATGATGCCACAATAAAATTTGCTCATAGGAACCAGTGTTATTAAAAAAACCACATTCTACTGAGATCGTGTTTCAAGGCCTAATGATTAGGAGTAATTTACCCTGAAGACTATCCAGTAATGAGGATTTGTAAATTCCCAGCTTAATAATACGTAATACTTTTAAATTGTTTCGAGAATTATTTGGGCTAAAATATTCCTTGGTATTGCCATTGACAGTAATCTATTGGAAGACTACGAAAAACAACAAGACCAAAAAAAAATTTAAGAGTCATCCATTTGCTAATCTTAGAGAGCAAGGAGTTTACACTGAAGTAAAATTTAGGAAGATCTAAATGTAATGAAGTTAGCTTCAGGTATGCATGTCAACTTCCTCCACTTCCTTTTTTCTTTTTTTCTGAAAATTACAAATTTGTAAGATTTGATGTAAGAAGAAGAAACCATATACCAACAACCTTTTTCCCCCACTTCAGACTAGCTTTCATTTTGTAATAATGCAGTCTAGAAAACATTCTGAATTCTGATCATTTAAATCAGATTATTTAAGTAACTTGCACACATGAGATAGTTTAAAATTTAAGGGATTTAAAATTATTTAAGAGGACACCATCACATCAAACAGGCAAAGTCATAATGGGGCAGCATTTTACTTGATGAAAATAATTATGACATTAGTACAACATCCAAAAGTAGTAAACTTGAACAAATGCTTAAGTCTTTGCAGTACTACCACTTGTAGCCCCAAACCTACAAGCATGAATGTATATGCCTAATTTGAAGCACTTGAATAGTTTGCTGCAGAACTCTTCTTGTACCTAAGATTAATTACATATGTTATGGTTAATATGAATAAAATCATAGATGTTGTTACTGAATCCCAATGAGTCAAGCAAGCCAATGAGAATCTGAAATCAATGACTTTGTGAGAGATGGTAAAACAAATCCTTCAATCCTTCAATCCTTCCTGCAGTTAATAAACTTCTGATGCATTCAAGTTTCGTGCATCTAAATACAGTACTGTATTCAGGTGAAGGGGGGTACTATCAGTGCACGGAACAGTATTGGGAGCAACTTGGTAAAAAGTGTCCCAACAAATTACACAACTCAATTCAGGTTATGAACTATTAGACTGAAAATTCAGACATGGAACTGAAGAAAATAGCCCTATGTCTTGTACAAAATACTTCATGAATGTCCACAAGTGCAGAATCTATCTGACCTCACTGAAGCCATTAACATTTGGCATCTAGTCTAAGCTTCTACAAACATAGTCTTATTCCTTTATCACCTACGAAGAAAATTAGGCACGACACTAACATAGCTGTAAACATCTCACCATAATTACAGGGACAATAATAGAAGTAACAAGATGGACAGCAGGACAAGCAGACAAGAGGATTCCTTTCCATCTACAGCTTTGTACAGCTTATGCCTAGTGACTTACAATGCATAATACGAAGAAGAAAGTGCTAATTCCTTGTAAAGAAGAGGAATAAAGATTCAAATGCAATTTGTAGAAATACATTAAATGTAAAAACAGCCTGTGTATTATTTAGTAAACAATTATATTGACATACTGTTTATGTTTACACAAAAAAGTTCATGCTCTTGACATGAAACATGAAACACCATTAAGAAGTAACTATCCTTAACTACATCAGTGGAATGCTTAGGGAAAATAAAATTTGAAGGGAAAAAAGGGAAAAATAAAATTTGAAAGAACAACTTCAAGACTTACTGAGAGGAACAGGAATAAATATAGTCCTAATAGGAATTACACTGAGCAATAAGAACGGATTAAAAAAAAAGTAGTCAAGAATGTATATTTAATTTTAATGTTTTCTGATAAGGATTCTGATAAGACAGATTTCCTGGAGGAGTTCCTTAGCTGAAGGCCTATCACGGCAAAGGACATAACTTGCCAACCTAAGATGTGATGCTGAGATTCCTAAAATGTGCTGTGGGGGTGGTGATATCTGTCAAGATGATATTTGTGGAGGAGTTTTTGAAAATAGCCAAGATCTAAACCATTAAGGATTTTAAAACTAAGACAGCAAATTTTAAAATCAAACAGCTACTTCATAGCAGATAAAGTAAATGAGTGAAGGTACAAGGCAGAGGATTGTACTTGCTCAAGACAGAATGGAAGTGTGTCACTGCATTCTGAACAGGCTGCAAGTGACAGAGCTGAGCTGCTGAAAGCCTTTCTAGGAGGGAATTACAATAATCCTCTCCATCAAAAGGGCATGTGCTGCTGCTATTAGGTCATCACAGGATAAATAAGGGCACTGTCTGCATCAAGCACACCACTGAACAGACATTTTTCAATCTCATTCACTGCAGAAATCTCCACAGAGGAGAGGGGGATGAACCGGGTAAGAAATTTTTACTACAACTTCCTACTGCTCTCAAATCCCCAAATCAACTGTAGTAATGTGTAAAAAGAGAGAGAAATCTCCTAAAGAAAACAAATACATGATGGTAAGATTTGTGCTTTTGCTGTGGCCAAGGCAGAGAGAGCTGACAATACTGCGTATGTGAAAAGAAGAGCTACATTTCTGGAATCCCTTGTGTGAGAGTCACCCAGCCCCTTTTCGCTCAAACAGGGACAAAGTCTTTGATATTTAACATTCCTGCAATACCCACCATGAGCACTCACTTCACAACATGATTTTGGTGTCTGCCACTAACCGTGAATGTCAGTATTTTATACTTTGCAGAAGCATAAAATATTTTATCATTACTCCGACAGCCTGCACCACAAAATAGTTGGCTTCTCCCAGAATCCCAGAATACTTAAGGTTGGAAGGAACTTCTGGAGATCATCTAGTTCAGCTCCTTCATGCAAGCAAGAGAATTAGCATTTGGAATATAAAGTACTTGATTTCCTCACGCTTGAGCAAACTAAGACTTTCTTGCATTTACACGTGTTGAATTGGCCTATAAACTGAAAAATATGTTGTAAGTAACAGTACACAAAACCTCTTTGTGTTCATAAATCACAAAAAACTTAAATATGCATATAAATTAAAATATCAAACTGAATTAAGGTAAAAAAAGAGATTACACGCATTTTGAAAACATTTTTGTAAAAGTTACATTTTGAAAGCATATCAGATTATTCACATTATCTGTGAATTAAAGTATTAAAAATTAAGCACTTTTCAGCCCCCAATGAACAGTAAATAACTTCCTTGAAACTGAAACCTTATGGGATAGATACAGTTTATGAAGCTTCTGGTAGCATGATTATTAAAAGTAACAGCTTTTACCCCTGTAGCCTGACTGAATTTGAAAGAAAGTTCATAATGGAGTAGGGGAATTAGCTGATGAACTTCTGTCAACTATCGCAGTAGCCTCCATGAATAATTCAATATCTGCCCCATCCCCTCTATGTCTCAACAGACTAACAGCTGCAGCTCTCAAATGACAAGTGTTATTTTTTCGGAAGCTTCTGAAAATAGTACACCGATCATAAAATAATGTATATAACAATATTTTCTCTCCCTGCTTTTCGCAGGAATTTTCAAATGGAATTTTTTGAGTTAAGCAGCAGGTCTACAGAAACAGATGGGAAAAGAATTCAGGTCTTTTACTAAAAATTTGGTCCTTTATCTTAACACAACTACACAATATACTCAGATTACTGTGCCCCTGAAACCTCATTTAAATCAGCTTTGTGCATGTACGAGCTACAAAATTACACTTTCATAACATGTATCTTTGTTGTGGTTTCATGCAGATGGGAAGAAACTTTCTGGTCGGAGGTTTTAGTATCTAATGTTATCTGTAATGTGCTGTGTGAAAATTTTATACTTAAGGATGCCAGAAAATAGAACGTGTTTGGTGAATATTTCGACGTGGAAAAGAGTTTCTCCTGTGCTAGCAAGACTTTGGTAAATGGGAAAAGAAGCTTAATGAGATAGTAACACAAGTTTCCTTGTGCAACTAATAGCCTGTACCACTAGCCCAGTTTTATGAAGTTCAATAATTCAGAATAGAAACTGTACAAATCTGCTTATATATTTTTTTATTAAGCAAGATAGGCAAAGAAACCAAAACCAGGCAAACTCTACTCACTCAGAAAAAGACCTTCCACAGTCACTAGGCCTTACTGCTTAAAGGAAGAGATCTCTCAGATAAGTTTGTATAAACAAGTTGACTGTTTTTCAGTGTTATTATGTAACAGTGGGAAGGAAAATATTAGCTTAATGTAATGCCGAAATAGCTACAGTTTCCTGGTTTACTGAGAAGCTACTGCATGCAGCAGTTCTGACTGAAAGCTGTAGTGGACAAAATCTTTTTGATGATACAAACTTGCTGCTTTGCTTTGCTTTTAACTTTAAAAAATATATAAAAATTATGTATTATTATTAAATAATATATATAATATATTATTTAAAATATATAATATTTCTGTCCATAACCCAGCTTCTGCTTATAGGAAGCGTGTTCAATGCACAAGAGAAGAAAAAATCTGTGCCTTGCATGCCCTATGTAGATAAACACATTAAAAATTGAGAAAATATTGAAGACTTGAAAGTGATCATGTTGACAAGAGATTACGTGTTCCTTAAACATCTGCTTTACCTTCTTGTAATGAACTGTTTCTCTTCTCTGCTGCAGAAATGCCCTGGCTCTTCATGTTCAACAAAATGTCAGGATCTTTCAGTAGATGAATTGCCCAGTTGGTCTGGTATAGGCTTTTGAATAAGAGCTTTCTTGGAGTTTTTTAAGAGTCAGAGTTCTGTGTCTTACTGCAGACTTGTCACAGAAACATAAAGCAAGTAGAGTTATACAATGGATTGCAATTTAAATTGCTATTTCTAACATACTGAAGAGAGAGGCTTCATTCTATCACATCAAATGCATATTTTCTACATAATAGAATTTACACAATCAGAAAGGTATAATATATGTTATATTTTCACCTACTTACATTTCATATTTTCACACTTAAGTTTTCAAACAAACTAAAGTGGAATTATAAGGCCTTGAAAACAACAAAACTAGGTGTTCTTTCTTATTTTTACTTTTTTAAGATAACAGAAGTAAACTGGAACAGTTATGGAGACAGTGTATTTGAAAGCTTAATGACACTGCCAATTAAAAAAATTAAAATAGTATTAGATAGCTTTGTCAATTAAGCTCAATTTAAGATAATTTAGAAGTGTTACCACCAAAGAGCTACTTTGTCCTCAGTCCTATTAACACTGTCAAGATACTTAAATTTTCTGAATAATGCAAAAAAGTACACTCAAAATTACAGCATTTTTCTTCAAAATAATAAATTTATAATTAAAGCACTGTCTGTATTTTTGCCAAGGACAA
The DNA here is from genome assembly GCA_013397845.1 of Melanocharis versteri. Lineage (NCBI taxonomy): Eukaryota > Metazoa > Chordata > Aves > Passeriformes > Melanocharitidae > Melanocharis > Melanocharis versteri. The sequence goes on along the minus strand of VZTG01002058.1, from coordinate 114,558 downwards.
ATTGTAACAGAAACAGAGACCATAACAGAATTGAGCAAATAATTGACTGCTGACATTTTTGTATGTTGAATATTGTGATGGGATTCAAAATTAATCATTTGTAAGGTATCTCTTGCACTGCACAGATGCACACAACTTCTGAGATTTAAGCAGGTGTAGCATGTATACCACAGCAATTCTGTGTGCTGTGTAAGAGTCAGTGGTCAGCTCTGTCTCCATCCAGACAGTACCCTTCTCTCTGAGACTGTGGATAAGCATAATTTTTTCTTGAGTAATGTGTTTGTCCTGCATCTGGAGGCAAACAGATTAAAAAAAGGATATGTGTATTTTTATGAAGAAAAAAATTCCCCATACAAACAGTGCTTTCACCAGCGGCAGTACTAGCCCAAGCTTTCATTACTTGTGAAGAACCCTGCTCTATGAATAATACATTTTTGAGGCCAGCTCACATCACAAAAATAGGTTGTTTCTGTTCATGAAAAGTCCACATCTAGCCCGATACGGGGAAAAAATCTGCTTCAGCCAACCAGAGAGGGTGATTCTCCCATTGGAAACGCGCTACTGGCAAGGCACTGGAAAGTATTTTCAAGGGAAAAAGCCTGAACCGTTCTACTTTGTGAACCGCAAGAAAATGTAATCTTATAATATTAACTTTATTTTAATTTTCCAGGGTATAATCATACATACAACTGATACTTTTAATGATATCTTCAATTTATTTATGTCACTGTTGAAGTATAAGACGGAAACATATGCAGGATTTACTGACCTATTCTATACATTGGCTTATCTGAAGATACACAGATATCTGCATACTATCACTTAAGTATCAATATTTATTCCTGAAACATTACTGGCAGACTGAAAATACTAGTCCCTATTCAGTAGTGATGAAAATAAATGGAATACAAAGCTAAGTGCTCTATTTTATGTAAACTAAAATCTGCAGCACCTATGAAAAAGCAGCTCTCAGCCTATTGCTTTTCTGCTAATCATTTGACCAGTTTTCTAATGATCTTTGTCTATTTGTTTCTTTGTTTGTTTTTTTCATGGAAAGTTGTCAGCTATGTAAAATGAAAAAAAAAACCTGAAACACCCTCTTGGCTTCATATCTTCTTACTTGTAAAGTATCTGCACAATGTCTGAAACAGAATCTGAAACTGCTTAATGTTCAGAATAGAGTTCTATATAGTAAGTCTTCAGCTTTGGAATTTATCATCTAATTTGTCCAGTCTGGATGTGTATAAATTTATAAAGTAAGTCTTCTGCTTTGGAATTTATCATCTAATTTGTCCAGTCTGGATGTGTAAAAATTTCATCTTTTGTACCATATCAGATTCCAAGCAGGATCATGAAATACCAGGCAAATGATTTTGAGATTCTGGTGTTTAACATTTAGATCTAAAAGCAATATATTGCTATGCTAATCTGCAGTTCATTTTACAGGTTTGGTTTTTGTTGGGTTTTTTTTTTTAAATTATTTTGGGGGGGGGGATGTTGTTTTTTTGGTTTTGTTTTGTTGTTTTTGGTTTTTTTTTAAACAAAGGAAGCACAATAAATATGCTTAAATTTAAAACAGAGTGCTTTTTAAAAAATCAAATTTGACAGGTGACATATTGAGAAAATGTTACTATCTATAGTCTTTCATTTGGTCTTCCTGACACTTTGGAGAAGTATCAATTCTCAATATCAGGATATAAATTCTAGTCTTTTAGAAATGTTTTAAATTATCCCTTTCACTTCTCGCTGCCCAAACAACTAATAGGTGTGTTGTAATCTTGGTCTTAAAAGGGTAATAGCTAAGTGGTAACAATATTTCTGGAGTTGAACTGAGCCCAGCAATCAAGGCATAGATATAGTAAAAGAAATAATCTGAGGATCCTATTTTCCCTGTCTTCTTTTTACATTATATGTGATAACTGATACACTGATGCTATTTGTCTCCTAGAATTGCCCCCACTAACAAATCCCATCCCAAAGTAATTTTAGGACTAATTAAAAAGCTGACACTATTTTCAGGAACCTTGGAGGTCTCGCTTGTAATAGACCTCCCCAAAATACAAAAATACTCCCCTCAAAAAACATAAAAACAAATTAAAAATATTATATTGAAAAATAGGAATTACAGTCATATTTTAATTCAACCTGTCTATAAAATCAAGAGAAACTATGCTTGGTATTCTTAAATTTATTTTTTTTGATACTGGCATACACCAATGTACATAAAAACGCATACAAAGAACCCACTAAAAGATACTATATTTCTAACCCATAATACAGAGGATTTTAAGTCTGGAACAATGGAAGAAAGATTTTCACTTTATATAGTAACTGTATATATGTGGAGAAAGAACACCACATGTTTATGGTCTGATTATTTTTATGAGGTCTAACTGTGAAGAGACATTTTGACAGTCTTATTTACAGTTTAAGGCATACCCAGCAGCATGCAATCATAGTTTGAAAACCATATATATTTGAATAAAAAGCACACACATGTACGTGCACATTAATATATGTACATGATGCATATATACACACGTACATATGTAAAAATAAGTGTACATGATCATTAAAAACAATAAAAACCACAAGCATTAACATGACAGTCTACCACTTTAGCATATTTCCAGATAGCCTTTTTAACATAATAACCTATCAATGATAGAAAATCTGCAACTATGTGAGGGACAATAATGTGAATTCAGAATTGTAAGCATATAAAGGCATTTCATTTCCTGAAATGAAAAGGTGTTTAAAAATACGTTCTAAAAATACAGATAAAATTTCTTTAAATATGTTTAATTTATGCTAATGTATATATGCGGATATTTCAAAACCAGCCAAGACACTAGGCTTGCTAAACTAGTTTTCAGTTTGGGGAATTAATGGAGATTCTAGCTGTTGAAGATTTTTACTTTTAGGTGTAGAATAAAAAAAAAGAAGCCAGAGCTGTCAACCCATCCAAACAAAGTACAATTCAAAGAGAAAATATTAATAAAAATAAAAGCATTACAGGCAATATCAGCTTGTAAAACAAATTCTGTTTTTTTATAAACGTGTAGAGTGCCCATACATATTTAATATTAGTGGTTTTTTAATGGCTTAGGCTGTAACTTTAGTAGCCCAGTGTGGAAATTGCTGTTGTCATCCCTGCCTTCATTGGGGTAGGGGTAGACACCAGCAAAGGAACACGAATTTTGAGCTGTTTATTAATAATTTCTTTGGTGAAGACAATGAGAACACCCCATTAACCAATAAACAGTATTTTTCTGGTTAGATACCTTCCATAAAGTTTAATTACTTACACCAACTGTTCCTATTGAACACTGAGAAGAACGGCAAGACATTCATAATAGTAAAAAAATTTTCCTTTCTTTCCATCTACCTTCTTTTTTATTATATAGTTTGTTCATGCTTTTAAGGCCAAAGGCAGAGCTGTTCATTAATGTGTGTTTGCACAGCATCATGCACAATAGGCCCTAATCTCTGTTAGGACCTGTTACCACAATATAACAGTAAGTGATAACATTAAGGTTTAGAGCTTTTATTCTGTAGGCAATGAAGAAAAAAATTTCATCTTTTGATTTGTTTCTACTCTGCCTCTTACCGACTAGAACTTCGCATGAGAAGGAACATGTATCCCCTCATACAAAATAGTTTTGTATAATTCACATATATTCAGGATACTAAAGAATGCACATCTTTGGATGATCAGGATTATCTATAAATTGGAAAGTTTATATTATAAAATTTAAATGAAACACTATAATATAGTCTAAAATAGTTCAGAATACTATTCCAGAATGGCCAGAATTACTGCCACCACTTGAAACTGAGGTCTGTCAACATTCTGTGGTGATTTCTATATACATATTATTGGCAAATTTTAATTTTACAAAGTAGGAATTAAAATAGAAAGCTAAGATGTTAAACAAGCACCATGTTAACACAGCGCAAAGTAGCCTGGATAAAACCCTATGACGGAACAATATGTAAAAAAAATAAAAATAATGAATTTCTTCTCAGTTAGTTAGAAAAGAGAATCCTGTACAAGTGACAACAGCAGCATATTCTGACACATTTTTTTCATAAACTGAGCCCTGTCAATGACAGCAAAACAGATTGTGTGCATCTGCTGGGAATGAGCCAGATGACGGTGGAAGAAACACACATGGATACCTTGGCACAACTACTAAAGAAGTAGAAGAAAAAAGGACAGAAAGAAGCAGAAAGTTCTAAACTTTAATTAAAATGGATTTCTAGCAAAAGTGAAGTTATCTTAAAAATCTGTTGCTTTGCTTTAGACTGTAACTCTCTAAAAGCCACTACATATTTATAGTCTACATTGTCTTGTTTACTCCCTATTGTACTTATATGGACACCACTCCCACAGTGCCTGGGTCCTACAGAATTTGTCTCAGAGAAACACCATCTCATTCTACAGAGAGAGAATTGATGTATGAGCAAAGCAGAATCCTCACAGAGGACTCTGGAAGAGTTTATTCCACACTTTGAAACCCAAGCTACCATCGTAGACGCTAGAGTATCCTTCCTCTGCTTAGCTATGCTCTCAGAAAATAGTAGAATTATCCCTAAAATTGATACTAAAAAAATAATATGCTAGCACTCTAGCATTACAGGACTAGGGTATCTGACAAGTGAATTAGCATAAATAGTGAATGAGTCAGCTTTGCTATTGCTGCTTGCATCTTCTGAAGTTTCACTTGAATATATGGATTGAGAACCCAGATGGCTCTGAAAGTTGTCAGTGAGTTACAGTTGTCAGTACAGAATTGTCATCACAAATTGTGGTAACTATGTATTCTCATATGAAAGGAGAATCTGATCTTCACTAATAGTAAAAAGCACTCTCCAGCTATTGACTCATAATGGCACCAGAACTGCATGCTTATTCTCAGGAAATAATTCAGAAATTCTGATGAGTCTGTAAAATCTTTCATTTCAGCTGTAAAGTAATTTACATTGTTTCCCTTTTGGTTAACTGAATATAGACCAAATACTTGAAGGTAGACCAAATAAGCTCGCTCGCTCCTTCCTCCCTCCCTTCCCTCCTTTTTTCCTTCCTAGAAAATAGTGTTCCAGCAACAAGGACATACAAACCTTTCTGAATTTTGCCCTGCTGTTTTACACATTGTTTTGTCTTATACATCGGGAATAAAATGGGACTGCCTGATGAGTAAAGATTCATAGAGCACCTAATTGTCCGACCACCTCAAGTATTCTGGAGCACTTGGAAGTCTCATGAGGCCAGCAGTCTCAGTCTGTATATATTCCATACACAGCAATTACTTGGTATTCTGACAGTACTCCAGAATCACATTAGAAAAATCGAATTATTTGGACTTTATAAAACTCATACAGATCATTACATAATACAATTAACACCTGGCAGACAAAAGATGAGGTATACTCTCCTAATCTGAGAAAAGCTCTAGAGCAGCATAAAATGTACTGTTACATTCCATCTCATTTCAGGATTTGTGACTGGCAAGCACACATGTACAGACTTTAACCCCAAAGGGACTTAGAAAACTGCTTAAATCTGCTTATAATGCTCTTGATCAAAGAAGTGGTAGATCCTTATACATTCTTTCCAGGGTGGTCCCGAAGAGAAGATAAGAAGATCTTCTTTTGAAATGTTCTATTCAAATGGAACCTTTGTTTCTAATGAGTCTGAAAATAGAGTCAGAGTGGAACTGAGAGAAAGAGGTGGATGTTAATTAACAGCATGAATTCTGTATATAAAGCAGTTTTTAGTAGGTCATCAAGTCAGTGAAGTTATGCTAGAATACATGAGCGAAGGACACAGTGTCATATACTTTAATCTTAAATACTCTTAAAGAAATATATTATTATATGTGGATGTAAGTTCTCTTCATATTTCTGAAATCAGAAAATTATACGTTCCAAATTATTATATTCCAAATTATAGTAAAAGAAAAGGAAAAAGCAGCATGTTTTTGTAACTTATGAGCTGCTTCAAGCTCTTGGATAAATACTAGTCAAGACAGAATATCAGCGCAACTTTTTTACCAGAGCTGTTATTCTTCTTCATTAATTCAAGCATAATAATGAGGTCAGGAAATCAGCTTTGGACCCACACCCACATATTCAACAGACATATTAACTATACAAGAAACTGGCTGAAGAGTCATGCATGCTAGGCCACAAGGTCTTTCCTAAAGGACCACCCAAACTCTGCCGAAGATGAGAGAGAACACTCTTGGGTAGACCAAGAGACTTATCACACTCTGGAGCTGTACTTCCTGTCTCAGCCAACCTATAATCTATCCATTACTCACATACAGCATGCTCCCTGTCCTCATATCCAAACACCTCTTCATGTTTCTAACTCCTATCCTAGATTTCAGAGCTTCATTAGGCATTGTATGTGTCTGTTCAAAAGCAAACTCGAATGAAAGAATGAGGTCACTAAAAATTATGAAAGACTGCCACAGAGGTATTTATGATCTAGTGTTACATATTGAGATGAACGCACCTGCAAGTGTAAAGGTAAAATCGAAAGAACTTTTTTCTTATACATTGTGTTTTATAAAGTAAAATCAAACTTTTCAGACAATGCAATAGCAAAGATGGCATGGAATTGCTTGTTTAAACTAGTTTAAAGCTATATTGCAGGCTAGAAACACAGAAAGGCTTGCGTTTTTTGGTAAGAGAGATGAAAGAGAGCAAGAGACTAACTCAATAGGTAAGGAACTATGGCAGTCCAGTGAAACATAACTCAGTTACACTCCTTCATTCGATGACTATTTCATTACCTATACAAAAATGTAATGGCCTCACATTTGGAAACTCAGAGTGGCTTTCTCCCAGAATATTCTATCACCCACGGAAGATGGAATTTACCTTTAACTGCTCCATATTAAGGGTAGGAAGTCTTTCCAATTAGGTTTCTCAATTCTTGAATTTCTGCTACAGGAATTAAACCAGTGTTTATAAAGAATTTCTAGATTTAATCTGGGGATGTGGATTCAGGTAGATAACAGGACACAGCAAAGTAAAACCTAAATTCCCCTTTTAGATATTGCCCTAAGTCCTTTCTAATTTTTTAAATACATCCCAGCACAAATTTAAGGTTTTAGTAAAGTTGATAATTTCATTCCACTTAGGCATCTCCTAACAGACTTGCATCAAAAAAAAGAAGTTTGCCATTCCTGTTAAAATTTACATTTGGGGATTATGAGTCCCTTTTCTAATAGTGTATATATTAGACTGTTTTTCAGCTTCTGCCCTTCACTTGTGATCTTTTTACCTTGCATCTGTTGCCTCAAATAAAGTTCATGTATCTCTTGGAAGATGATGATTACTGAATTGTACATTAAGGATAAACATACATTTTTTTAACCCTCCCAATATTTTTAGGTTTTGGAATTCATATTGAAGGATTCTCCTCCCTGGTGTTCTTGGAAATTGAAACCGATGGGTTGAATTTGGTGCTGGCAATTATTACATTCAAGAAACTCGTTCAAAATTTGGAGCGCACTTAGGAACCGAATGTGCCGTATGTTCACTTTTTCAGTAGAAAACCTGTATTTTAGTTTTAGATATCTAGTTTAGATCATGAAGTATTCAAAATGGTCTTCGTGAACAGATGTAATAGTGGGTATTTATTTAACTATTCTACATATAAGAATAGGATGTAGACCAAGATATGAAAATAGATTGCTGATGATTCTTTCTTTCATGAATTACCATCAACAGAATCTCACAAAACTGTACATCATTAGATTCCTTGTGATTTTAAAGAGGCCTTTTTGATATATCCACATCGTGTTTTGAATTTATATCTATCAAACATGAGAGCTGTATTTTTAGAATGGTATTTAATTCACAGAGCAATCTTCTGATCCATTAGTGGAATAATTTCCTCTTTCTGATCACATCTGGAAAACAGTAAAGTAAAAGGAGCAAACAAATACTTTCTTCCTGACTATTCTCAAAATTACTTTTTATCAGAAATCTGTAAAAGTGTTACTCAGCGTCCTGTTGGCATAGTCAAAGAAGTGATGGTCTCATGACAGGTTTACTTGTAATCATAGACATAAAAATGTGGTAGAACAGAGTGCTACTATTTTACAGTAGTGACTTTTAGAGACTTGTAACAGAAAGCAGCTCAAGAAAGTCACCATTTGTCCAGATACATGACAAGTACTGCTCCTGAAAACAGAGCAGAATGTCTTTCTTTTTTTGTCGTGCCTCTCTGCTGCATGAGATATTGCTTCATACTGTTATATATTGACTGAAAAAAAAGACAAATAAAAACCACACCCTACCTCCTTTGAGAAATCCTTGCGCTCTCAGTTACGTATATTACTACATGATTAGAAACATGGGGGAAAAATCCTAATAGCATTAAAAACATGATGGAAAAACAGTAATTTTTCTACTGCTTGCTTTGTATCCGTCATGAGGATTTGCATTATGCCTATCCCTGCTGTATTACCCTTTATGCAATTTTTAAAAACATGAAATGCCAGAAAAGATAGCACCCAGTAAGGATGCTTTCTACATGACTATTTGGCAGGTCACTACTGAATGTAATATTAAGCCTGTGACAGTATCTACTGGAAGCCTGACTGAACTAAATGCAAGGTTCTGGATGAGGATTTAAGTACTGGAACATGTATTGAAAATAGATTCTCATTTTGCTTTGTCAATAACAATTTTTGGAAAACCTACAGAACTATTAGTCCAACTTGTATGCCAATATTACAGGAAATGTAGAAGAGCATTCTTCTGTTTCTATCTTATACATAATCTTTTTTTACTGCAGCATCAACAATAAAATAGAAACACCAGATCCTATTGTTTTCCCTGTGAAGATATGCAGATTTCTACCTACCAAGGACACAGGTATAATTACGGGAAGTTCTGCTTCCGTTAGGTAGCTTGGCAAATATTTAATCATGTTTTAAGGATAAACTGGAAAACTATTTTCCACTTAATACACATTTTAAACATAAATTTATATTTCCAATTGTTAACTACACATCATATAACTAAGAGTACTAGTAATTCAACTAGCCTTGGTTACAGTTTTTTAAATATATACACTCAAGAACATGAATGAAATTTGTTTTAGTTTTGAAAGACTATACCAGTTCATAGGCTCTCACCAACATTTATGGTCATATCTATAATTTCTAAAATTTTTCTATGTGTGTTTTGGATAAAGTTACACATTTTGTACACCACTGCATGGATGCATTTTCTGGCTCAGTGTTCTGAAATAAAAAATGTGTCATGAAGAAGTTTAGTAAGTATGCAAATTCACACATTTCATAGATTGCACTGGGGTCGTAACATGGACTTTTTCTCATTCTTCTGCTATATCAACTCCTTGTCTCCGTCTTATACACATAATCAAGATGAAGGGAAAACAGATGATTTCTCCAACATTCTGCTGGCAAAATAGGTTCTCATCAAATACTGTTCCAAAGATCATTCCTTACAGCTATAAAACATATTTCAATCAACAATCATTAAGACCACTGCCCTGTGTCTGGAACAATTAAAGATTATTCACAGCAAGACTAATTATATACACTTCAACACAATTTTTTAATGAAAAAATTCTGTAAGATTAAGGTTTTAATTTCGACTACTGTAATGTATTGTCCATTCTCCTCCATTGGTACCCCATCTTACCAAATAGACCATATCCACATTCTTCTTAAACTCCCTAAAAGCCCTCCTCCTCTATTGCTGTTCTCCCACTTATCACACTAAATATAAGCAGGAATGTATTCAGGACACAGATGGACAGATATAAAGCAGCCCTGAAGCTAAGTCTAGAGAACATACTGTCTCCTGCTGGTTTCACAGAATATCCCCAGACTATTAACATTTTTTATAGTAGTTGCCTAGGCATTCCCATGGGATATGGCAATCATAGGAGAGCCCTTGTCAGTAAAATTCTGAGGCTGAAGAGGACACATGGGCCAGCATTACAGGATGGTCGCAGAACCTCAGCATCCTGTTGTTTCTCTACAATGCCCTCCCCTCCTAGCCCCCATCTTTAGGGACAACTTCTCCACTCAACTCCAATGAAATGATTTAAAACAGCATTCATTGAGAAGTCCATATTGAATTTTTAAATGAAAAGTGCTGCAGTCAAGCTTCTTACAGGATGAAAATGTTCTGAACCCCATTATAATTTCTCTGATGATCCAGCAATATCTAAACTATTTGGTTTAAAAATGCACTATTGTTCCAAATATAATGTAATATCAAAATATATTTTTCATTAGGAGGAAAATTTATTCAAAATCACATAAATAACACATGCTACTGTGTTACTTGGTTTTTTATATTACTAAAATTAATGTTCCACGTGAACAGTGTTCTGCACTTTGTGGACTTGTGAAGATGTGTTTTATAAACAATTTCACAAGCCTTCCTCCTTGCACTTTGAACATACTTTGCGAACAGCTATTTATTGACAACTTAAAAGTAAATAGAGAAATTTAACTGAGCATGGTTTCCACAAGTGGCATGCATCCTATATCTATAAAGTAAAACATAAATAATGTTGTTCCTAATTCAGTTCACTTACATCTTGTGATTACAGCATAAGAAATAAAAGATGGTAATATTTAAGGTGAATTCCTGCACTGGTATTTGGTTAATAATCTTTATGATAAACTTCACTTAATCAATTATAAATTTGAAGAAACAGGAGTAAGATAAGACTTATTAGATTTGAATCTAAGTTTCATATCAGCTTTATAACCTGGGAAAAGGAGGCAGAGGAGCTTTATGCCATCTGTTCAATTCTGTCCTTAATCTGTGGGCTGCCTTATGGTTAACTTAAATGAAGGCAGCAGATACTGACTGACTTCCAGGACCAGCTGTACTGGCCAAGATCTTTGGAGCTCTCTTCACTCGAACTCTTGCGGGCTTCCAATACTGGGGAAGGTGCCAGAAGGCAGAAATAAGTACATCTACTCTGCTGGAGCAGGTGACTGCTAAAACACCTGTTCGGGGAATTACAAATGGGGCATAGTCTGTCAGACCTCACCGGTGTGATTGCTGAATCCATATTGTGCCAGAGTGTATTCCATACAGGATTAAAATAATTCTCAGACAATTTGTCCAGAACTTGTTCTAAGTCAGATAACACATGTGTAGGCTTTCCTAGGACATATCTCTGCAATCTAAATGTATTTAGNAAAAAAAAAAAAGAGAGAAGATGCTGGGTGGGGTTCTTCTTGGCAGTATTTCAGAGTATCAGTCCTACACTTGAAATAACTCACAGATTCTTTTTTGCTATGCTTCCCTCTATTTTTCTTCCACACATGCTTTCTCTTCACAATGGAAGTCGCAATCTAACTATATTAGAAAATTCGATCAGTACCAGGTTAGCTTTCCTGGCAGAATAATAGGTGTCATTTGCATACTTTGAAACACTTTCAAGATGCAAGGAAGTTTAAAGGCTAGGCTTCTATGTGATGTTTCTTGAGTTAAATAAATGACTGATCTTGAAAAGATCTCTTTGCGCTTCAAAACTACTGGGAGAAAAATGTCATATTTACAGGGCTGAATAGCAAAACACAATCCTAAAATATGTATCTTTAAAATATTCTAAAATCAAATACTAATTCCCATGACTGAGATCTGCATGTATACATTTAACTCTCTGCATTCAGTCAGAATTTTTCTGTAAGTAGGCCCCTAAATTTATCATATCTGCATTAAGAAGAAGACACAAATTTTTATTACCTGCATTAACCCTTAAACTTTGATTTTCAATTTCAAACTGACTTTATTTCTCTTTAAAACTTCCTGAACAGAATAAGTGCCAAGGAATTTCACTCCTTTTCTTGAAAATCTTAGAATAACAAGCTTTATTTCCAATTCAGTTTTCATTAAATTGATCTCATACTTTACATAAAACTGTGGCATTAATTGTGCAAGAGTACGCTCAGTCCTGGCTGCTTCTTTATCATTATAAGAGCTTGCCTGACAGATCCAATATACAGCTGAGTCCCATACTGATGTTAGACTGTCACACTGATGTTAGATAACTTTTAGAAAATTAAACTCTTCCACAAAATAAAAGGTAAAAAGTTCCACTGTTGTATGATAGAGCTGAATGTGGCTTTTTGAGGCATTCAGGAGTTATATGACCAGACTGCACTTGTAAGAAAAGGACACTGTCTTTACCACTTCAAGCTCCATTTAAATATTTTATTCACATGAATTCTTTTTCAGAAGAACTGATCATCCATATATACAATTAAAAGAGGAAGTTTTCACATTTTGTGAATTCGAAAACTGTCTTAATACAGTTTTCTTGCTTATACAACAGTAAAATAATCAGGTACAGCTACAAAACATGATAACTATTCTTTGAGGACTGTAGTGAGCAAGCATGTCTCAGACCAGTGTTTTTCATCTTATTTGGCTGTGAGGCCCCTTAGGATATTTCAAACATTTTTGTTACTGCATTTATTGCCTATTTTGAAGGGCTTACTTTTCAAAGCTTCACGCTAGCAAATTTTTAAAATTTGCATTTGAGCCTAATAATAGATGGTTGAGAAATTTGTTTAATACACATAGGAAACAAAAGGAGAGAAAGAAAGTGTGCTTTATATAACTTAAACTTTTCAAAACAGAGCTAGACAAAGCTATAGTAAAAGAAAATAAAAATGCACCTTCCGTATCCATTAAAATGAGACATCTGAATTTATGTGAGTTTCCTGTCTGATTACGATAACACATACAAAATTAAATACATAAATATTAATTTTATGTACCACATAAGATGAAGAAAATGAAAGAGCAATGTTTACATTTATGGTTGGAGCGTTAGTGTTTTATTATGTGAAACACTAGGAGGCATCAGTTGGGTAAAAAAAGGAGTATTTTGAAACATTTTAAGAAATTAGCATAGAAGTTATCATCTTTCTACTTTCATACTTCTAAATATTAAAGTCTGTATATTGTAACTAAATTATGCAAATAGGAAAAACTCTATTCTCACTGATAAATGACATATTTAATAATATAGGGACAGCACTTAATTTCTTGGCTATTTTCAAATCAGACTACACACAAGGAACACAAATGAGAGTTTTACAACACATTACATTTTAAAAAATAACAGAGTAAAATAAGATGGTTCAGTTGTTTTTCAATATTATAAGTTTTGATAAATCTGCAAAGCCCTGACATATTTTAGGCACTCTCATCTGATTGTAATAGGGTTAAGAGCAGTGAATTTAGTATAGTCTTAGGCACTTTTTAGAGCCTAGACACATATAAGAACTTCTAACTGTGATAACAGAATATTATATAGACAAATACCTTTTCAAACAAATCCCAGAACAATAACCTGCCACATTTTAATTGTATTTCCCCCAAATGGTGTATTAAAAACTTCTTATAAAATTTGTGTAACAATCCTTCAAGTGGCTATACTTTCACTATAAAGTCATACAAATCCAGTAATGTCAAAATTGAGATTTCCTTGCTTTGAATTGCATTTAACAATGACTAAGCAACAGAGTTATAGTTGTGTCATACAATAATCACTTAAAATTGGAGTGTGCCTTGCTAGATGCAGCAATCAGCTTTTATCTCTGCCCAAACAAAATGACATGTGAACTGCTTAATCCTTCTTTTGTAAGGCACATAAGACTTTGTTGTCACTCTTGGTTTTGTGAATCGCCCCTATAAGCTGGTCTGATTTCCTAAAGATGATAGATCTCAGTGAATAGACAAGCTCTACTGCACTGCAGTCAATGACACAGTGACATTAAAGTGGAGGACTGAAGACACTAGCTTTTAATCAGCTGTCCACACGCATCACTGATCATCAGTTCTAAGAAAATGACCTCAAAGCTGGTCAGAGGACTCAAGTAATTACTTCCAATAACAGTTTAAAAATGCAGTTTTTCAATTTTTCACTTGCACCATCAGTGTTTGCTGACCAAAGTTCTTCTGAATCTATCGTGCTTCTGAACCGGGATTCAATATTGTATTTTCATCCTTTTCAAATACCAGAATTCTAACTCTGCTGCTAAGCTTGACATTTTCTAGCTTTTGGAATTAAATATATAATTTTTAAAATATTTTGTACCTAAGTCATTACAGAGCCTAAAGGAGAATATAGCAAAATCTCTCTGCTGATATCAAATAGCAAAATTAAAAAACTTAAAATACATCACAAATATAAGTGTTTTGGTTATAATTCAGAATGCTGAAGCAAGGACTATAAACTCTTTGAAATTACATAACACCTTATGTAGATTCATCTTCATCATCAGTGTTTTCGAAAAAATATCATTACACCTTACTTGTTTTTGGAAAAATTATCATACAATTTTGAATGATGATATCAAACAGGTAAAAATGGATCCTAATGTATCAAACACCAAGCATTTTTTCTTTCAAGAACCTAGTAACAATTAATGACTTCTTCCTTAAAGAAATGTAGAAATAACTTTAGCTGTCTCTGAAGATGATCTAAACTATCCTGGTGAACAATGCATTAACCTGTTATAGAGAAAAGTAAAATTAAAAGAAATTAAGTTTGCAAAAGTATTCTAGTCACAATTCCTGCTCAGCTCCTAAGTTTCTATATAATTACTTTTATCTACTGAATAATAAGTTACCAAAATATTTCTTAAGGAAACTTTTGTGAAAATCTTCAAGAAGCTTCATTTCTCTTTGTCTATAATATTTTAGGTGTTTTGAAAAACAGAACCATTTAAGAAAGGTATCTCTGGTTTTGAATATATATGTTGCAGGTAGATGAAATATTAAAAAAAGGAAGAAAATTTCTGGATCGCATATTGGAAGAAAATTCACACTAAGAAAGTATTTGAATGAATTTTCTTATTATGGTCCAAAACTAGAAGCTCTGGAACATAACTGTAAAAGACTTAATCTCCCACACTATACATCATTTAGTACCAATTTTAATAAGGCTCAAGTTTCCTTTTTTCTTGGTCAAATAATCTTAAGAGGATACAGAGAGTATCTGATCCCTGCATTCTTTCATAGGACATTGAAAGTGGCATTCTTTACATCTCTGTCCTATGAAAGCGTTGGGACAGGCAAGAGGTTTAGTCTCTTTGGGTCCTGATCCTGTAAATCATTATCCCTCTGACTTGCTCGTTTTCATACAAGTAGTCTCAGCATTGCCAGCGGGACTAGTTGTGTAAGAACTCCTTGCATGAAAGAACTTTCCCATGTTCAGATCCCAAAACTATCTTCTCATACTATGTAGAGCATATTAGTATAAATATACATGAACAAAAAGTTTTTCAAATAAAAGTATGTGTACAACCAGGAACATAGACACCTGGAATTAAGGGCCATTGTCTTAAGCTGTTCTTCAAGAAATTTTTCTATTACTTCCAAAAGAACATAAGCGTGGGCAGAGATTTCAGTGTTAGACTCACTGTGAATTATGTACTCACTAATACAGAAAGAATAATATAACTGATATTTTAAGAAAATGGATAAAGTAAGAAAGTTTTGCGGGTTTTGGACTTAATGTAAGGTACTTGAAATCCTGCAATAAATACAGTTCACAAAACAACAAATCCCCAGAGAAACCATTTGATTTATCATTTGAACTGAAAATTAGTATGTATGTAATACAGAGGTGCTGGAGTACTGGTTCACAGGTGGTAATATTTCCCATGCCCAGCCAAGCCTCTAGAGATGAGTTATTATACTCCATATAAACATATTTACTCTTCAAATACAATAGCCAGGAAAGTGCCAATGAAAGAAATCTAGTCACGGTTGCTTCTAAAATAAATTTTTTATCATTCATCTTATAGTTATTCTAAAATAAAGATATGAAACTAGGACGTTTGCCATTAAGGTGATTGTCAGATATGTGCAAGGAAAATTTTGTGTCAAAGCTATTCTTTTCTGATCACCAGCAAAGTACTGGTAAATTGCCTTTCTGTTTTTAATTCCCTCAAATCTTTAGTCTTAAATTGCGCATTACAGTATTTATTATTGTTATATTTATTATGCAGTTGTTTGGTAATAATAATCATTATATACAATAAAGAAAACAGAACTTTTCTATAAAAGACAATGCTTAGGTACCCACAATGATTCATTTTGTTTTGCACCATGCTGCATTGCTTTTTATTATTCTTTTTTCTTTTTTGAAAGGGTATTATTAGCTTGTCTTTATACTTCTTTTGTTTTTCAGGCTGACAGAAGGTCACACTAAGTTTTATGGGAAATACTAAGTATTATAATTACATAAGGCAACAATAATCTTATAAGTCTCTCACTTACGTTAAACTTTATCTTAGCCTGAAAGTCATTGTACTGCAATTACGCCAGCTAGTTCTGTAATTCTGATTAGCTCTACTCCTTTGTGTTAAAAAATTTAAAGATTACTCAAAGTACTGTGTAAAAACCAAAGCATACTATTCCAAAAGTGGTTTGCAGCCCATTACTTAAGCTTCCACATAAATGCAAGGGGTCTTTCCATCTGAAATTCAGATGAAAGATGCAAAAAGTTAAACACTTTGAAGCATGCACTACCTAAATGCAAGGCTGAAGTGCCTGTGATACAACGAAGTTTGAGAGCATTTCACTGAAATTGGATTGTTTCCTTAGTCAGATAAATCAGAGTGCAAGCACCACAAGGTCATAGCTTTTAAATCAACTAAGAACTATCTAAATCAAATAACCTTCCAATACTTCATAATATCAAGCACATAAATTATGTAAACTAACTTCATCAAAGTTTAAACACTTATGACAGTGATACAGACAAGTCTGCAATAATTTACTAGACAGAGATTTAACTCTGTTACTTGTCTAACAAGTTACTTTTAAGCAGCTGCACAATCACACACTAAAAGTCTGCAAACAACCTCAATCCTAGTTCACGTAAAATGACTGATACATTCTTCAAACGTGATAGGAAATGTACCTAGGGCTTTTGTATCATGCCCACTATATTTTATACCGACGCTGAATTTCACATGTACTTACATTACAAACAGTTAGCTGTTTGGATGATCAGACTAGTCCTTCAGATATTTTCCTCACATAGGAAAAAGAAAAAATCCCTTTACTTCTTCCAGCCTTAAATATTCACCACCTGGTTCAACATGCAGCCGCCTTGAATCAGACACACAGCCTTCAAAGTCAATCCAATAAGCAGCCAGAAGATGCTTGGGGTGTGTGTGTGTCTGTGTGTGTGTGGTGCGCGTGTGTGCGCGTGTGTGCAGCGTGGAGGAGGAGAAAGTGGCTGGCTGAGCTGCTGGTCGGATTAAAAGTAACCAGACTCGTCCTGAGATCGTCCAGGAAGGAAGTGACAGCAGGCGAATGGGAAAAGGCGAATAGCTCACAGCCTTTGTAACATCGTGGAGGGGAAGGGGGAGGCGAGAAAGGGATTCAAACTACACGGCGGATGAGGTGTCCTTTTCTGCTTCGCTCTCTTCCTCCCTTTTCTTCTCTTTCTCCGTGTCCCTATTTCTCTCCCTCTCCCACAATCCCAAACGAATGACTCTCTCCTCCCGAGCTGGAGAAATAATCAGTTTCACTCTTGCAAAAAGGGGGCGGGACCAGATTCCGAAAGCGTTTTAATAAAACAAACATAGAGCAGCAGCAGCAGCGGCAGCACCTCCTTGCCCCTCTAGTCTAAACTAGATTGATAAATTGCTCCACTACACTACTTTAATTATGTATATGGTATGCAGAATAAATCACCGAGCATCAGCACCTCAATCAAGCACTTTTTAAATGATAATTGCATCTTGGGTGAATCAATCTTTCCATTCCTGACATTTTGCTAATTTTAGTTTTACGGTGGGGGTAATGGCATATGCTACACGCAAACCTAATGACATCCTTTATTATACAAAGAGAAGACAGGGCGGCGAGCCGGGGCGTGTTTACCCCCTCCTGGCGAGGTACCGCAGCGTGCGGAGGGCAGGCAGGAGGGTTGCAGAGCTAGGAGGCGCGCACCGCCCGCGGCAGCGCATCTGCGGCCGGTCAGCGAGGCCGGTCAGGGCCCGGCTGCGGGGCAGTGACCGAGCCCGCCCGGTCGGAACGTCCCTGCCTGCCGCAGCCCCAGCACCCTCGAGGCGGCACCTCCGGAGCGGCTTCACCTCCGGCGGGGAGGGGCGGGTGCCGAGAGGGGGCAACCGGCCCACGGCCGCCGGCCCAGCCCAGAGGGCGCCGACCCCTGCGCCACCCCCGGAGCGGAGCAGGGCTGCGGTCCTCTGGCACTTGCCCCCGCCCTCCCAGACCTCCTGCCCAGCCCCTCGCTTGGCTGGGCTCCCCCTCCCGAGCCCTGCGCCTGCTGAGCAGCCCAACTTTCCCAACTCATCCGGCTCCGCGTCCAGCGACGTGGGGAGCGGCTCCAGCGCAGCGCCGACACAGCGGTGCTTTCCCCGCGGAGAGCGGCCGCCGGATCCGGGCCCGCTCGCCTCCTCGAGCAGGTCCCGGCCACAGGCGGCTGCCGGAGACGGTCTCGTGTCAAACTTACACACAGGGATGCAGCATTGAGAGCACACTGTGTGTGGACAGGGCTTCATTTTTTTGATAGCTTCAGTTGCTTCTAAAACTGGACTGAAAGGACTGCACTGTGGGTTTGAATCCAGATTAAGCTCATGCAGTGATTTGTGAGTAAAACTGGACGTTGCTCATACTTTTAAAATTTTTATACAAATAGCCAACTTTTATGATCCTTTGGGAGGAGCATAGGAGTTTGTAAAGGCACAGAGTGTTATTTTTATGGTAGATTAAGGTACTGGAAATAGGAACAGCACACATGATAAAACCAAATGACTGAATTCAAACACAGTGATAAATATATATTTGGGTTATTTTAATACAAGTCCTTGGTATCACAGTCTTTTCCCCTAGAAACATCTCATTGGGCCACTGACCTACTTCCAAAGTATTTGACAGTGAGTAAATACCTTTTCAGTTCAACTGTACTTTTTAAAACATGGATGCTCAAAGCGCAGTCAAAGTAAAACAAAGCTCAGGTAGTTTTAACAAACACCCTGCAATTGCTCACAATGCAAATCCCTAGAGAATGCTGTGGGTCTCATCCATGTCATGATCTCTCTGGGTGAGAGTGCACAATTCTTCATGCAGGGACATGCTACCAATGTCCCCACACCAATAATGACAGTGATACTGATGTGCCCAGAGCCACCAGGCAACCAGATACAAGCCAAGCACATTGCACATGGTGGTGCTCAGCGGTGGCAGCAGAGCCCAGAAAACATTGGGAAAGAAATACTTTTTCAGCCTTGGGCCTGCTGTGAAGGACAGCAGGAAAGAAATACAGAACAGTTACACAGGTTGTACCCTTGCTATGCCTCTTCTGCAGGCAATTTTGGTCTCCCAGTGCAGCACCCACCTATCCAGTAATATTAGTATGTTCTTAGTGGAAAAAATAGAAAATTATGTTAAGACTTTGCACTTCTGTGCTCTAACTGAAAATGACTAGCATCTGCTTTATTTTGTGCAAGATGTGTAAGTTTTCTGGTGTCTGGTTAGGTGGTAACACAGCCTTCAATTGGCAAGACAGAACACCATCATATTTTGAAATTAATTATTACAGTAGGAAAAAATTTCAGAAAATGAAAGTACACTGCAGTTTAGAACATCAGCTACACCTCCATGTGGGCACTTGTGGTCTAATCTTTTTATAGTTGTGACCTTCACATACTGGAGCACCTTAAAGCCATGCCAAGTTTTTGTCACGAGCACAATTCATCAAATCCATGTAAAGGACATCTTGATTTTTAAAACAGGATTCAGATGCTAGATGGACAAACAGATATAAGGGGAGGAGTCAGGATTTGTCACTTGTCTCAGGGTTAGATAAGGCATAAATGTATGCAGCATAATTTGAAGTATTTAGGGTTTTTTTTCCCTCTATTTGCACTTCATTTAAAAATCTGGAATAATTTCAAACAGTAAAAAACCTTATTCTGATGTCTGTACTTTTACTGAATCTCCACAAATGCACCCTTTCCAGATTACTGTCACAAGACTCAAATCTATGCTTTTCTGCTGTCCACAGTCCATGTGTAGATCTGCTGACAATTTTTTTCCCCAATCTACCACCTGGGGCATGCAGTATTTTAGACTATGAGACATCAGTCAAAAATAATAATTATAAAATCAGATCTCCAAAGGTTTATTAAAGAGTGTATCCAAGTATCTCTTTCCATGACAACTGTGATTACCTCAAGGCAACATTTCCTTTGAAGATTATTATCAAAGTCCATTTTTGTTCTTTTGTGAATGCAGAATGTATTTTTCCGTTAGGAGAAATGAGATTGTCAGCTTACATCCTTTAGTGGTGTTTAAACTGAAAAGCAGTGAGGTTACTGTGAAACAATCCACCTCCTTTGCATCTTAACCCTGGGCTAGCTTGGTTTCTATTTTCTGTTTAAAGTTCTGCTCAAACCCATTCCACTTTACACCTTGCTTTCTTCCACCACCTCCCTATTTGTAAGAGCAACACAGTATAACTCTTCTTCCCATGTCTGGCTGCTTTTAAACTTGGCCCACGCTGGGTACAGCTCTTGAAGTGAGCTTCATGAAATTATTTTAAAGTGAGCTGGGGCGGTTGCCACAGCAACCCACCCTGAGAGAAATCGAGGCTATAGATTAATCTACCCCACAAGATTATTCAACAGTACTGTATTTGTTCTTCATTCATTCAGAATATTCCCTCAATCCATATGCTTTTATAATGAACAAAAAGATATAAACTCAGATAATTTCAAAGATAATAGGGTACATATTCCAGGAGCACAATTTAATTGCTTTGTAAACCACTGCAGTGAGACGACATGTACATGACTCTTTGCAAAACGGTTTAATAGCAAAAAAAAAAAAAAAAAATCTGTAACGTACACACAGCTGACACATTAACTTTAAATAAAATGGCATGCCATTATTAAAATGGTGTTATACATATCATGCAATGATTACAGAAATCCTTTGTCACAGGTGTACCTGTAAGTATATAACACAGTAGAGTTTTTCTCTCTAGGTTTTGCTTTGAACAAAAATCTAAAAATAATAAACAGTACTTGGTAATATTAAATGTAAGAAATAATAAACACTCACCACATACACCCTCTTTATTGTCAAAATCATCCGCCTCCAATGCTTTACTTAATCTTTCCCATAGTAGTTACTTCACAGTTTACAATTCTTGTTCGGCACCTTGGATGTTTAAAAGCACAAAAGTAGCATATTATTAAAATGCAAACCTTTGATATATCTTAGGAGATTAATGAAGCAATTTCTGTAAAAAGAATATGAATCTTTACTGATGTGCACTTAGGCCTATCTTACTTGTAAGTAGCTTGACATTTTCAGAAGCTCTTATGAACGCCATCTAAATCCTACCTTAGGGATGCTACACTATCAATAAAATTACAAAACTATTGATCGCAGGCTGTACTTATCCTTCAGTCAGTATTTATGCTTTGACATGCATTTTGGAAAACACAACTGTCTCGTTGTTTAATAAATGCCTGTTTAAAAGGCCAGGGTGAATGATAAAGTGGTAAACTCGGCTTATTAATTTTTTCCTTCTATCAAATAGGTATGTGTGATGCCAACACCAGACACGCATCTCCTTGGGTCTGCTTTGAGGAAGGCAACACCAGGTATCACCAGCAGAACTTTTTTTACCCCAAATATTCGTTTTTCTCTGCACCCGTAGTTGTGGAGAGGGGGTCTCAACTGGAACGACTTGGTCTTGAGGGGCGACCTTTCTGGCCTTTGTCCCAACCCCTCGCACCTGAACACATCATTATCCCGGGCTTCTCATCATTTATTTATTGACTCATTATTTTTATGTGCTGGGGTGTCCCTCCGGGTGCGGCGGTCGGGACTAGGTACGACACCGGCCCCGGCCCGATCTCTTCCGGCTCCGCGGATCTGGCGGCGCCGGGCGGGGCAGCGAATGCCAGGGGGTCCCGGGTCGCGCCGGCGCTGCCGGTGCTGCGGCCGCCGCCCTCTCCTCGTCCCCGTTCCGACGGGAAGGCGCTGGCGCGGTGCGGGGGCGGTGTAAGGCCGGCCGGGCGCCGACTGACGCCAGAGCGGGTGGTCCCGGCAAGGGCGGGCAGCGAGAGCGCTGGCCGTTCTACTGCAGCTACGGCTGTATGGGACAGCCCGGGAATAGCAAAGGGCTGGGGAGTCCCGACCAAAGGCTGGCTCTGGGGGAGGCTGGCAGCAGAACCCTGCCCCGCGTCCCCCGGCAGAACGGTCCTCATCGGGCCCCTCCGGAACCTGTTCAGAGCCTTTGCCCACGGCTCCGACCTTTGGAACAAGTGGGTGTCGCCACTATGGGAGGCCGAAGCACAGCCCTGCAGTGCCTACTGGACCCGGATTGCTGATCCTGCCCGCTCAGGGCCAGGCTGGAGCAGAGGCTGCTGCCCGCCAGCCGCGGGAGGGTGGGTGGTGAGTGGTAGAAGGCACGGTCCTGGGGCTTCAGAAGGTGCTGGAGTGCAAACACGTAGGGCCAGGCTCGGGAAGCACCAGCAGCACGTGGCAGTCCTGGGACGGGGACATATCGGTGTCCAGCAGGCCAGCGTTGAAGCCGTGGAGTGAGGTTAGATGGAAGGCTTGGAGGTCGACTAATATTGGGCATTATCTGTTCGTTTCCAGCCTTTTGGAAAGATGTTTTTTTCAATTTCCCAATCCTCCTCTCCCCCCACTCTGCCTTTTTAATATATATACACATATATATATATATATTCTATACACATATATTTATTTTTATTTTTTTTTTTTTTTTTTTAATAAAGGCATTTTTATGCTCCCCTGCTGATATTTTCAAGGGTCTTTGCAGGGAAGGGATTGACTTTAGAGGGAAAAAGGTTGCCAAATGCTTTAAGTCAACAATCAAAAGGGGGTTTGTTTGTTTTGCTAAATTGGTCCTGTTCTAGTAATCTGAAGTGTTTCGTTGTTACTAAAGGCAGTTTCTGAAACTGTAGTTTGCAAGTTGCTATTGTCCTTTAAATATCTCATAAACAGCTGCTCAAAGGTTATTTTTATCCAAGTCTTTTTTTAATTGTAATTTTTTAAAAACTGTTTTCAGACGAGATATAACTTCTTCATAGACAAATAAATTTTCTTTCAAAAGTTAGACATTACAAAATTTATCCTAAAGAGTGAAAAAATAGTATTTATCACTTTGTGAATGGCAACACAGACTAATATTAGAATTAAATCTGGGTCTGGTGATAACCACTCTTGCCACACATGCATTTTAGAAATAAATAATGCTTAAGGTATGTATCTTTCAATTTTTCTTCAAAGTGAGACTGAAATGGCATCTGAGGGAAGTTAACAGCTACAGAAATCCTGAATCTCCTGCTTGATGTGGAACATGGATAATGTGGAACTTATATGGTGTGTCCAAAGTCCCCTGAAGTCTGTTGAAATCCAGTGTACTCTGACAGGCTGAGATGCGATACTAAAATGGAAGATCAGCCCTATGTCACTGGCCACCCAGATCCCACTTTTGCCTCCAAATTAATCTTTGAGTATACTCTAACTCCTGTACTGTGTCTCTGTAAATCATTCAAATGTACTTATCATGGTATGACAATGTTTCACGTAATGTATAGAGTTTTTATATACACATATGCATTTTAGGGGTATAAGTCTTGTAGACCATGGTCTTAATTAGGTGTAAATAGAGAAAGAATTGAAGCTACTAACCTGCCCCTTGTTGATATTTAAGGACTCCAAAATGTGAGTCTAGACTTGCCTGAAAGAAACGCGTCAAGGATTTTGAAGTTTTTCTGTGCTAGTAAGAAATTGGCAGGCAAAAGTTTAGCCTCAAACAAACTCAAAAGCTCAGTAACTAGTTTCAATTCTACACCCCTTCCCCAACCTCTTCTGACATAAAGTTAATTAGGTAAAATTTCAAGCTAAATGTTTTTTTTTTCCATGCAAAAATACAAAAATAGATCAAATATGAGCTTAGAGTGGAAATTTGGAATAAATTCCCCATCTTAATAGGGTTTAAGTATGGGAATGTATTTGAAGAATAATTTTGGAAATATTGTCATTTTCATGAACTGCAGTTCATCAGTCTGATAATTCTGCATCTTCATATGCAGAAGCACCAGAATTTTTTTTTTCAAAAGCAAAGCATTTGGTGGAATTGTAATTTATTGTATGGTTTAATACATCTGTGATTAAAGCCTACCTAGATTATTAAACAGCCTTCACCCAAGAAATACAGTATCTTTACTATTCAACTCAATGGCTAATATAAAAGAGCTATGTCTCACATCTCCTAGAATTGATGTAGAGGAGGATAACTTTGTATTTCATTGTTAATTTATGCAGCTTTAGAAGTCTTAACCATCTGCACCATTAGCTGGGTATTTCTAAAGAAGTTCCTGGTAGGGCAGTTCCTTCTACTTATCTCTGAAAAAAAAGGCTCCCAGAAATTGTTTCAGAATTAGCATTTAAGTAGGGAGCACCCTTTTTATTCCTTCTACCACATTTACTTGTGCATGTGATTGCCTGCCATTGAATAAGGAGAATCTCTCTGTGATTCACTTTCATTTTGGGAAAAGCTGGGAGGGAACTAAGAAAGGATTTTTTTAGGCTGCGCCTTCCTTCTCTTTTCCAGAAATGAAATTGCCTGGCTAAGGTATTGTGGTATTTTCAGATGTTTTGACAAAAAATACACAACCCAAACCAAAAAATGTGATTGCACCCCCTTGCTAATTGTATGACACTCAAGCTTTTGTCTGTCTTGCACTGAGTGATGATGTGATAGAGAAGCAGACAGCCATAGATGGCCAGAAAAGGCTTAATTAAGTATTCTGCAGCTGCTACAAATTAGATCAGCATCTGCATCTGTGTAGACAATGAAATTCATGGTAATTTTGGGGGCCAAGCAAAGTGGAGGTTTGTTTTGGGTGGACCCCTAGCCACAATTCAAACAAAATTCAGAATCAAACGTTTTAAGGGGAAAAAAAGGTTGGTCAGCTTCATCTCCTGTTGCTGAAAGCCACTATGATTTCCCATTCTGGCTCTAGATGTATATTCCAATGTCACAAATGAAAGGCATCTCTTACAGTATTCAAAATTTTGGGTTTTTTCCCTAAAAAATAATTTTAAGTTTTCCAGCTTAGACATTGAGCTATATTTTAGATAAGC
This sequence comes from Melanocharis versteri, assembly GCA_013397845.1. NCBI lineage: Eukaryota > Metazoa > Chordata > Aves > Passeriformes > Melanocharitidae > Melanocharis > Melanocharis versteri. Next base: position 89,352 of record VZTG01002058.1, on the reverse strand, counting down.
AACAAGTTTTTTGCTGTTTCTCTGACAATTTGCCTCTATTTCAGATTTTATACCACTTTCTAGAACCAAAGTTGGAGTAAATGATGCACAAATTTTGATGGTCAATGATCCGACCTTTTCTAACAGAGATATTTACACCATAAATTGAATATAGAATACAATAACAATAGATTAGTACATGAGTGAGGTTATGAAGGTATTACTCTCAAACTTTTTTGTACAGATATATTTCCATGCAGATACCAAGAAATAATAGATTATTCTGTGGACATTTTGACAAAATGCACTGGTTTTAGGTGTTTTCAAACTCTTCAATACTAAATTCATGTTTTTGTTTTGTGTTTGAACAGGTCCAAACACAAGTGTTGGTCTATAAATATGTTTTCTAAGTGCTGCTGTAATACAAATATCTCTGTTGTAAAAACAATAATTAATACAAATATTTTATTAGAGGATTTAGAGAGGCCTTTTGAAAATTGACAGCTCTTCTTGATAAGTGAAGAAGAACTTGTAATTTCTGTGGCCATAAATGTAATTGAACAACAGTTGGGTCAGCTTTCAGACATGATTGTGCCACTTATGTTCTTCTATTTAAACATGAGCCTTCTGCTGTGATGTCATTCATTATAACTCTTCCCGTGGAAGTACTTTTAAAAAGTTGGTATTATTGGTGTTAAAAGGAAACTAATCCTCAGGTCATGTTTGGATGTGTACTTTGGTTTGGATGTATTTAATCTGAAGTTGCTGTTACTGCCATATGGTCTAGTTTGAGCTTCTTTGTACAGCTCCTGTATGATTCACAGATTTAAGTTCCTATTTCTGGTCTGTTGTGTTCTTGCAAGTCTGCACCAATCAGACCAGCAAGATCTGATTTCAGCAATGACTTTGTAGATAGCTACCCTAACATGGCTAAAGGAGAAGAAATCTGATTACTAAATTGAACAAATTCCTTCAATTGGAAATTATTATTCTTGTCGGGCAACTAAAAACAATACAGAGACAACTTCAGGGTTGGGTTTTTTTTGTTAAAAAATTCAGTTAACTTCATTCAAATATGAATTGAAACTTCTTGAACTGACCTAATATATTTTAGACTTTAAATTTCAAACTCTCAGTAACAAATAAATATGTTATGGTGACACTCGTATTTGTCTTTACATTTTAAATCTGCAGCAGTTGGAAGGTCTGTGCTGTAAAACCTCTTTATCTCTGGATGTGACCGAATTGTTTTCTTTGCTGTTGCTCAGCTAAAGGGGCAAGAGCTGGGGAATACCTACGTGTTTGGAAGGGGTTTAGAAAATTTTCTAGTTCCTAAATGAGACCAAAGGGTCTTTTTGTAGTCTACATATTCATGTAGGGAAAGATAAGACAATTGGAGTAAGGACAGAAATAACTCAAGAGGACTGTTGCTAGTGGGGATAGACAGTTTAAGAATTTTTGGATTAAATTGAGATTCAATGAGGAGTTCTGACATCCTTTTTGCAGATTAAACCTAGCAGTTTGGAAGCTATTTAAGGAGTGGTTTCTCCCAGGAACAAAGGAACCAAGTGCTTCTTTGCCCTAAGTGGAAGCCAGTTCTCTTTTATTTCTGTGGAAGAATACAAGCCAAAATCTCATTTCAGTGACACCGAGGTGGAGTATTAAATGGCTAATGAATTGATTTAGTACAAGGACGCATAATTAAATGGACAAATGTATTTTTGCAAGGGTCGGAACAATCTCCTGGTATACAAGTAGAGTGTTTCACAGTCTCTTCTATTTTTCTCAGCATAAATATACTCTTTTATAATTATTGCACACAATAATAACTTGTTATTACCAAGCATTCTTTCTACAATAATTTTAAATTCAGGGGATGGATTGATACTAAAGGCTATTTGCATATAGTTATATAGGACTTTAAAAAATAAAGGAAAAGAATGAATGCTGCAAGTATCTATAGTAAAAACTATAGGAAACACCCATTTTGTATACTTTTGTGTTGTTGTTGTTATTGTTGTAATAAGAAAAATAGTAGAGAGAAGTAAAAATTTGGGGGGAGAGTTTTTCGTTAGAAAAAGATCAAAGCAGAAGATAAAACGTAGTGACCCATAAACAGAAAGGTTTGTTTTGCAGGACTAATCCTTAGCAGCTGGGTATCATACTATTCAGCTTTTAATATTTTTGCCCTGACAGATGTTTCAGGATACAGCGCATCAACTGCATTAACATTAGATTGAACTTCATGTGCTATAAGTACAACTTTTAAGTATGTATGTAGAACTAGTAATGCTATATAGCTATATTTATGAACAAAGCTGTAATTGATGCTTCATTCATTCTATTATTTTATTATTTTATTTTTATTATTTCCTGTGCAGTTATTTTACATGCTTCACGTAAACTTGTGTATGTTAGCTTAAATTTAGATGTTTATTTTTTGTTAGCTGTATTTATTGAACTTGACTTAGGATCCAGTGCCTTTAGAGTTATGCATAGAAAGCACTGTGCTTTCGTCTTTATTGAAGGTTTCTTAAGTGGTGCTTTCAGAGCTTGTCTCATAATGCTCAGTTGCTCTCAAAGGAACAAACTCATATCTGACTATGCAATAAATTGTCAGTACTTTAACTGGAGAAGACAACTCCCATTAACAGTTTGTGTACCTGTACACTGTGACAAGGGGTGTACTTTGAGACCTGCCCGTGTTACCTAGTTTATGGTGAATGTAGAGTGCAACAGCATTTTTGAAATGGCTAGAGAGTGGAGTTCCAAGCAGTCATTGCGAGTGGTGTGTGAGTGCGTCTTCACCTGGGACTGAGCCACAGTGGGGTGCAAGTGTGGGGAACAGCTGCAAAGCTATCCATTTGCAGCCACCAGGACAGCTCAGGGGCATTGAGCCCTCAGGCAAGGCTCTAAGTGGCTCCCTCCCAGCAGACTGTTAAAGAGGAGAGTTCTCCACTACTCCTAATGGTAGTCTGATCCTTTGATTTCCATGGTGACTCACTCAGACCAGTAACCAATCAATTTCTGAACAAAAACATTAATTAATGAAAGTCCAAGAAGAAAGCTATATGCATTTTTTCGAGTAAGATTTTGCTTACTGTACCAAGGGGAAAATAATTATAAATTTAAAGTATATATATACGTTAATATATATATTTATACATACATACACTTTGTATGCACAGGTATATATATGTGCATATATATGTATATACACACACATAAATGCACATACGTTTTATAATAGAGATATAAAATGGAAAATGTTTGTGTTTAGAGTACTCTTGTATGAAGCTGTAATTACGGCTATTTATTCTGCTCCGCTGCTGATTTTTTATCATGCATCTCATCTTCTTATCCAACTTTTATATGCAACTTCATTGCCTTTGGTGGAAAATGTCCAGTTTTCACCAGTGTAAGTGAAAGTAGAAAGTCAAGAGATGCTTTTAAAATACCATGTAACAGTATATGAAAAAAATTGAATTAGCTTTTGAAGAACACAATCTGGATTGTGGATCTCCTAAACTGAGATTTTTGCCAAAGCTTTGTGGTTAAATCCCATTTTTTATTTACATGAACTATGGAAAAACTAATATAGATATCCTCCTGTCACTAAAACTTAGATTTACCGGAAAAGACAAACACATGATTGAAAGCTACACTGTAGCTTTTTAAAAAAAAAAGATAAAAAGAGAACTGTAGAATAAATTGCCATCGTTTGCAAAACCGACCACAGAGCTCTTAGTTAATAGGGAATAGTTGGTTCAAAAATAAAAGAATGTACCAGGCATCTTAGGGGTGATTCCGTTTTTAACTGAAATAGTTATAAAGTTTCAGTGCATAAAATTAGGTTTACCCATTTCCTAATCTCTCAGTATTCCATTAATAACAAATATTTCAGAATTTCACTTAATGTGCTGAAATCTGTTGGCAACAAAAATAAGACACCAGAAAGACCAATTAAGGGCACTTATTTAAATTTAATGGTCTAAATTACCTAATGAGTAATCTCCACCTTTTGAAACATTAAACAATCTTTTTGTAGAAAAGGAAAGCATCTTGTACTTAACTTTGATTTCACAAAATATTCTTTTCCCTCATTGCAGTGGAATACAGACTAACTTACCTGGAATTTCATGAAATTATCCGGGAGTTTGTCACATTAATTACTGTTTCTAAACCTTTAAAATCAATACAGTAAAATGCTGATGAACACATACTGTATAGAACTAAAGGCTTTAAACCACAGGCTGTATGTTTTTCTTGTTTAGTGTGGCATGTGCAATGTCTAGCTAGCTCCAGGAACTGCCATTGCTATTTACTGACTTTGTATTTAACAGTGCTTGGTTTTAAGGACTATTTAGGGGATTTGGTTTCCATATATTACATGTTATCCATGAAACAGCAGAGTTTTACAGGCATTGCTCATTTTAAAGGCAGCTCTAGTTTTGGGAGTTTTGTTTTGTTCTACATTTCATACTTGATCGGAAAATGTATCTTTCATATTTGGAGGTTTACTTTATGCTTTGCCTAGTAATGTTTTACCCTATTGGCCTTTTATTCTCACATACAGTATGATATCTTTGCAGCAAACAAAATTGTGATTATTTTCATATAGCACATTGCAGAAACAGAAATAATCTCTTCTTCATTTTGCTGCCTCTGAAAATGAAAAAAATGGGTGACAACTATGCCTGATCTACCTCTGCTGAGGTAGGACTTCCCTGTCAGCTGTATGGCTTCCACAACAAGCAGCCTAGCAGAAACAAAATCAAAGATCAGGGATGTTTAAAAGGGCATTATTATTCTGGTATTATAATTCAGCCTAATCTTAGGCTACTCATTGCTGATATATCATTTATTTTGATATATGAGGAGGACCTACTGCAGAAATATTCTAAGAGTATATTGACGTATGATTCCTTTTTCTCCCCCATTACTGCGTTCTATGCTGTGCAGTGACTTGTGACTATGGAATCTGTTTACTGAAAAAGATTCATATGGTTAAGTTTTCTGTCTGTTTACTCAAATAAATGTTTTCAATTTAGCACAACAATTTGTAATGAATACTGTGAAACAGTTAAAAGAATGAGTTCTTGAAATAGAAATAGTGATAAAAATGCTTTTCTCCCCTCAAAAATATTTGTTTTAACATGGTCACATTTTCCTGTATTTTCACACTAATTGAAATCTTATTACTCTAGAAAAAAGTAAATATTTTTTCCCCCTCGCCTAATTTCCCAGTTCTTATGCAAATTAAAGAATATACACACAGACATAATTTGTGGTTTTAAAACAAGGGAATGTGTAAATCCATGATATTTTTAAAAAGCATCATGTCAAGCAGTGCTCTCATGAAGCCTCTAGTTTACAATTTACATTTCACTTTAGTATAAGGCAACGGTTTTGTGTGATAATCCTTTTACTGTCTTGTAAAATGCTCTAAACAGTGTTAATTTCACTCATTTATTACAAAGGAAACTTAGTTGATATTCAGAAGGAATTTCTAAGGTTTAGAATAACTGCTGAAGCTCCAAATACTGAGCAGTCTACAGACAAAAAATCCTTTTGGTTTATTTGGAAATTATCAGGATAACTCATTTATTTTAAAGGAGGCAGATGGAGAGCATGGAGTACACCCTCAGCCAGCACTGTCCGGCTTCTGCTGTTTCTGCATATAATCCTATATGTTCTTTCCATTCCGAATCATAGAAACAGTTTGAAAGAAAGTGATTGTAAGTATCCAGTCAGTTTAAGAAACTTTTCTTGGCAACAGAAGCTGTAATCAAGCACTGTATCAAGTTAAATACAAAACACGCTACAAAACTTCTCTGCCTTATCTTGAAGAAAGCTTTGTGAGAGTAACCATGAGCCTGGAGCTGAATCACCCAGTGCTGTGGCAAGCAGAACATTCCAAAGACATAAGAATAATAATGTAATAATTTTTTCTATTAAAACTCACCAGCGCCCTTCTTCTGCTTCTCCAGGAAGTTGTACCCGTCAGCACCTGCTGAGGGCTTCGTTGATCAAACTGGCAGGTAAAAAAATTCCTGTAGAATAAAGCCAGACCAGCTGGCTTTGAAGAGAAGCCCCCAGTTTGGGTTGTGTTTGCCTCACTCACCCTCTGCTCTGCAGACCCAGGCTTTTTCTCCTCTGGATGTTGACCTGTAGGTTGCGTGATGTGGGTGCACAAGTGTCTGGCAGGCCAAGGTGCACCTGCTTCTGTCACTCCCGAGTAAATTTAGCTGTAAAAGGTATCACTGACAAGCAGACCTTTGTCAGTGCTGGCAAAAGAACAGAGCATTGCCATCCCCCTTCAAAAGTACACTGTAAGTTCAAATGGAAAATATCTACTCGGTCATCTTATTCAGTATCCAGGAATCACTTCTTCAAGAGGAAGGAAGGCCGAGAGGCTCATGTATGGCAAAAAAAGTTTCCTCCTTCAAATAGATGTTAAAACTACATTATTCCAAGAAGAATCTATGAACAAGAGAGTTTTTTTTTTCTCTCAATTGTGGCTGGAAGAAAATTTTTTAAAAATGCGGACCCAGCACACAAGAATTGCAATTCAAGTTATGAAATTGTGCTAACTGGTAATGTTTATTGTATTTCTCTTCTGTAACTCATTGTGCTTTTTATCCAAAGAAGTATTAGAGAACTAAAACATATCATGTGGAAGGTATTAATCTCATTCCCAAAATCAGATAGCATGCAGAATTGGGAGTCTGAATTTCAAAATTACGTTTGTAGTGCTTATGCTGTCATAATCTAGGAACCAGCCACTTTTAAAATGGGAGCTAAAGTAAATGGTGGCTCTTTTGAGGGAAGTGATCAAAACTTGTCTTTACTGGATATTTATAATTTATTTATAATAAGGGTATTTATAACTTATATCTTCCCCTTACTTCTCTTTTTTTTTTTTTCCTTTTTCTTCCTGGAAATGACTTCTGGTAATTGAAAGAGAAAGGTGTAATTTGCACCAGTGTGTCTTCTCACAGAGTTAAAAGGAGAATCACCAACATAAGTTTGCCAGGATTGCTAGCAGCATACCTAGATACTCCATTTTCTGCTTGAAAACTCAGCCATAAACTCAAGTGGTTTTAAACAAAAAATTTCAGTTGTGTCTACTTTGCTCTAATATGCTATTTAGAAGGAGCAAAATGTTCCTTGTAACAAATGAGACAAAAATCAGGAGCTCATTGTAAGATAAACAAGGTTCCTATTTATTTACTTGTATAAACAACCACTCACCAAGCTGTATGTCTCTGCAGGGGCACCCTTTCAGATAGGAACATGGACCTTATTGGCATCATCTTGTATCCATGGAAACATTTTAAGTACCTCTCTCTCAATATGTACTTCTCGTATTCAGGGTTTAAGAGCTGAGTACCAAATAAATAAGTGTTTTTATTATTTTCATTGTGGAAGCTTGGTTCTTGCGGTTCGTATATGTCATAATAAAGATCTTGTACTTTCATCATGTTTGATAAAATCAAGTGTTTCATTTTAAGCCTCCTATCCGCTCTTATTCTTAGATTAAAATTAATGTTCTAAAAGTCCTAGTGAGTGGAAATTCTAAAATTTCTCATTATCTATTACTGTTTGAAAAACAATGATCGTAGTTCACCTTACCATCAGACTTAATTACTGTTACTGTTGCATTAAACTAGCCTGGCTTTCTGTATTTCTGAAAAAGGAATAGGAAAAATTAATAAGGAATCAGCCTGTTTTCTCTTGGCAACAGCCATACCACCTATGTCACTCTGTAGTAGGTCACCAAAGTTGAGAGCTTAACAATTGTCTTGAAACTGAACCAAACAAAGGAAAATAAAGGAACTTATTCTGGGTTTTTACACAGAAATGGTTGAAAAGCAAAATAATAATTTTTCTTTTAAGATGTTTCTGCCACACTACGTAGTTAAAATATCAAATCATAGAGCTAAGAGAAATAAAGGATTTTATGTTTCTATATTTCCATGCAGAAAAAGAAATATTGTCATGTACTACATTTATTTTCAAAACTATCATTCTGAAGAAGATCCTTTGCAGATTAAATGTAGTTATTTCAACATTACCTTGGCTCAAATTCAAAACCCTCTTGTAATTCCACCCATTATTTGGTACAACTGATGCACACTTTTAATGTACTTTGATTTAAAAAATATGAAAATGAGTTGTTGCTATCTATTGGTTAACATCCTCTATGCATTTTTTAAAAATTCTGCCTTAATTTTGTTTATAAAAAGCATTTCCTTCACCTGAGCCAGGCTGAAACAATAAAATACCTTGTTAATTACAACTGCTATCGGAAAACACATTTGTCAGTAAAGATCCAGTACTTTTCACTGAAATCCTACTGGTTTAGAGCCTTGGTTTGCTAAGTTTGTATCCCTGTATATTATTTTCATTTCCCACTGTTGCTCTTTTTATTTGCCACGTTGCATCTACAGCACAGTCCCTGATGAGTGCAGATGGCACAAATGATTTCTCCACAGATTAAACTGGAACAGTATTTGTGTAGAAATTCTGTAAAACTTTGCTATATGATAAGAATTGTTACCTTTTTACATGCCAGGTTCTCCATATCAGGTTTATACTTTTATTTATGGATATAAGTTTACAAAGGTGTAATCATTTTATTTAAGAAGTATGATCATAGTGTAGGCAAGTTGAAGCTGCCTGACCCCCTGTAAAATCCTCAGTGAGTAATCTGCCTGCAGGCTGGCCTGTTTGCTCTGCAGATTGCCACATGAGACCTAGGATTGTGATTGCTCTCAAGAACTTTTACTCTGAGCCAACTAAGCATGTCCGAGAGATGAAACTTTCAGCCTCCAGGGAAGGAAGCAGCACACATGGCAATTTTTTTCATTTCTCTTTCATCGTGTGCCTGACCTTGTTACAAGGTCAAGGTTGCTGGGGTACTAAATGGGGAAGTAGAAAGACAACCTAATCTCAACTCAGCCCTCTATGTGTTCAGCTTGAGGTGGACGAGGAAGTTCTGTCCTTGCTCATCATCCTGAAAAGATAAAATTTTGGTTGTACACTTGAAGGATTGCGCAGGTGCATTGCAAAATACAGTGAAAGCTGGGCTTGACCCTGCTGTTTCGAAATGATGGAACCAAGATTTGCCCTGTTGACTCTATGTAAGTGGCAAAAATCCAATTCTTCCTAGCCACAGACCTTGGGGAGAGAAAGGAATGAGGAAAATTGGTAGTGGTATCTCTCAGGCACATAAATCTTCATCTAAATAATATGTTCTCAGCTTTACAATTTTTAGCTTTTTAATCCAAGATGACTTTTTTTCCCCCCCCAGCGTTTGTTAAAGAATCATTCCAAAATGCTAGAAAGTCAGCCTGAGCATATTGCAGATAAAATCTGTCTCCCTTCTCCATCACGCAAAATACAGATTCAACATTTGGCCTATATTCAGTTTTTCAGGTGCTAAAAAGCTATGACAAAACTGCACAGATCGTATGATAATGGGCATATTATAAAACTCTAGATCCTCATATGCCTAACTTATTATTACTATTTTAGTTTTCCACAGATCACTTTTCTAGCACCATCAACTTAGATGTACTTCAGAAAAATAAAGGTTCATTGAATGGTTTTTGAATTTATAGATCAAATACAAATAAGTAGGAAAAAATAAACAGGAAAAAACGTAAGAATATGGCAAAGGAGCAGGTAATATTGCTGTAAAAAGAAAAGTGAGCTGAGTTGTGTGAAGACTCTTACAGATCATCAGCAGAACAAAATGTAGGCAAGGAATTCTCCAAGGAATAAAATAACCTCCTCTTATATTTGAGTTATCAGAGCAAAAACAGGCCTTAGATTCTGACCCTTCCGTGCCTGAAGCATACCAAAATGAAAAGGACTGAGAAAGAAACCTGACCGACCGAAAAGCAGCTATTTTTGAGGGACTTGTCCACAGCAAAATTGGTTCAAATTTGGGCTAGAAAAGGGGTGGGAGTCTGCTTCCACTGGTACGAGCAGAGATTTTCCGGGAGGGAAGTACACAGTTACAGTAGCAAGGTGATGAAATGTGAAACTCCCCATTCACAAATTTACTCAAATAGGTGCAATACAGCAGTAAATATACACGGGAAAATTTGCATGTGGCCTCCCGTCTATCACTGTGGGAAATCTGAAAGGACAAAAGATGTAGATATACTTTTGGCAGGTGAGAGAGAAAGCAATGTTATGTAGATTTTCCTGATACAGAGAAGGAGCTGAGATTTTTTCTGAAAGAAAAAATAAATTGAAAGGTGTATAGGCAGTAGAGTTATGGTAGGAAAAGGGTGAGTTTAGCTGCAGCATTCTGAACAATTTTGAGAAAAGGACGTAGGGCAGGGTTAAGATAGATAAGGTGAGGTATCTGTCCATTTAAGTGGTTGTTAGCATTTCACGGAAATGAAGAAGAACTTTATTTAGGAAAGAAGTTGCACGGTCAAATGTTGGAAATAGGTAGGTCCAGAAGTTATGAAAGAGAATGGAGTAAATACAGTGAGGTAGAGAAGGAGACAGAGGGAAGAGACAGTGTTTAAGTAGGAATAATTCTGTTTGCAGCTGTTTGTAGGCAGAGGCAGATGCATGCTGTATAGCAGAAACAGTCAGATTTGGCATAAATGTAGCTGAAGGCAGGAAAAAAATCATAGAATCATAGAGTCTACCAAAGTGGAAGGGACCTAAAGGATCATTTGGCCCAACCTTTTGTGGAAAAAGCATGTCTGTGAGGGTGGGAGAAAAAGAAAACTTTTGAACATGTTTCTCTACTTTTCCAGGTTTTATGCCTCAAAGTGAAAACAATTTTTCAAAAAAGAAAATTAAAAGCACTGTAGGGGAGGGATAGATGAGTGAATGAGACAGAAGAATCTGACCTTGCAGTGAGTTACTGGTTCTGCTGAAATGCTGAGACAACGGTATACACACCTGTGCAAGCACGTCAAATGCTCCTATTTGTAGATTTTGTTTAAAAAATATAAAGAAACTACTGGGAGAAGTTATCCATGTAGTCAGAAGAAGTACTTTCTGACACATGCAGGAATACTGGCTAGGCAGTGTGTTTGTGTAATTCAATATGAAGAGCACAGGAGCAGTAAGGGAGGAGATGACACTGCAGGGCCCAAGTTTGGCATCTCATGCAGAGCAGCCTCCGCGCAGCTCTATGAAGGCTGTAGCACTGCCTCAGTCACACGAGGTTCACATAGAAGATACACACTAGGTGCACAGCTGGTGACAGGCTGATGCCGTAAGAAGGCTCGTTCCAGGAACTACAAATAACACAACAAACCTGTCTTATTAGATTCTCTTACAGTTAAAATAATAAAAATGAAAAACAATTCTGAGATAGATGTGAATGCATCTATACCACTGGAGTGAAAGCAGTGGGAGCAGCTGCAGTCTGGAGGAACTCGGGTATGTATATGCCATTATTTTAAATGTGCTCCAGGATTCTGTCAACAGAGAAAAGACGTGAGAACTTCCCCAGGAATGTTTACTGCAGAACAGTTAACACTGATTATAAGTTGCTTTAAAGTAATAAATTAATAGTGACCTTTTCTGCCAAAGTATGGTTTGTTACAGGCTGATCTGCTATTTTGTATAACTCTTTTACATGGTAATTGCCAGTATAGTTGCCCAAGAATTGAAATGTAAATATGATAGGGAGTGATTCACAGACAGTATCTAAAAGCAAACCAAAACCCTCAAACTGTTATGAGCTTTTAGAATGAAAATATTTTAGTGCAGATCAGCAATACGGTGTATTGTCAAATTAATTATTTGAAAAGGAAAATTTATAATAAACATTGGAAAGGATCAGTGAAATAAGGGGTTTCACTAAACATTCCCAGTTTCATACAAAAATTATTCAACTACTCTTCCCACAAGTAATTTTTCATATTTTGCTGTTGTCTCCCAAACTATAAAAGCTCCAGTTTTATAAATACATTCTGCTCAAGAGATAAGAGATTTATTTTGCATTTTTCCTGGTGACTCCAAAAGATGCTTAGTAATAAATGAGTAAATGGATGTCCTTCTCTTTTAGTGCTTTCATTCTATATGAAAAGTTGATTTGAAAGCTACCATTTGAGGTGGTCCAGGTACCACAGACATACACAAATTGCATTGAGATTTTCATCATTTGTGAGCTGTCAAATTTTAACCATTCAAATTTGAAGTTACCATTTTGGGGCATGTGTCTTGTGCTGGATTTTCTATAATGATTTAGCAGTAATTTGAAATGAACAGGAGGAGTGGTATTCTAGATTATGTCTGTTAAGGGAATATGTAAAATTGTTTCACTGGGGATTGCTAACACCTACAGATTTTTGGAATAATGGAAGAAGTTCAGGGATAGTCTTGGTAATGTGCTTGCTTGCCTGCTCAAATAGCATGTCTGCCAAGAAGTTTGCCAGGAGAATACCAGGTTGTGTATGCTTGTCTGAGACATCAGTCAGAAGACTGGCACCAGAGGGGAAGTGATTAAAAGCTGTTGTTATGCCTATATGCATAGAGCCATCTTGCTTAGAGCTGTATGGCAGCTAATTCTGATATTTGTGGCATTTTAAGCACTTAACATTATCACAGAATTAAGGATTAAGGTTACTAAGGTGTGTATGTTTTGCATTGTGTATAGATTGATGGATTGATCTTCTGGCTGCTGTCTGCTCACTACCTGCTTGGTCACAGTTTTTAGTACAAAACGAGGAATATACAGGTTGTTCTTTCTCTCTTTACACCTTTTTCCGGCTCCTTGGAATGATACAGAGAACTAATCTCACCTCAACTTCCTTTCTTTGTGCCACCTTCCCAGTTCTTAGTATGACAGCAAGCACCACCCAGAGATCCATAGCAGTAGGCAGAAAAACGTCTAGTAGAATTCAGACATACTGAAGAATTGAGTTTTACAATAGCCACTTGTATGTACAAAGATATAATTCTAATCTTCTGTTGTTTCTTGGCATTAATGTACCATATGCATTGACACTGAAACAAATACTGATGCTTCTAAGATTTTTTGAACAATTTGAACAATTTGAACAATTATCCAAAATCAGATTATAATAACCAAAAGTCTTAGGAATTTTGGTTAACCTCTAAATAAGTGTTAAATGAATGTTACTTTGTAAAAACCCTGATCAAATGCATTAATGATAAGTTGTGAAGTAGTAGTAATTGTTGATATGGCATTATGAATAACACAGTTAATTGATATCACTCTCTCAAACATGTATAGTACATCAGCTGCCATGAAGCTGGAGTGATTTTGGTAGTATTTACTGCAGTTGAAATACATTAGAGAAGATGCAGAAAATGGAAAGAGGTGTTTACTGTGACCATCTTACTTGGTCATTCAATGATTTTGGGTGAATATTGCTTGGCTATTAATGCTTCCAGCTTTCTGATGAGCTGCTCTGTTCTGATGAACTAGATTTTAAGCGAATATCATATGGTTCAGATGAAGACTGCAAGTAGTCCAGACAGTCTGCACAGGGTGAGATAATCAGTCAGGTCCAGGGATCATCCTGAGAACATAGACAGGACCAGGAGGAGGTGGACCAGGGACAGGGCTGAGATGAGGCTACACCATGGCTCATTAACCCATTCAGGGAACAGTGTAAACATGGCACTGGTAAAAAAGCAGGGGTCTGTTTATCCAGGAAACAGCTACCCAGAGCGAAGTCTAGTAGTCTATTCAGAGACTACTACACTTGAAACTTAGCTCTGATTAATTAAGGGCCTGGACTGAACTTAAAGTGAGCTCCTGGATCTGAGAGCATGAGTGGAAGGTAGGTTTATCAGGATAATACAGCCTGTCAGGACAGTGAGAGCCTTGACAGCTCCTTCCTTTCCTGTATCAATGCTTGCACACACAGGGTTCACCAAGTGCATCTGCCTAACTCACCTATCTCATAGTGGTCCTAAAGAGTGATGTGTTTTGGAAGAGTTCAGGTTGAGATTACAAACTGAAGTGGCAAACGTCCTCATCTTGCAGGTGAGTTCATAGAAGTACAGTATAGACACATGTGCAAACTCTGGGGAGTTTGGATTATTTTTTTTGAGGGAGGAAGGACACATATTTGATGAAGAGTCCTCAGCTCATCTTATTTCAAGCATGGCTGCAACTCTCAACAACAAATTGGGAGAAAATACAGTGTGTGTTGATGACACAGCTCCAGTTCTATTGGACTACAAGGAGTTTTCTTCAACAAAATGAAGACGTTAGCTTAGTGAAGAACTGGGACACGCAAAGACGACAGCCTGCATCAGCCACTTCAGCGTCTCCCAGCACATAAGTTGAAGCAAAAGTGTTGATTCCAGGGGAAATTTCTTTTGGTTGTAACTTAAGAGAAGCAACAGTTGAATGACAAAAAGGAAGAAAAACTCGTTGAGTGTGTTTTTGATTTCATCAATGTTGGAAAGAGGGTGCCACATCCCAGGACAGAGTATCAAAGAAGTGCCTCTTTACATGGGAAACTTCTATACCTGCAGGTGATCTTCCCATGCATGGTGTAATTCCATTGTCACAGAAATCCAAGTTTTTCATGACCTGGATACAATGCTGCTTGGCTAGCAGCCTTCTCACCAGCAAAGACATGAGTAAACAGTAGACATGCCTGAAGAGGACCTTCTGCTCCTGGTCACCTTACCCCTCAGCAGTCACAATATCTGTATTTTGGCCAGGCCAATCACTTGATACAATTCCTAGTACAGAGAAATCATGAGCAGTGAGGAGAGGGAAAAGAAAAAAGTAGATCTGCTGGAGTATGGCTTGTACACACTTACCTTTGTCACAAACAAACTAGGGAGGACAGAATGACAGGTTTGACCCACTTGGTTCTGTAAATGCAAACCTAGAGACAGGTAGGCATAGTTACAAGAGCTTCAAGGGGCTCTATTCTCTATATCTGAAATCACAGGTTATGAAGTATAGTAGGACATCCTTTTGAGGGAAGAAACATCTTTAGCTTAGTTTCCTCCTGTAATTGTTCTGGCAATGGCTGTGGGCGCAGCTGCTTCAGAAAGGAATTGGAATCCTTCTGGGAAAACAAAGATGAGTCTAAAACCTTAGGCTACAGAGTAAATGCTGGGTTTTGAGGAAGAATTTTCAGGTTAATGTAATTATTTTGCTGGATAATTCTGACAACTTAAGACAGTTTTCTTACAGTATAAATCCATGAGATCAGTTTATTACCCTCTAATTGGCAACAGCTCTTTTCAATTTTCAAATGAAAATTAATAATCTTGAAAATGCTACTATTCCGGTAAGGGAAAGATACCACTATTTACCCAACAAGTATAGTAAAATAATGGTATATAGGCTCAAATCACATATTTTCCCTGTACTGACTTGAATGAATTTTTACTAACTAGGTATAAAAGCAGTTCATAATTACAGGTTTTTGGTTTGGTTTTGGTTGTGTTATCTTGTTTGGTGTGGTGGTTTTTAGTTTGTTTGATTTTTGTTTGTTTGTTTAAATAACATGATGGATTTATTTAGGTAAAACTTATCTTGCTTCTGACCTCACCTCCCTCCTCCTCCCCCAGTAATACCAAAGCCAAAACTGGAGCTGTTGTATGATCACTGATGTGTTCTTAACAACTTTGTCAATTAAATTATATGAATTCGTTTTTCTGTTTTTAAATCCAGCATGAAGGGTTATTTTACAGAGACTAAAGTATCCAGCCTTGAAGGCTAAGAACAGTTTAAGCTGAAGTTTTCCTCATAAGTGTTGTCCAAAGTTTCATTCCATGAGTTCTTCCTAAAGCTATGGCTACATAAATCAGGCCAGAAGCATACTTTTGTACACAGCTGTGCCAGGGGAATGGTCAGAAACTCCACCTTGCAAAGGGAAGGATTGTACTCTGGCAAGAATCAACTTCCTCTCTCATTCCCAACTTCTTTTGCAAGTTTGATGAGTAATAATTTGTGTCCTAAAGGCAGAAAATTGGGAAATATGCCAGACTGATGAATAGTTTTCTGTAGCTTACTGAGAACTAAGCTCAAGGAAGCAATCATAGAACCATAGAGTGGTTTAGTTTAGATGGGACCTGAAAAATCATTGCATTCCACCCCTCTGCCGTGTTCAGGAACACATCCCACTAGACCAGATTGCTCCGAGCCCTGCCCAACCTGACATGGAACACTTCAAGGTATGGGGCACTCTCAAAGGAAAAGCATTTTTTAAATTTTTTTTTTTTATTTTATGGGGACAAGGAAAAGGCCTCATCTCTTTGGGAATGATTGAACATAAGCTTACTAATAGGAAGCATTTAACAAAATTCCATATATATTTTCTCAGTACTTTTCTATTCACCAATCTTCAGCCAATGCAATGGGCTTCACTCCTGCTGAATAAACATTAATTTACACCAGCTGATTTTATGTTACTTTTCTATTCTTATACCATAACTTGGGAAATGTCAGCAAAGAACATGGGCTTTGAAATGGATGAGATATATATGAGTGCAATGCAACCATTTTGCATAACAACTTGGATAAGAATTGTTACTTATGACTGGCATTCTATGATATTCTTTCTTTACGACCCTATCTTATGTTGCAGCTCACTTGACCTAAATTCTGCTGCTGTCTTCTGTTGCAAAAGATTGAGATTTCAGGAAGTGCTGCAAGTAAGTTAAAAAAATTTAAGTCTTTAACAAAAATGATACAATGAATTCAGTATTGTATGGCATTTAATCTTATATTGCATCCAATTGATTTTATGTCAGACTTAATTCTTCATTTTAAGCAAGCTGCAGACTGCAATGTTGTTACCAAGAGTTGTCAACACAATAAAAAGAAGGCTTGAGGAGTAGATATAGGGAAATTTATCAAATTTGTGAAAAATATGAAGATGGTCTGGGAAGTACAGATATAAAGAAGAAACCACTATGAAATTCTTAGCATCACTGACTACTTAAATAATGGCTGTAAAGTTTCCTGGTTTAATTAACAATTAAAATCAAAGGGCAGTTCATGACTATTAGAGATATTGTGTAACACTGCTGAAAACTTGGGTGTCTCTGCATGATGTTTTTTTCAGTTAATATCTGGAAGATTTTCTTTTTCACCAAGCCCTATTTTAGTTTTAGAAATGACGATCTGCATCCTGCAGCAGTCTGCAGCAGTGGGTAGATTCTCTGGCAGATGTAATTGCCACAGAATCACACAAGCCCCTGACTATTACCAAATGATGCGTGATAAACAAACACAGAAACCTATTTCACTGGAGTATTATCTTCATTTTGTACTTAAATGTGCTGGGAAGTAGCCTTTTGAATAGCATAGGTCATGGAACAACAATTGCTATTGGAGTATCTGGAATGCTTCATTGTTTATTTAACTTGACAGAAGACTACCTGGAGTTTCACAACTTAGATTATTTTTGTGGTCAAAATGCTTGTATTGTAGTAGAATATTTTATCATATCTTTGCAATGGGACAGTGCCTCATTCTGTGTTTGCTCTGGCTCTCTGTATTTGAGGCTTCATGCAGAGTGGGTGCTTCAGGAAGCTGGGAAACAGCTAACTCAGTAACATTTTCCCTGTTGTGCCAGTGTGCTGTACCTACAATGAGAGAATCTTGTGAAGCTCGTTCCAGGATGATTTTCTGGTGTTTCAGGTAGACCTGAGATGAGTAAGAGATGTATTCTGTGATTTGTCTTGAACAAAAGAACATGCAGATATGAAACAGAATTCAAAAATCTCCTGAATAGGAGACAAAGCTATTAGTGTGCTACTGGTATTCTTTGTGTAGCACAGAAGTGCATCAGTGAAGGTAAGAAACTGGCAAGTAGTACAAACATTTCACGTTCATGGAGACACAGAGCAGTCACTAATAGATGTCATATCAATCTTTGGTAGCCTACTTCACCTTAAAGTTTCTGAGGGGTTCAGATCACAACAGGTCTCTGAGATGAGTAAGTAATATGTAATAAATCAAAAGGAAAAGCAAAATCTCCTTCTGCTTCCTTTAGAGTACTTTCACTGATGTGCTGGGATGGCATGGGAATCAGAAGAGAAAGAAGGATGAAAGGAAGATCATTTGTAGATACCTTATGGGAAGGCATTTGATTTTGTCTCTATAGCACAAGATTACACATCCATGGGAGACACTCAAAGACTTTTTAGTGAGGTGCATCAGGCATTGCCTGCTGGTCAAAGGTTTGCCCTGCTTTATTTTGCGTTGGTGTGGCCTCACCTTGAAACCTGTGTGCAGTTTTGGTTGTCTCAATATAAGAAAGATATAAAGCCATTAGAGACTGTCCAAAGGAGTCACATTAGGATAATGAAGGGTCTGGAGGGGAAGCCATATAAGAGGTGGCTGAGGTCACTTGGTCTGTTCAGCCTGGAGAAGAAAAAACCAAGGGCAGACCTCACTGCAGTCTGTAAATTCCTTGTGAGGGAAGGAAGGGGAGCAGGTACAGATACCTTCACTGTCATGACCAGTGACAGAATTTGAGTAAATGACATGAAGCTGAGTTGGGGGAGGGTTATGCTGGACNTGTGGCCTCACCTTGAAACCTGTGTGCAGTTTTGGTTGTCTCAATATAAGAAAGATATAAAGCCATTAGAGACTGTCCAAAGGAGTCACATTAGGATAATGAAGGGTCTGGAGGGGAAGCCATATAAGAGGTGGCTGAGGTCACTTGGTCTGTTCAGCCTGGAGAAGAAAAAACCAAGGGCAGACCTCACTGCAGTCTGTAAATTCCTTGTGAGGGAAGGAAGGGGAGCAGGTACAGATACCTTCACTGTCATGACCAGTGACAGAATTTGAGTAAATGACATGAAGCTGAGTTGGGGGAGGGTTATGCTGGACATCAGGAAAAAGTTTTTCACCCAGAGCTGGAACGGGTCCCCAGAGAAGCAGTGACAGCACCAAGCCTGAATTCAAGTAGTGCTTGTATAATATTCTCAGACTTATGGTGTGATTCTTGCAGTGTCCTCCGCAGGGCCAGGATTTGGATTCCATGATCCTTACAGGTCCCTTCTCTGGTTCTCTGATNGGTCTGTTCAGCCTGGAGAAGAAAAAACCAAGGGCAGACCTCACTGCAGTCTGTAAATTCCTTGTGAGGGAAGGAAGGGGAGCAGGTACAGATACCTTCACTGTCATGACCAGTGACAGAATTTGAGTAAATGACATGAAGCTGAGTTGGGGGAGGGTTATGCTGGACATCAGGAAAAAGTTTTTCACCCAGAGCTGGAACGGGTCCCCAGAGAAGCAGTGACAGCACCAAGCCTGAATTCAAGTAGTGCTTGTATAATATTCTCAGACTTATGGTGTGATTCTTGCAGTGTCCTCCGCAGGGCCAGGATTTGGATTCCATGATCCTTACAGGTCCCTTCTCTGGTTCTCTGATTCTGGTTCTCTGATTCTCAACAGCTTTTGTTTAAGAATCAAGAGTTTGAGCAACAGTGGGCCCATTGAGCGGAAAAGGACACACTTCTGGTTGTCCTTGCCTCTGCCGGCTTCTCTGGAGCAGTGAAATCACTGCGTATAATTTCTCTCTTCAGAGACAAGTGAACAAATCATCTGAAGTAGCAGCAAATACTCACTTATGTCACTAGGACTGTCTACAGACACAAATCTAGTCGTGGAGAATGAATTCTTGTGCAATTCATGAGAAGAAATGGAGGTCTTGGTTCCATGGGTCTGGATGACAGCTGCTGGCTCAACCATAGCGAATTTTTTCCTCATTGTAAGTTCACTATTTGTTCAGACTGTGCATGCAAGTGTAAAACAAGGATTTAATTTATTTAATCTAACAATTATTTTTAAAAATCTTATAAGAGCTCCATGAGATTGACATTATCCTGCAGCAGTGTCACAGCCTACCGTCATTTAACGCCTCTTCTTGTGAGGCCAGGGTTCCACGCCCAACTGCATTTAGTAGGTCAGTACAGTAATTTTAAATGTCTTTCTTTCAGATTTTTGCCATCTTCAATTATACCTTTCCACCCTACTATTTGTGTAATTTTCTTCTGTCTGAAGTCTCTTTGCTGTTGCTCTCTATTGCACAGCATGACAAATTACTCACCAAGCCATATCTTTTCAGCCCAGAAATGCACAGTAACAGAAAGTCATGGCATTATCACATGTTGTGTATTTTATTTCCTCACAGTTCATTGAAGGGTGTCACTTTATTTTCCTGCTTCCTTTTGTCATCATGAAGATTAACTATTTTAGTGTTCCTAAACTGTAGAAACAGTTAGAAACACATCCTAAGCTCAGAGCAACACGTACACAATTCTGTATCACTTAATGCTTCCTCTACATGGCAAAAATCATATCGATGATTTTGAGTCCTTGAAGAAGCCATAGTAAGGCTTTCAACCTTATTATACAGCTGAATAACCTGGGCTGTGGGCAAGAGTATTATTGGTAGCCCCAGGCCACCAACCAAATTAACTGTGAGTCACCATTCACTTTGACAGTGTGCACTAGGTTTCTTGGGAGTTACGAAACTCTCTGGGTCTGATGCACACTGTGTCCACAGTCCGCCCTCTCCTCCCCCCTTTGTCTTTAATTCAAGATAAATACCAGTGATTGTTACATTTGTGCTGAGATATCTCCCAGGCACAGCAACGATCTATTAGAAGAATGAACTGGAACAGCTAAAAGTATTGGCAGCTAATACATATATAAAAGGCTTCTTTAGAAATTGTGATTAAGATGATACAGAGAAATTTTGTTGTTGACAGCATCATCTAGGACCCTCATTAGCATTCAACAGGGACAGTTTGGTAATTCATGGGCTTGTAGATTTCATGGCATTATTGCTTAGTCTGGAGAGAACTGCAGGAGCAAACACAGAGCTGTCCTCATAACCTATCTCGGATGTGAGACAGGATCTCAAGCAAACATACCCTGTTCTTCTTTGCAAGGTATTTTATGGGTCACTAAGAAGAATGATTGATTGAAAGAGAGGAAAACACCACTTCTGTAAGGCAAGCTAGAGGAATTAGGACTTTGAGTAATCAGAAAAACCACTGTGGGATGAAATTTGGCTGGAAACAACTTCATACGCTTTCATGTAAGTATTTTTGTAATTAACAAAATACTGTCTATTTAATACTGTTAATTTTACCATTTATTTAAGTAATACTCGCTCCTAGAAAAGCACAAAAGCAGAATAAAGTAAGCTGAAAGTGTCATAGTGTCAAGAATCCCAAGACCAATTTGCAGACTTTTGTTAAAGGTCCAATGACTTAAAGAGTGGCAGATACTGAGAGATTGGTCTTTAGAGGTGCTGGAAGAGCCCAATTGCTGATATAGGCACAGATTAGGCACCAATCCCAAGCCTAAATTAATCTAATCCTAAATAATGTTTCCCTTCCACCCTCCGCAGCATTTTACTATGCACTTTGTAGTATTTACCTATTCTGTGCCTATTCTGAGTCTTACATGTTGGGATTTTAAAAATTCCAGTTAAAAGTTAGCACCACAAATAATGTAACGATGCTTATTTTTTTCAAGCATATCTTTACAGGTTTAATGGCAAGACTAGTATAGAAACAAAAATGCATGAAGAATTTAGAATAAGCCTGACTTGTGAACCACAGAAAAAATCTTTTTCTTTGTTTTGGCAACTTTTTGTGAAAAATCGTGAAATTGGTTTAAATGGGACTGGAATCTCTGGATGTTGCAGTTCATTTATCTTCTAATGTACTCTAGTCCATTTGCTTTCAAATGTCAGGTGGAAACTAGTAATAAAAAAATCCAGCTCCAGTATGTTTCTCCATGTATCTTTACTATGGAAATTTGTTACTGCAGCTGATAAACAGAGCTATACAAGCTTTTCCACAGAAATCACATTGTAAAAGGTTCCAAAAAACTTGACAATGTTGACAGTTGTTCTAAGCAAATGGCTGCTTTACTGTAGCACTGTCAATGTTGATGTCCTTGTACACATGTAAAAGAGCAATGTGATTAAGGCAAGCTTGTCCATGCTAGATATGAGCCAAGTTTTCAATCTCCTCATGGCACTGAAAGATTGCTCAGCTGTTGCAAACAAGGCAAGAATAGCTGGCAGATTTCTGCCATTAAAATAAAAAAAATCCTTGTCTTTGGGCATGCGTCTATAGGAATGTGTAACATCTGCTACTGACCTTTAAGTTCTAGATAAGAACAGCTCATTTCTGTAACTCAAATTCATATTCCTTGGTTTAGATGATGCACTTCCAAGGATATTAGTAAAGTATTTTTGTAAGAAGATATTTGTCTAGACAGCAGTCTAAAACATTATATACTTCTGTTAATTGTTACAGTAGTGAAATGCTGTTATTCCTCAAGTGTCACTTGCCACTGTAACTTATGTCCACCTTATGTTGAATTTAAATAATCTATATTGTATTCTATTCTGAGAGTATTTCTTATTTATACATGAAAATCAATGCCCATGCTCTATCTAGAACATCAGTCATCTTTCTCTCTTTTTTTTCACTATCAACTAGATGAAAAGAGTGAAAAACTCAGTTCTTTAGTCTTTGTCAAGGGAAATGATCCTGAGTTAACACAGTCATTTATTCTGTCCTATTGAGCCTGAATTATTTATGTAAGATGTCAAAGCCATGGGACTCAGAAGACTTGTTGCCATGCCTGGGTGTGGAAATAGTGGGAAGAAGCCAATTTCAAAAACATAATCTCCTAACAAACCCTGGGGGATTTTCTCATACAAATTAGTGTAGACTTTCTTAGTCTAAACATACTCAGATTTCCATTTTGTATCTAATAAAAAGTATTTTAAAAAAACGGGATTTCTGACAATACCCTGAGGGACAGAAAGGCATAGATTTCAGGTTGACTCAAGGTGACCAGTTCAAGTTTTCCCAGACACTCAGTGTGATGCTCTGCACATCATGGAGTATCTAGATAAGTCTATGGCTCCAGGAGGTGATATGAAAAAAATCTGTGAACTGAAGCTATCTATAAATATTTTTTTTCCTGCAAGGTTTGTATGGTGAAAGAGTGTGGTACTGAAGGGCAGCATTTGATAGTGTAGCATTTGATAGTGTAGCATTTGATAGTGTAACATTCGATAGTGTCTAATTACAAAACTATCTTTCTTCTTGCAACCCAGTGACACATTCACTGTTCTCCAACCAAATTCTGAAAAAAAAGCCTTGGACAAAAGTCTTCTTCAATAATAAAGCCCAACTCAAGCCCAGAAAATGGTCTACTCTCTATACAGAATGAGGCCGAACTCTGATAGAAACAGAAGCTTATGACAAGGTATTTGAAGAGCATGACATAATACATGCAACAAACGGAGGAAGGAGATAATTTAAATATGCACTCCTCATGTTAATTCTAATATTTCCCTGTATTTTAAGGCTTGATGCTATAATGTAAATATCTTTATAAAACAATCTTGTTTTGGTAAATCATGGGCAGCATCACCTGTGCCTCCTATAATTATCATGTTAAAAATAAAAGTAGCAGCAAGTACAACAAGAAGGGCTTTGCTCTTAGCAGAAACCAGCATTAGTTTAGCATTTTGCATCATTAGGGTAAAAGGATGTGGTGCAGTAAAAGCCACATTGCAGGAAGATGTATTCATTTTTACACCCCCTGTGAAACTCAGGGTGACAATACACTTCTTTTCTCCTACTGTTTCAGATAAATATTTGTACCCCAATACTCTGAGCTCAGAGAGCAGCAGTTTGACACATATTTTGTTCTCAGGCTGTGTGGTTGAAGACCTAAATCTCATAAATGAAGGGCTGTAATTATCAGCTAGTAAATCTCTCTCTCAGCAGTTATTATTTAAGGTCAATTAGAGTGAAGATCCTTTCAATCTGGACTTATTATTAAAGGAAATCTTTCATGCAGAATTGATGAAATGGGAGAGCTTCTCCCTGTACCCCATCTGCTCTCTGCTTTTGTGTGTTCCCTCACTACAGCTGCAGTCATTACCAGGCCGACTCCACTTTGAAAATCCAAAGCCACATTCTTCAGAACAGTTGCTTAGTGTTGGTCAAATTTCTCTGCCGACTTTTTTTTTTTCCATTTGGAGACATGGAGGCTGACACATAGTTTCCAAGGACTTCGCATGTCTTCTGTCTCCTGAATTGTCTCCTGAATCCCAAATATTTCTCAAGTGGCTAGCAAAAGAATATCCAGATAATTTTCAGCCTGGTGGGACAAGCTTTGAGTAGAAAGCCAGATGGCTTTGAAAACGGATTGTAAAATAATTATTTCATTTTATGTTAACTTGTTGTCTTTAATATGTGTGTGCTTTCATTGTTGCAGTTAGAACCTTCACAAGATCTGAAAAGCCTATGAAATCCCACTAACTCTAGCAGCAATTGCTGCCTTTGTTGCTCAGACTGTAAATGATACCACACAATTATTCATGTAAAAAAAGCAATAATGTAGCTTAAAAAAGGTAAAAGATGAGCAATAAACTAAACCAAAGGAGGTTGCTGCCTTTCCCAAAACAACAATTTTTCATTCCTGACCTAGGTTTAATTTTATTCCCCCTTCTTTTAGCATCCTTTACATTATATACTAAAAATAAATGCATTGAAGGGTCAAACTTTAACTCCAAAATTACTGCCTTTCATACCCTTTATTTTCCTTTCAGGCATCTAAAAAAAAGGTCAAAGTAACACTGAATAATTTGGAAAGTTAACAAAATTTTTTATGGGAAGTCTAAGTAGATGTAATTAAAATAACCTTTAAACATGTTTCCCTTCAATAGTCAACTAAACTTTTTAAAGAACTCAAGTTTTAGACAAATAATTTCTTTTTGCTTTCTTTTCCTAACAAGACAAAGAGAAAAAAATCCCCAAAACAGCTTCAAGGTACAGAGCATGAACTCCTCATGGGTCACTGTCCCCTTTCCAGCAAAATGAATGAGTTTTGGCTTGCCACCTTGTTTTGTTCTCCCTCAAAACACCATGCCTAGATACCACCGGGAAGATGAGGGCTGAAGATTGACACACAGCAACTGTAGATACAAGCATACAAGATGATAAATAAGGCCCTGATTCTTTAAGCAGGCCTGCCCAGACATAGCTCCTCTCCAGATGTCTGCTTTACCAGTCACTGTGCATTTTTATTTTTCTTTTCATTTTCAGCATTATCATGGGCTTTAATTTTCTCAATACTCAAGGCTGACTGGTTAGAAGACATAACATAGATAACTCTCAATAATGAAGAAACAGTGTGCTAAGAAGAAAGGAAATATTTATTTTCTGGCCATACCTGAAGTGAAAGACAAAATGTTCAAAGATTTCTTAGCACAACTGATAAGTGAAATTTCCCTTTGATTTTCTCCTTTCTGTGCATTGCATAAGCTATGTTTCCCAAACTTCGGGACAAATCTTTTAACATATGTTGGATGAACCGTGCATTACAGAGCAAGACAGGGAAGTCACTAGAGATCCCTGCAATAGGCTTGCTTAGATGTTCCACCTCTACTGTTCATTTTCTTTGGCTAAAGGCACAGGAACAGTGGAAAAGGAGCTAAACCGCTGCTGGCATTTTTGAGCCCATTTAATGGGATTCTTCTCACCAGGAAAGTTTGGAGTCTAATCTTGTCATTTAAATTCCTTTTCTATCAGTGCTGCTCATACTTAAATGCCGAATCATAAATATTGAAAATGCATTATGTATTTTGAGCTACATTTTAGGGTTTTCTTCACACAGAGTAAATAATTGAACTTAGTCAACTGTGTGCCCCTTCTTTCAACTCTACAACAAACACAGGCTCTGCTAATGCAAGGTTAAATACAACCAGAATTTCTGCAGCATGAGCATCTTACCAATTACACATGTAGAACAACCAACTCCTGAACTTTTATTAGGTATAAGATGATTTATTGCATATATATTTGTAAAACTATTACTAGAAAATATTTTTTCTACTGAGTGGTATTTGCCCAAGAAAAACAAGGTCAGAATATGCACCTCCTGTGGACCAGGAGAACCCTCTCTCTATATGTCTCTGAACAGTATAGACCTAATAATGATTAATTAAAAAGTTATCGGGAAAGATGGAGCTTTTCAGACTTCGCAGATTTTTATTGGATTTGCCAGTGTGCAAAAAAGGAGAATCTGAGGACTCCTTTGCACAGTGAAGTTTTGCACATATTCAAGGAAGATTTAAGACACTGATAAAATAGATTCAGATAAAGTGTGAAAAATAAATGAATTATGCGGCCACTTAATCGAGGTCTTACAGACATATCAGATGCTGGTTTACTCTCATAGGGATTTTGAGATCCTTGGACTCCTCATCTTTCCCAAACTGGTCAGAGAAATGCAGTAAGTTTTCAGTCTGAAGGGCAGATTCTTTGGTAGGCTATAAAAGAATGCTCTCTACAGAACACCTGGAATTTGTGGTTATGTGCTGGTAGTGAAAATTGCAAAGCAACTGCTAAAAGAAATTCCTTTGTGTCTTTAAGAGGAAGATACATGTACATGAGTTTCATTTTCACAAATTCTTTAGAAGCTGGAAAGTATCTGGTTTTATGCAAAGTTTCAATATTTTCTTTGGCTTGCTTGATTCATTTAGATCTCAAAATAACACAGTTGTTATCCATGTTTGAAAATTACGTACTAAGGAAAAGAGTGTCTCAGTCCTTGTGGAATAAAGCTGCCCTACATTTCAAAAACTGTGGTTGTAAAAATATAAAGTAAAAATAAATGTAAAAACAAAAAATGTAAGTTCTGCAAAGAAAACATGAGAGGTTTGTGTGTATATGGTTTTTTGTTTTACCTGCCTTTGTTTAGACAGTTGCATAATTAATTGAACTTCTACTGCCTTAGAAATCTAATCATACTTAAAGTAAGAACTTATTCACAACAACGTCTTTGGAAGATTTATTCCTCAAGTATCTTCATTTCTGTATGCTGATTCATAAAGCCATTCCAGATCTATTACACAGCCTAATATAATGGGCTTTGCTGGTTCCAGGACCTTTAACTATCTTGATGGTACCCTGAAAAAGCCGATATCCCTTGGTTAAGGTCAGAGAGAGCACTAGAACTGAAGCTTTGCTTAAATTATAATATTTGTCCTGGGAGTTGGTGAAAACATAACTGTGCTATGGACTGAGGGAAAACGTGTTTGGGGGGTATAAGGTGCTTCCAGCCCTGCAGGGGTGCTTGGAAGAGCGGATTTGGAGCAGAGCTGCAGAACACAGCAGCAGGGTTCTATCCAATTTGTGTCCCGTGATGCAGGTGTAGCTGTGGGAACTCCAGGCTCCATATGAGGATATCCAAGTCCATCAGGTGAGTGGAGACATATGAATTTGGGAAAGAAGGGTGCATACATGCCAACTTTTCTGGATGATGTGAAGGGAGGAGAGAAGGCCACCCTCCTGCCCAGCTGGTGCCTCTTTGGTACAGCTGATCCACGAACAGTGATGACACAGATGCTGCAACTCACCTGTGCCTGGGGACGAGTGGTGGTGAAAAGAGTGCTGTGGGCCTCAGAATCCCATCCACCACCCCACGATTCTGGGCTGTTTTTCAGACAATCTATCCATCCATGTTTTTTTAGGGAAAAACACCTCAGGCACAGGAATAGTGCTAATAATGATGGTGAAGTTTCAAAGACATTGTCTTGGCTCCAGTGCATGGTTTCAAGGAACTAATCCAAGGCAGACTTCAGACCATTTTAGGACCAGAGACATAATTTAGCTGACTTCCAGGTCATCGAAGATTAAGGAAAATGAAGTACTGAGTGTCTTGACCTTTACTGAATATCTCCTTCCTATGTCTGATACTGGCCCCCTCTGCAGGCAACAAAACTGACAGGGTCAATAACAAGAAGCACTTGTTTTGTCTTTTGTGCAAAGTTATATTGTACTTCCCTGGTCTATGTAAATTGTTCTTTAGCAGCAAAGTGCCCTACATACCCCTGAAGTAACAGCAACAACACAGAGTGTTTTATGTGTTAGTAGCTGAGTGGGCAATAAGTACCAGAAGGATTATGGTGGAAGTGGAAGCTTTAATCATCTGCCTCAGACTTCAGAAAGGGGTATTATTAAATATTTTTCACTCTTTTTTCCTTTTCCCCCAAGTGTGGCAAGTTGGAACCAAAATTTTCTAAGGCTTCAAGTGTTTTTTTACCCTTTTACACTGTTGTATTAATTTTGCACCTGGGCAATAATGATGTGTCTTTTCCTGAATGCTGCTGTTATGTTCCGTCATCATTGCCTGTATGTAGAGCTTGACATGGAAGAGTGGGTCCCAGTGCACCCAGTTTTGGTAGGGAAACTTAGCATTATCTGTTTTCAAAGACATGCCTTACAAAGAACAGAAATACTAATTGAAGTAGAAATGATCTTTTATTTCAATTGTCTGAAAGGTTTGATAATGACTTTTTTATTTGTTAAAAATGGCATGCTACAAATTTGTCTTTGTTGGAAATTCAAGACCTTGTGTCCTCACTTAAGATTTCAAATCTTCAGGGGACTGACAAAACTATGGAGAATCAGGTTAGCAATCGATTGGGGTGAGATAAAGAATTACACATTATGCTGAACCTACTTTCCACTCACTAATTTCTGATATAGGTAAAAAACCCTTTCAGAACATCTTCATTTATAATAAACCTATTTTTTTTCTCTGTGATTCTTCATTAGGAGGATGTAATGTTTGCGGTGCCTTAGTTCCTGATGTAAAAGTCACTAAAGCCAATGGAAGTATATCCATGCATTTCACTGGGCTGGGATTTGAAAGAATCCTGTACAAAGTGCACAGTTTATGGCTCTCCAGCACAAATACCCTTTAATTTTAATGGAAAATTTGCTGGTCCATAGTAGAGTGTTTTTATTAATGTGTAGCCTAATCCATCTTGTTAATGAGAATACAATTTAGCTGTCTGTTAAATCTAAATAGTGTATCTTGAACTGGAATAGGTAGTGCTCTACATGTACAAGGGATCCTGTAGCAAAGGCAGAACCTATATTTACTGCATGGCAATGCTATTTATTTTCATTTAAGATAATAAGCTTTCTGATAAAAAACTAGTGTTGCATCGACCATTTTAAAGTACTTATTTTACTCAGTTACAGCCATTTTTTTTCTCAAAGGATCAAGCATAATTTGGAAAAGAACGAAAACCTAATGGTCCAGTTCTTCAAGCACATATGTCAGCAAAAGTAATTCCAGTGGATAAGGAGTACGGCTTCCTTCCATTACCTTACTGAGGAAAATAAACACTTTCAGGGCTGACCCTTGCCATTCAGTTTGTTCTTGCAATCCTCATTATGAAAAGTAATTTAATGTGCCTTTTTAGTTTTATTGTAGAAATAAGATTGGACATTCTTCACCTGGCACAAAAAGAGTGGCAAGATTCCTTGTTCTTTCTGATCTCTGCTTATGTAAATATAGAAATCTGAAATCAAGCAATGAAGCCATCAATACAAGTTGGTTGTTTTAAAGCCAACCTTTAAATAAAAACTTTTAAAAGAGTAATTTATAATTATGGACAGCAGTATTCTTATTTAATTACATCCTAGTGTAGCCTTTGTGACTCTAAGAACTGAGAATTTCAATGTATTTAAAATGTGTACAAGGGGGAGCTCCTGAATAATTCCTTGCTACTAGTCCATGCCAGCTCAGAATTTCACACCCTTGAGCAGTTTGACTGTTTTGGCTTGTGTTATAGGCACCCTGCTATCTTGGACTACTTTGTGAGTGGGTGGAGATGGGTGCCTTTGAAAATGCCAATTGGTAGCTAATCATAACGAGCCAGATTTATGTGTGAGTGGAGAAGGTAGAAGTATCTATGTAAAGTAAAATGGATCTACTGACATGCCTAGGACAGACCATAGAACTAGAAAGGATACTTTCCAAATCACCCAAGACCTGGTTTTGGGGCCATTTACAAGGTTTCTGGCAGGGATTTTGGGGAACAGATGCAGGAATGCTTGAGATGGTTGGCTACATCTACAGGTAAACCAGCTCTGCAGAGATGCTGTCTTGGAGGTCCACATATTGCAACAGAATCACTCTTCATAAGAGTACTGAATTGCCTGTCATCCATTTGCTTTCTAAACAGGAAAGAAAGGTACATGGGAAGTCTAGGAAAGGGGAGTTTTGATTCAAAGTCTCAATATAACACCCTTCTTCTGTGTTGTAACGCATACTATATCTCATTGGATAAAATCTAGTGACTTTTTTTTGTCTTTTCTTTTGGAGAGAAAGCACATACTGGTACCTTGTGTTATTTAAGCACCAAAATAGTTGAAGTTTGGGTGAGTTGTTTGCTTTCCAAAAAAAGACATCAAAACAAAATGCATTAATTTTTAATTAACTCTTACATGGGAAACAGTGTTAGTGGAATTATTGCTGTGAGAAACATCTTTGTCTTGGAGTTACTACAATATTTAGCAGTTGAAAGACTTAAAAACAGGTTTTCCTGTCAGTTTAATGAGCTGACTTCTGTCAAAGCCAGCTTAACCCAGCAGGTCTGCTCAGAAATATTTGCAGTCCTCCCAGGTGTGTGGGACAGGCTGCTTGAGATCCTGTAGGGCGTTGCTGGCAGCATGCAGCACATCCCTGGCTTTACAGGCCCTACATGATATTTCATGCAGCTCTTGTTTCTGTGGCTATGACCTGCTGCTGAGAGTCAAGCCACTATGTAAACACGAAGGACTTCAAACTCACAGTGTGCTGCTTTCCAGAGCAAGTGGTCATCTGTTCCAGTTTCCCATGGCCACATTACTGCTTGGGTTTGCTGCTCAGAAAAATACATCAATTTGCAGCAATAGTGCTAGACAAGGAAGAGGGGTTGCACTGGAAATATAGGCTGCATTAGTACATATTATTAAACGTGCCAAGAGGATAATATTACTTTATCTCCAGTCTCAGCAGTTAAAATGTTCTCCTTATTAAAATAAAATAGTGTTCAAATATTCAGAGTAGTGTAGCCAAAATCCAACTAAGGAAATACTTTATTTAGCTATTAGCAAGATGATATGACTTTTAAACTCCATCTGCGACACCAATTTCTCCACTGGTGCCATTCAAAAAATATTTTTTTCATTGCATTTATAGATCTATTCAGAAAGAGAAGGGGAAAATGGGATCAGAGAGTGATTTACATTACACTGGATTTTACTGCACCTTGGCCTTGCAAAGGAATCTTTGAAATAGTCGAAAACTACACGAGGAATCAGTCAATTTCTAATTCACAGAAGAAAATATTCTGAGATGAGTGAGGTAACCAAAGCATTGTGGCTTAAAGAGCATTCTGAGCGGTTGCTGTTTCAGCTGTCCAAATCCACAAGATACTATTAAAACAGAGCAGTAGTAAAGAACACTCACAGTTTTTTTTAACCTCAAAATATTAACTCGCACTCAGGTGGCTGATGCACAGAATTAATGAATTTCCAATCTTGTGAATTAGTCCAGATTTTGTTTGCAGAATCAGAAATTTGCATCTAGTAGTATGCAGCAAGAAAAGAAAGACTGACTTGACATCTTTAATTCAAATGTAAATACAAGATGGCTAGTCTGAAGTTAGTGAGGTTTCTTTGGATTTATATCACTGTTGCTAAAAATAGGACCTGACAGTCTATTTTTAGATAATCCAGAGCTGTTTTAGGTTGGAACCTTGCAACCGTGTTACCCACTGCCTTCATGAAAAACCTCTAGCATATTTGAAAACACATGATTAATTTTAATACAGTTTGGAATAATCCTCTACATGCAAATATGCCATGGACTTCAGGAGACTGTTTCCTGTCATATGTAATTGCTGATGGATGAAGGTCTTTTATCTCTGCAGAACCTTTAAGACAAACCCTGTTTATGCCACATAAATTATTTTCTTCAGACAATGCTTGAAAAGCACCTAAATATTTAATAGAGCTAATTTCTAAACTGATGTGAGATGTGTTGATTTTGCTGATTCTTTGTTCTGCCTTCCTCAAAAGACAACAAAACCATTCCTCACCCAGAACAAAGAAGACCAGATGTGTTACCAACAAAGCTGATGGAAATATTTTTTCCCAACAATTTCAATAGTTGTACAGCAAGAAGAAAGAGGCAAGTGGTAGTATGGGAAGGAAATCCTCCTATTCACAGGGAATCCCAGCTGAATATATCCATTTGAATGTACTCAGGGAGAGACAGTGGGCAGGGCACCTAGGCTCCCCAGGCCTAGCAATTAAGCATATAAAGCCTGTCTTTATCCAAACACACCATCTACATTCTGGAAATTTCCACCACGCTCCTTTCTGAGGTCCTACTTTTCTTAAAGTGCAGAGCAGCATGATCAGTAATAGTTATGGAATAGCAGTGGCGGTAAAGTCATCCATGCTGAAAAACCAGAGCAATTTATTAAATCAACATGAGTAATCCATGTCACTATCAATTTGTTTGAACTTTATAACAGTGGATTGGGGTTTTTAAGTTTTTAGGGGTTTCTTTTAATTGCTGATTTGGGTTTTTTTCTTAATTTTTTTGAATTTTCCATTGTCTGTCAGAGATCAGCTGTTGTTAGTGAAAGTTTGACATGAATGACAGTGGCTGTGGGTGGCACAGGCAGCATTTGGTCTTATTTTGGTGCTAGCTGTAATCTGAGGAGACTTAAGCTTTTAAGACATTGCTGCTTTTTGCTGGGTCTTTGGTGAGACACTGCAGGAATAGCACGGAAGCTCCAGTGCTGGCCCTGGAAGTGGGGCAGGCACAGGGGGAGAGAAGGATAAAAGGGAGAAAATTAAAACAAAATAATAAAAGGAGGCTGAACACCAGTGAAATGTTATTAAATTAGCAGCAATGCAATTTCTAGTTTTTCAGAAGCAGCAAACTAGATCCTCTAATGTGAGGTTGGCTTCAGAACGAAAAAAAAGAAATGCCCAAATTAAAAACAGAGATAGAGAGACAAACCTTATGATGTGCTAGTCAAAGCTGGAAATGTCAGTGTTTCATTCCATGCATTCATCATTTCTTTAACTTGTCTTCCGGTTTTTCACTTGTTAGTACTCATGATTTTTTCAATAGTTATAAGGGGCTGAGACTTAAAGATGCTGGATCTAATTCTCTGGGGTTCACTTTTATGTAATACTCCAAATATCCAGTGACTGGTCATAAAACTCCAAGTGCTGTCAACACTGATTAGGTTAAACTTAATATATTAACTTAGTTAAAATAATTAATTACATTGAATATTTTGTTTTCTTTGATTAGTGTTGTATGTAACAGAAGGAAAATTTTTTATCCTCATTGTGATTCTCAGTCAAAGCCATGATTAGAAACCCTCGCATCATTTGAGCATTGAAGAGAGACAGATATTGAGTGTGTAAATGATCCTTCCTTCTACAGATGAAATAAAGGGTCCAGCAGAGAAGGTATTACCTACAGCAGAATAAAATTAAACTGTTCAGCATGTGTGGTAACTCTTTTGTGGTAATTTTTGAAATGTTTTATGCCAATGCTTGTCTTTATATCTTATAGTAATTTCATTAAAACCACCTAAACTGTCATATCTTGAGGAAAATCTTCAAAACCTGAGAAGTTCAAGACTTCAAATCCAGCAATCAAGTGCATGAGGTAAGGGAGACTTAACAATACACATGCCAAGCCCATGATAAAAGGTGTTTTAGAAGACATAAGCTCATAATATGGGCTTTTA
Source organism: Melanocharis versteri (assembly GCA_013397845.1). Classification (NCBI taxonomy): domain Eukaryota; kingdom Metazoa; phylum Chordata; class Aves; order Passeriformes; family Melanocharitidae; genus Melanocharis; species Melanocharis versteri. The sequence goes on along the minus strand of VZTG01002058.1, from coordinate 55,765 downwards.
AACAGTATTTTCAGACATGTTTTTATACTTCATGAATCTTTAAAAGGGAAGTAAATAGGAGAAGAGGAAACAAAGGTAAGTCAATTGTATACTTTCTGGAACTTCATGTAAATAAAATGATAACCCAACTTTATACTCTTTAGGTAGTAGGTTTGCCTGCTGAAGTAGATTTCCCTCCTTAAAATGCACATCTGGGTAAGGCACCTCCTACCAAATACGTTGGTTAAAAATTTGCAAGAGTTCTTGTGTTATTAACATGATAATGATCACTGTAAGTGTCCATCATATTTAGGCATCTCAATCACAGACAGATTAGTTGATAGGCATGAGGAGAGTTATCTCTTGCAGTGGGCAAGAGAAGGTGACAGGGGATCAGAGGGGCCTGGCTCAGTCACTCCACCCTTTAGAGGCATGGCCATACCAGAAAAAGCTGAAAAAAGTTGATTCTGCCCTGATTGTGCCTGCCTGTTTTAGAAAACAAGTCTGCCATGTGAATCTTCTGAGACAATCCTTGTGTTCACTGCCAAACTGGATCCGATCAACAGGCCTAGTCACCTACACCCACCTTCTCCATTCCCTTTTTAGTCTGCCACTGCATACTGAGAGATACCTATCACCTGAACACCAAACAATTCTAGTATGGTTATGAAAGAAGCAAAGCAAGACACCATTTGAGGTACGTTCAGCACCCAATTATATTAGCAAATACCAACATGTTTATTTGCATATTGACTTAATACAACATCCAAAATATCTCAAAAGGAGAAAAGTTGGCTACTTTCGGCTAATCTCTTCCTCCAAGTGGCAGTCATGCTTCTGGCAGTTCAGGGGAGCTAATTCAGCAGTTGGACCCCAGCATGGTCTTGGTTTTGCCTTTGTGTTTCCACTGGTGATCCTTGTGAGGTAGACCCTGAATGTCCCATCCCTCCCTGCTTCTGGAGGAAACACTGGCAGAACGAATAGGTATTACAGATGTGAAATAGTGAGTAGAGAAAGTAGATGAAATAATTAATAGAGAAATTGATTTTTGTTTGTTTGGAAATAAATGTAGCCAAAGCTTACTTCAGAGTTTGTTTTCCTAGGTGATACCCTCAGCCTGTGGGTGGGAAGAAAGAAGAAGTGAAGCACTCCAGCTCTTACAGGACTGGAGGAGCAAACCTCACAGGGCCAAACACTCCCTTATGTCTCCTGAAGGCACAAGGCACAGGCCGCATCCCTCCGTCTTGGTTCTGGCACTGCTGCCAGGACGTGAAGGGGCTGACCCATTCAGACCCAGATTCAGGATCCAAAAGACCCCATGCTTGCCTGCTGGACTGGCTAAAAGCAATGAGCACCAAATATATCCAAGGACTGGAAGACAATTCAAACTTCCAGCAGTTGCTCTATACATCTTAATAATTTTACAGTGTATCATTTGCACAACATTGCCCTAAAGAAATGCAGCAATTTGGACTGTTTTTAGTAGTCAGGTCTCCTAAGATCTGCTAGTTTTCTAGGCCCATATCACCACTGCTTCAAGCTACTGTGAAAAACAAAACCTTATTTTCCTCCTTATGCTGGCTTCGGATATGACAATAAAACCCCCAAACAACAAAATACATACTGCTAGTAACTGTGACCTACAACTCGAGCTGGTGCCAGAAACTGAAAGCATTTCTTTAAGTTATGAAATGCTTCACATAGCCTAATACCACAGCAGTGACCCGTGACCCTACTGTGTCTTTTCTGAACAAGTTAAAAAAAAATAGAGGAAAAAGAAGGGAAGGAACCCAAAGTTTTATGCATCAAATTACTAAAGAATAGAAATGGTATTTTCTGTCTTAGATGATTAATAAAGGTTCATGAAAGAGATGAATATTAAGCCAAACATTTGGTTGGCTTTGCTGCAGCAGGCTGCAGAAATGTAAACTATTTTTCAGTGACTTCAGCTAATTTAAAAGCTAGGACTTTTAGCAGTTAGCAAGAGACTATATTTGGCAAGAAAATTCTGCTGACTTTACTTGGTTACCCAGCACATTCAGAACAATACTCCTTTATCGAAAAACAATAGTCTGGTTTATTCACAGCATATGTAGAACTTGGACCTTCCACCAAATTCCACTTTCTTCTCTTGCAATATGTCTGTTGCTGTCTCATGAGCTCAACAGTGCCTGTACTTCATCTTCAGCAAATTAAATTTATGCCTCACGGGAACTGTGGTTTGGCCATGGCACTGCTCCTCGGTATGGGTGGGGTTTGTTTGCTCAACCAGCTCTTGGTTAGCCACATGGGTACATGCTGTCACACTACACAACATAATCTTCTCTATGATAACTAGTTTTAAGTACCCATCCACCTCACGAAAGCGAATCCCACTTAATTTACTTTGTGTTTACCATGCTCCCTTTCAAACCTTACTGTTGGCACAGATGAATATTTATACAACTTTTATTTTAAACTATTTATTTAGAGTTGGGATATCAGTAACACTTGTCAGATTTATGGTGCATGTTTAAAACCAAGGTTCTAAAAATGTAATATTTCAAAGAAGAGGAAATAGACAACGAACTTATACACCTGGGAGTCTATTATCTCCTTGGATGTGATGGGAACTGTTCACATTGCTGATGAAGGAGCCAGGTCTGTGAGGCAGAGTGTATACATCTGTGTTTATGCAATTATGCTTGATCAAAACCCCTCAAGATCATCTGCAGTCTTCCTGCAAAAATCCACCAGGCTGATCAGGGAAGGTGGGCCTGGAATCTTGGATCGCTGTGCTCCTGTGGCAGAGGCAGATCTGATGGAATACTCTGCCTTCCATGGGTAAGATCAGGTCTTGTGTTGAACTCTGAGGAAAATAAAAAGAACAAAATGAGGTGCACAAAATAAAGGAAGACTGTTGCTCAGCCACTGAAAACATGTGATCCAAAAGTGGCTTTCAAAAAAATTTTCAAAACTGGCAGGAGGAAAATATCTTCCACTCTCTAGTAAAAGCTTTCAGGCTTGTTACAGGGCAGGAGGAAGCATTATTTTTTCAATAAACAAAAAATCTTCATAGAGACAGATATTATGACCTGAGCACTTGTTTCAGTGCCCATTTTCCATGGCTAGCAGAATGAACTGCAACATGTATGGAGTGCACAGATTTCTTTATGTCTACATGAATAAAATCTACATTTTATGAAGGCAAAACTTAGCCTAAAAGATTTGGTTTGTGTTTTTGTATAAATCTATCTATTTTTTGTTGTCTTTCTCCCCTTGCAAAAGCAGTATTTCAAAACTTTGATTTAGAAAGCCACTGGTGTATACATCTCAGCACTTAATGCAAAAATTAAACCATCTGGAAAAATAATGAAGGAAAAGTATTTGTTAAGGATTTGGTTTTTCCAGTCTTCTTGAAAGTTACAAAAACCATAAAATTGCTTGGCAAATTCATAACCCTCTCTTTCCTCTTGAGACTACAAAACTCAATTTTTACAAAAGTCTTGTGAAATAACAGAGAAATGGATGAAATTACATAACCACTTTTTACTCAGAAGTTCAGTTAAGAAATCAACAGTAAGCTGACCAAGCATTCTTGATTCTCCATCCTGTGCTGCAGCTTCTAGGGTTCTAACCTTTTAAAAGCTTATACTCTTAATGATATTTACTACAATCAGTTCTGCACAAATTGGATTGGTTTTAGTGCAAGACCAGTTTAAAACTTGACAAAAAGTTGGAAGGAGAAAGCCAACTTCTTTTCTCTCTTCTCTGATACCAAAGAAAAGATTTTTAAAAAAAGAAATAAATTTTAAAATAAGATAATAAAAAGTGATAGAAAGTACATACATGCCAACGTACATGTGCATATATATATACACACACATATACATATGTATACATACATATAAATAAGTGCTAGCCTTAAAACCTCATGGTTCACCCCACTACGGTTTCCACATTCAAATAACTGTCCTTGATGTCTTTTCTTTATGCAAAGCAGTAGAAACTGAACACAAAACCCCACAGCTTTTTAAAGCTGTCTTTTCAAGAGGTCCAATATTTTAGGCTAAAGAGTAGGAAGAGGAAGTGAGCTTGGAAAATGCAGTATGATTTTATAACACAGGCTCTAGAGAAGAGTGGTCACATAGTGTCAGTGCTTCTGAACCATGCAAAACACACTGTAACGCAGTTTTACCCAGGCTGGGAGCATGCAGAGGGCTGAAACAGGGCCTCTATGATCTGTTCTGTTTGCACCCCAAAAACCACATCTCTTTCAGGGTAGGCAGAGGGGAGAATAGGTGAATTTTTCATGAAGAGTATAATTACATAATAACAAATGGCAGTACAGTTCTCTTACTGAAAAGTTAGAGAAGGGAAAACAGCATGAAATAATTCATAAGTCATAACAAGGTTAAAATACTCATGGTGGTAATATACTCCATTGATAATCTTCTATATAGGACCTTCTCATTACTTGTTTTCCAGGTCTCTGCAGAGGAGGAAAGTAATATTATCCAAACCACCAATTAGATACCTTTTAGGAGTTATTTACAGGACATTCCTGTCTTGCTAGCGCTTGCCTCACTTGGATGTTACAAAGCCTTGCAGTCGATTCTTGTTTTCAAGTGACTTTGAAAATACAAACCCTTTGCAGAAGTACAAAACCTTTATTTATAATGAGATCGCCTCTTTCTGTGAGACTGCTGAATGTAAAATTGTTGTCAGATATATTGCAAGGATGAAAAGACACAGAGAGTATCATTTGTATGGTAGCTTTTTTCCCTTCAAATTACCTTTTAAGTTTCATTATTAACAGTGTCTACATTAATATCAATTTCCTTGAGCTGCCTGTGAAGCTGTGCATTTATGAAATATCACTAGGGTGGAATCTTATTGCCAGTGCTGTGAGTAGAGTTTCAAGTGGTTGCAGACAAGTGCAGGTGGTCAGCACTAAAAAAGTGTCATTGTCAAGCAGTTTACCTCATATATAAGGGGCACAAGGAAGCCATTATGGCAACAAATCACTCAGCCCTTGCTGTCACTAAGTGGGGAGGGCACCACCAAGCAGGTTTGCGGGAAATTAATTGTGAGCTGGCAAGCAATTTGTTGTAAGCAGTGTGAAAAGGAGTGACTTTTCCCTTTTTTACCTTCCTTACCTTCCTTTTTTTGGTTTGGTTTGGGAGTGTTTTTTTTTGTTTGGTTGGGTTTTTTTTTGTTCTGTTTTGGGTGGGGTTTTTTCGTGATTTTTTGCTTGTTTGTTTGTTTGTTTTAGTAGGGACTATTTGAGCAACAGTGCTGCTATAAACTGATTAATAATAACAGTAAGGAAATTTCTGCGAAGGTATATATGTGTATTGGTGTTATTTTCAGCTATTTTCCATTCATTCTTCTTCAGGTGGTGTTAAGCTGCGTATGTGAAATAACAGTTGTTCCTGTAACAAACCCATATTCCTCATAATGGTTTCAGTGGTGACCATAGAGGACTTTTATTGGGGCTGTTCTGCAGAACTGGGCCAGAGATGGCTCATGCTCAAAAATAATAGGGAGCAGAATTTCCTGGTTTTGCTTGCATTGTACTGTGTGATACAGTACACAATTTAGGATGCTGGTATCTAAAAATAGACCTGGGCTTTTTCCAAGAGAGTCAGAAAGTAGTACAGTTAAAAGGTCTTTCTTGAGAATAAAGTAAAGATAAGCATTCAAGCAGAGCTGTTTATAAAGAAATATTTTCTCGTAGAACCTAAAGGATTTGGTTCTCAGAATGACAAAAAAAAATTCCCAAATGAAACCACCAAAATCAAGCTGAAACAAAACCCAGAGAACTAAAGTGTACCTCTTACTTTAAATTTTATCTTTTCAGAATATTGTAAGGTTTTTTTTTCTGAATTTGGTGTTTATTTAAAAGCCAATAAAGCCAGGTAAGGGAATTAGAAGATACCATGATATAATAAAAAATAAACAATTTCTATGTAGACTTTCAATTGCCAAATTATTTAATGACAAAAGCTAGAAAATTAAATGCTTTGAAATATAGTGCTTTGGAATTTTCTTACCAGTTAATTTTTTAGAAGCTCTACACTTAAGACCACCACAGTAACAGCTCTGCAAGCTGATTTTTCATTATACTTAATCCACTGAGACCTTCACCGAAAACATTTCCTCTGGAATCAGAGAGACTAGAAATCAATTCTGATAATATTAGAACAAATTTAAAGATCAAAACTCCCTAGAAAGTACGTGATGAATAAAGAGACCTTGATTCCTTGTATAGTCTTTTTCACCTCTTTTCTACTTTTTTGTGCTGTAAACAAATATTTTTGTCTTGCAAATGTTAATATTTTGAAAGATTTTGTAAAAATGTGGCTGAAATAATTCACTCTGCATTATGTGAGTATTTAAGCTACTACTATTTGCAAAGTAGACTGTGAGAAGGTCAAAGTAATTGATGATATTGAGATATTGAAGGCATCTTTGCCAATCACTTGTAGTTTGAGCATATGTGTCCAGGGTATATCAGATCTCTATTGAGGAATGAATCTGAATATCATTTATTCCCCCCACCCAAAATAAGCCCAAAGGTTATGATGATGAAAGGAGCACACTAAGCACAAGTCCAGCTATACTTCCTGTTGTGTGGTTTACTGAGGAAGAATTCTGTTTTACATGGTTGGTGTCCCCTCATTCCGCAGTTGCCTGCTCCAACACCAGGAAAGTCCACCCAAGTATTTTGATTTAATATACTGCAATCTTTAAACAAGGGTTAGGTTGCCCTAATTATATACTATCAAAAGTTAAGAGAACTATCACATGTGGCAGACCACCTCGGTGTTCCTGAAGGGGGACCAGCAGAAGTGTCACACCTTGTCATCAGCTGCAACCGTTCTTTAGGAGTACAAGTAGCACTTGTGGTATAGATGAAATAGCCTGAATTCTCATGTGCACTTTTCCTTCAGAAAACAGCTCACGCTGAATAGCATTTCTGGTACTGAGCACTGCTACATCTGTGTGCAGTCGTGCCAGAAGAAAAAAAAAAAATTAAATGGTTTATAAAAATAAAAGATGACAAATCAATGTTCTATAAAATTAATACACAGACAGACTCACCATCTTTTCTGTCGTTTGGATGTGTCCTTCCATCCTGCCATGTGCACTTAGTCCAGAAGGATGGCCAGAAAACACCTGTCAACTTTGAAGTTGTCTAATTATTGCCTCAGTCTCAGCTTGTGTGCACATCCCATATCCTGGACACAATGTGAGAGCTGATGTCAGCTCTTCTTATGCCATGTCAGCAAAAATGGGTAAAGAATGGCTGTCACTTTTCTCAGTCTCTCCAAATTTTTTTTTTTTGTTTAACACTAGTTTGCTTGAAGGGAGAACAAGATATGGTCTGATTGATAAACTCTGGTTAATAATGAGGTTCAGGATGTGGTAACTGGAGCCTTGAGAAGCTCTGCTGGGATGGGGCACCACTGTGCAGGGAAGCATGGAGGGTGTGGCTTCCCAGCTGCGTGGGGTCAGTTTATCACAATCCCAGTGCAGTTGTTCCTGAAAGTGCAATTGGCTCTATAGGCAGAGTAACTGAGCCCTTTGTGTCCTTGTGTGTGATATCAGTGTTTCCTCTGGCTGTGGCTTGATGGGATAGCTGGGAATCTACGAGGGCTGGTTCTGAGGCATCACAGAGCACAAACCCACTCACCCTTGTCCAAAAATTGTTTGCAGGTTAATTTTGCAAGCCTAAGTGTCATCTGCCAAAACACTCTAGAGTTTGCCAAAGCAGATAGTATCTTTTTTGAAACTTACCTAGTTCTGGCATAAAGAAATGGGCATGCAGGTGGGGTGAGTGCACAAGGAGCACAGGAGAGGTAGGAAGGAGCAGCAGATAGGTGCTTTTGGGAGGCAAAAAGGAAGAAAAAAGGAAAATATTTAGAAAAGGCAGGTTGCCCTGTCCCTTCCAAAGGGTGGAGAATTAATCTGAAAGATGAGAAAATCTTTAAAATTATTAATGAGAGTTTAAAATGGCTGTATGTAAAAGTTAGAAGCTACCAAAAGACTTCAAAGGGGAATTATAGACGCCATACACAATTTTATTTTAATGGTATTTTGTCTTCGTCAGATCAGAGACAGTCTGAATTTTAAACCTTGTAGCTTAGTCTCCATATAATCTCCTAAATGGAAAAGGCTATTAGTATCTAATATGTTGCTACTGTATTTGAAGATATAAGCTGTATGTGGTGAGATAATGCCATAATTAAGCAAAATTCACGATGCCTCACTGTTATACCAGCAGTTCAAGACCAGAATGGCCTCCAAGTGATACAATAGTAATACTTTCCAATCCATTCCATTAAATATGATATTTCAGGACATCCTTTTGCTGTCCTTCTTATCTGAACATCTCAAAACCTTCAAGTTGTATTAATAAGGAATGAATGAGCATTCATAATTTTACTATGATACACTGCAGTAAATACTGTCAAGCAAATTTATTGAAATGTCAAAAAAGAAAAAATAGCAAGATTTAGAACCACCCAGAATCACAGTTCTTTGCTGTTAATTCCATTTTCAGACCTTGACACAAGTAAAGGTGTTGTAACACCTCATGTGAGCTCAGAAAGAGGGTTAAGTAATGTTTTTTCACATCTTCAGCACGTACAAATAAGTACCTTGTGCAATTTTCCAGAATCATACACAGGGAATTTGTAATATCTGGGCAGCAAAATCTTAGCAGGAGCAGGACAATATTAGCACTTTCATCAGAAAATCACCATTGTCCAGCAGACAGAGAACATGTTTGAGTCATCTGAGTCTGAGAGAGTGGCAACCATACAAGAAGGAAAAAAAGAAAAATTTCCAGCCATTGTCTTGGTTAGAAGCCTTAGCACCAAAGAAAATGGAAATTTGCCTCTTTAACGACTAATCCTAGAATTTTAAGAGCCATGAAAAGAGTGCACAGCCTTGGTTATATTGATACTCCCAGACTATAGAACAGAAAGCAGAGTGCTGCTCCATCATGATGTGAAAATGAGTCAACAGTGGGTTATGACCCATCACAAAAGGCTTTTGGTGACCCCATGCAGAAGTACAAGCATGGGTGACTTTATGATGCTGTATTGTATCCCCCACCATCTGCTTATGCCGGGTATTGAGTTCTTTGCCTTTAAGACTAGATCCAAGAGCGAAGTGAGTGGGGGAAGCGGTGGAAATTCCTTTCACCGCTTCTTTTTAAAAAACACAGAGATAAGGCTCTCAGTCCTCTCCGAGTTCTCGGCTCTGCACAGAGAGATAGGGAGTTTTCCTTTGCTTTTTTTTGCTGGTTTTCCTCATTAGCTAAGGCAAGAAAAGTTTTCCCAGTACTGTGGCTTCTTCTGGAACTGCTCAGCTTTTCTCCGGTCTGGAACACCAGGACAATCACCCGGGGGCCCCCCACGCTGCACTGTGGCCTGGACGCCGGGCCCGAGCCCGGAGAGACTGGGCGAGACCGAGCCACACCCACAGAAAGACTCTCTGAATTTTCCATCACTTCAGAGCAGAGAGAGGTTTTATTGTTTAATATTATTCCTTCTTCTCATGCTTGTGCATACTCTGCTTGTTAAACAAGCTGTTTTTTCCACTTTTCTCCAAGGAGATTTTCTCCCAAACCGAGTGGGGGAGGGGCTGGCCGGAATCTGCCTTTTCAAAGGAGACGCCTTTTGGATGTTTTCTCCCAAATCTGTATCAAACCAGAATAGTTATGACCCATCACAAAAGGCTTTTTGTAACCCCATGCAGAAGTACAAGCAGGACAGGACTGAGTGGGGGCAGCATGTTTCACCTGAAGCTGAAGCCTCTCTAACCAAGAATTTGCTTTTCATATTTATGTTTAGGGGAGTTCTTCTGAAGCTGAACACTGTTGTTTGGTGTGGCCCAAAGCCATGACATTGTTTTAGGACTCTTTGCACCATTGTGGACTGGTTATGTTCTTGTCTGTAAGGCAGGGTTTTTGGTGGGTTATCTACTCTGAAGTCAGTTGTGAGCCAGATCTTACCTCCAAAAGCAGTGGAGATTTGTCATTTGCTGCTTCTTGCTTGTCTTTGTGGGCTTGGCACACAGAAGAATGCACCAATACACATGGTTGTGTAGGATCACCATACCCTCTTGGAAGAGGCAGGAGATTGCAGTGTTATGTGGTGAGGCTGAAGAGCACGTGTCTCTCCACAGAACAAGGCTGGTCAAAATGGCTTCTGAATAAAGGTATTGAGCTGTGACAGTACTAAACATAACATGCAAGGAAAAAACCCTCAATAAACATATGTCTGGAACACAAATGTGATGCCTGTCGTGGGCTGCAGATGAAGCTTCAGATGCTGTATTTCTATTTTTTTTTGTTGGGTTCACCCATGAACTGAGTTATACAGTACCACAGTGATTAGCTTAATGTCCCCATTTAGCTCTCCAATGGGGTGTGAATAGTTTAACTCTGATGCACAGACCATTTTCACTGGTGTTTCATCTACATTTCATCATGCTGGGAGAAATGAGTCTTTGAGCAGTTCTGAGGACAGCTGTAAAGAGGATAGGCATGTTTCCTCATTGTTTTGTCAACATGTGTGATGGTGTTCCTCTTTCATGTAGTGTTAACCCAATTTGTAGTAGTCTTGGAGTAAGTATTTAAGAAATTTGCTGTGTTCTTGTTCAGAGGTTACTCCCTGACTCCGGCACTGCCAGAGGTATATGAGCCTAAATGGAGGTTATGTGATGGGTGCAGAGAAGCAGTCAAGTAATTTAGGAAAGAAAAACCCTTCCATGATTTTCCTTTTCACACGCTGAAAGAAAAGGAGACAGATTTATCTCTCACTCTACGTTTACATTGTACTCATATCAATACAGGGACCCCAGAGAGGAATAGCAGAGGTAACGGTCATTAGCACGTATCATGAGATTGACAGGACAAACACAACCTACAGATCTTCCTATGGTTAAAATATTGCTGTTCCTGGATACGTGGGTATTGCAAAAATAGATACTGCTGTAAGCCCTGAGTACATTCCCATCGTAAATCTACTGCAACAGAACAGTAAGTATTGCTATGAACCTCTTCACTGATCATCATTGTTTTTTGCATGAAAAAATATGGCTGCAAATATACATTATTCAAACTTCTTGCGGTCCTTAGTTAATCCAGTTAGAGTGACTTGGGTACTGCATGTGTCTGCTGGCCCCCAGCAGACCTCTTGGCAGGTGATGTGGCTCTGTTTTCCCTTAAGAATTCCTCAGGAACACGTGCTGTGTAATGTAATACTTCACTATTTCCTTTCTGAGCCTACAAATTGCCATTATGAAGAAAAAAGTTGCTATTAATATAGTCTAATGCTACCTAATTTATTAGTTAGTGGTTAATTTATTTACTAACTGGGTTAAAAGGGAGAAATAGTATTTCAGTGGAAATAGTTCTGGTCTGATAAATGAAGGTAGTCACTCATTCCCAACTTGCATGAATAATCTCATAAACATCTCTCTTAAAATTACAGATATTTCAGGAGTTCTGGCGTGTATACAAAGCCATTGGCACAGTGAAGGTTAGCCTTAGGGTGAGACTTGCATGTAGGAGGAATGGAAATCTTTAACCATTGCTTAGGTCATGGAAAAAGATCAAGCTTTCAGCTCTCAGATATCTGTCCTTGTGTGCACAACAACTGCATACCTCCAAAGCCTATGTCCCCTCCCCCTGCCCCAAGCTACAGCAGTGCAGGCAGTTCCCAGCCCTTGATTCTTGATATGCCAACATATGTTGGCAGAGCTTCACTTTGAACAAATTTAAATTTCTCTTGGGAGCAGATTTCAGTGGTCTGGGAAAATAACAGACTGTTCTCTGCTTCCCTCTTCTACATCTGAGTATATACCCCTCCTGTATCCTGTAAATTGGCAGTATATGTGTATATATATAAGGTGAAGCCAAATTTCAGAACCACTCTTTGTTCAAATGCCCATACTATTATAGTGTCATGTTTAACTTCAGTCTTTGGAACAGGAATGATAAAAAGCCTAGAAGTAGCAAAAATTTTCATGTGGATATTTGTGTCTGAATCTTTGGGAAATCCAGCAGTGTGTTAAGGTTTTGCTTTTCTTGGTCTGTAAAATTCTGCTTCCTTATTTGTGTTAACAGGAATTAACATATGTACAATAGCTACAAGAACAGTGTAAGATGTGACATTGTTCCTAGTCAAGGCGCACTTCCAGTTGATCCTGTCCTTATCCCAAGACCAACACTTATACTATGCAAGGAGGAGTATACAAAAGTTAAGTGCCAGCTTTTCCAGGAATGCCCTCCTCCTCTCAGCTGCCAGGTTTCTGTCATGGTCAATCTCCCTAGGCCTTCCATCTCTTTAAAATATATTAAGGAAGTATTTCATTAAAATGCTGCTATTTCTTTGTGGCAGTTTGCTTGCAAAATGAATTTGATAATAGTTGGATTGGATTTTACTCCTTTTGGAGACTCTGCCTAAATGTAATGCATCCTTAATGTGTGTTTCCACATACTTTGGCATCGATTTGTTCAACATCAAGTTGGTAACACAATAATGACATAGTTTGATAGGTAGCTGGATTAGAGCACAATACTATGTAGAAAATACCTCTGTGTACTGTGGCAATGTTGTATATTGTGATGCAAAGGTAAAGTTCACGTCCACGTCGTATAGTTATAGGAGAAGAGAGTAGGACACAAAAGAGAGGGTTACAATGAGGAAAAAGTGCAGTATCACTTGCTTCTGAAAAATTTACAGGTGCCTCAAATGAAGGGTTCAGTTATGGCAATGGAATTAGTTTCTGCAAAATGTAGATTAAGTGGCTTCACAAATTTGGGTGCATAAAACAAGGCATGAGCAAAAGTTTCATGCCAGTTTCACAGGTTTTGTGTCCAGTCGCAGAGCAGTAAGTGCTTAAAAAGTGACTGATGAGGGCAGAAATGGAAGAGAGCGCTCTGAAAACTTGAATAGGACTCCAAGCTGTGACAAACAGCTGCCATGCCCTGCCAGCATTTTGCTTAGACTGGATGAGATTTATTTGTGCAATCCCTGCTACTTCCTCTTGTATTTTGAGGACATGAAGGAAAGTGCAGGCCAGGGAAAGCACTGCCAGATAAAATCTCGTGGGACTGGATGTGGGAGACGATCTTGACTCTGTGTGCCACTTGGCCTCATGAACTTGTCATCCCGTGTGTATGCTCAGAGCTCAGATCAAGCACTTAAGCACTGTACAGACCATGGTAGACAGCTTTTGTTTTGTTTTAGTTTTTTGGGTTTTTTGTTTGTTTGTTTGTTTGTTTAGAGTCTGTTCATTTGTTTAATTTTAATAATTAAATTAAGTAAATTAATTTCTCTAATATTTTGTTAGAGCTAGAATATCAGCAAACATGTGCCCACTTAGATCCTGATGAGCCATTAGCAACAAATGTATCCACAAAAGTGTATATCCATTATTCTTGCTTTCCCTTTTTTGTAAGGATCTGTAAAACACTGAAATTTGCGAAGTTAATGTAAGACTGTTAAAAAGCAAGAGATATATTATCAAACTTACAGCTCTTTTCAGAATCAGATTACAATTTCCTGATTCAAATTCATTATTGAGAATATCTTCATTGATTTCAGCAGTTCTGAGTCTGTCACAGCTATTCACGCTTCACAAGCATATTTGAATCTGGCCCATTATGACCTCACCTTTTCAGTAGATCAACCTGGTAGAGAAGCTTTGTATTTTTAGTTTTACCAAGTACTTCTAGCATCCCTGGATATGCTGGAAATGCCTGTTCAGGCATTTTTGGTTATAGCATCCTTTTTCCCCAGCAGAAATTGGATGCTGTAATATATTTCCCTCTCTGCTCCTTATATAAAACATGTGGTTTGTATCTTCTTGCAGGAATAACAAAGTAAAAATTAAAAGGCTCCTCACAATTGCTGGCAAGATGAATCTTCCAGGGTTTGATCCCTCGGCAAAGGTCTGTGATTTGGCTTTCTCTCTTCTCTTAGTATTGTGTGTGTGTGCCTCATTTTATTTGATTTCACAGAACTCTTTAAGTTTATCTGTTAGCTGTTTCTCAGTTGCCAGTTTCTTTTCATTTGCAAGTTACTTTATCAACTTGATTATTAAGTGCCCTCTTTTCTGCATGTTTTCGCTACCTCATTTCCTCAGTGTCCAGTCCTCAGAACCAGACCAGGTGCAATGCACCTCTGCTATTTTGTCCATGTTTTCTGTCTCTCTCGTTCTTAATTTCCCTTTTTGCCCCCTGTAACTGTCACTCCTTGCTCCTAATGCTGGTTTTGGAAAGTTGTACTCCTCTAAGTGAAGCTGTCTTTTCTTTAGCTTTTTTTCCCCCCTCTTATTTTTTTTTACCTTTCACTCTTATTATAATTGTTGTGATTTACTTTTGCGTTCCCATAACAAATACCAGCGTTTGATTTCACTAGACATTTTGGAATACATGTCAAAATCAAAATTGCCTTCTCAAATTGCTACTGGTTTGGAAGACACTTCCTAATTTTTTTTTAGTGAGAATGGAAGCAGCAACAATATCTCAGGGTATTTTCTTCAGTGAAATGAAGCAAACATTTTCAGTTAAAGGCTTTCGTCACAGAAAGAGAAATTTTGGACCAAAACAGAGAATTTGCTGTGTTTTGACGGTAAGTAAGTTATGGCACAACTTCTCAGTGTTATGCTGAAGACCTCTGTGGAAACACATATTTGTATAGTGAGTCCTTCTGAGCTCACTATGGTTTCCTCTGAATTCATCTAATGGTCTCACTTTGATTGAATGGGAGCAGTGCTGGGTTCTCTGTGTAGGACTTGAAAATAGTTTTCAGTTAAAGGACCTGTAGGATTTAAAAAACCCTGTAAGAGGTTTTTTTTAAAAAAACCTGCAAGAATCTGTGCTACTGGCTTGCGAACTGGGGCTGCTTTGTGAATATTGGAGCTTCTTGATTCCCAGCCCGGCTGATTGTGGAGTGGGCATGGAACAGAGAGCCAAGAACACTAATTTTATCAGCCTTCCTCATTTAAGCTGTTCCTGCTGATTGCTACTTAGCTCCTAGGGGAAAACAAAAAATCTTGGCTAGTAAAAACAGTGTCTATCATGGAAGTGCAAGTAATTTAGTTGTGAGCTGCTTTTTCAGAACCTGGATTTTTAGGACGAATTAATCTCATGCTCTCCAAAGAGCATTAGAAATGTTACTCAGTTTGGTTCTAAAAGAAATTTTGTCAAATATACTGGATTTAATAGAGTCTAGTAGAAACAGTTAAAAGCATATTTACTTTAATTAATGAAAATTAAAGGAACATCTTAAACTCTAATCTGGTGTCCTGCCAATTTAAGCAAAGATGAATGAGGCATATTAAAAATGAACGCAGTTCTTATTTTTGTGGGTTATATAGCCCCCTTTTTCACTACATACATCAGTTAGCAAAGTCTACTTTCAGCAGTGGAAAATTCATTATCACTTCTAATGCGGGTTTTGTAGCACATTAAAGCTTCCAACAGTTAATGACTCTGGTTTCTTTCTTTGCAGGTTTACCTTTCATGAAAGAGCATGGAAGAGGAAAGAAATGACAGTGAGACTGAATTACAAACTCCCGAAAGCTGAGGACAGAAACTGCTTGTATTGTGGAAGCTGAATTCACAGCTCTTGATTAATGCCGGAAAAGAGTGATCACATGCATGGGTTTGCTGAAGCAGATGTAGCTCATGTATTAATCATTCCAGTTTTCCAGTGCAATATTTTAAGAGTAACGCAATCAGCACTGTAAAAATTTGTCAGTTGTTTGAAAACTGGTGTCAGAAGTTCCTCACTTTCCACTCTTGGATAGAGTTCATTACCCTCCAGACTGCTTTACCAATAGTGAACTTTCTTCTCAGTTCTGACCTGTGCACTCGTGGCACTTGGAAGGAGTATCAGCAGTGCTGTCACCATGTCCCTATGCTGTCCATGCTTTTTTTACACTTATATCTGGTGGTTACAAAAGCCGATATACCTCAATTACTTTTTAGGTAGTTTCCTGAGCAACTCAGTATCTCTGTGAGAGTCACCCCACTGTGGGACAACTGCAATTGCGTCTCACAGGGGTGTCACAACTCTAAATTACATCTCCTCCAAAGCGCCTGGATGTTCCCTGACAGAAGTGATTTCAGTATGCAAAATATTGCAGCAAAATGAACTAATCTAGACCTCTAGATAACAGAGGTCAGTGCTATTTGCCTACATTTACCTAATAGCCTATGCTTTTCCTCTTTCCTTCACCATTTGCTGAAACAGATAGGGCTTGTTTTTCCTTTGATCCCATGAATTTGACAGTGAAAGATTATTCTCAGTTTGTCATCCTGAACCTTCCCACTTTCCTGGTGATGAGACCCATGACATGAGGAAGATCTGTAATCGTGGACAGATGCCTTTCTGAGGAATGTCCAGATACTGCAGGAGAGGTGGGAGAGGACCACACAGAAACCACTGACTCCCCAAAGCAGCAGCTGGGACCAGGAGGTGGATAGTGAGAAATAAGTGTGAGAAGAACAAGGATCTTTCAAAAGCTATGGCTCAGAATTTCCACAAGATACTCTCAAGAGTCTGATTTTCTCAACAGGGTAAATATTTCAGGCTATTTTGAATATACTTTTGCAGTAAGACACTGTGTTCAATGGTGCTGTCTCTGTGTAACATGAACTCTGTTTCTGTGATATTTTCGTATCAGTCTGTGTACTGGGAATGGCAATATGTCTGTGCTCGAAAAATTCGAAAACTGCTGAAAATGGGTTTTGTCAGTGAAGAATAGGACTCACTCAGGATCCAGCAATGGGTTGTATGCACATTAGAGGTACCAAGTACATAAACAAGACTAAGGGTAAAAGCAGGCTCAGTAACTTGTCAAAATCAGTCAGGCCTGTTATTGTCCACAACTCACAGCTCTTAGCATACTTTGCAGTGGAATAAAACCAAATTATATCCGATAGATATATAGAAGATGCAACAGCAAAGCAAATTGACCAAATGGGCCTCCTGTCTCACCTTCTTCTCCAAGTAGTGCCAGCCTGAGTCTTAGAGGAGAACGTTCCAGGATTTTTCTAAGCCCTTTTAAAAACTTCTAGGGCTGGATACCAGCCAGCCTACCTTGGTTATCTACCTCACCTGCCCAATGTCCTCATGGGGAGCAAGTTTCTACCTATATCCAGCCCAAACCTTTCTTATTATCTCTTGTCCTTCCACCATGTACTATCTTGGAGGACTTGTCTCCATCTTCTAGGTGGGCCCCTGGTGCAGTGGACACCCTCATTTTTCGACATCTGCAAATTTCATGAAAGAGTGCTCCGGGAGCTCTTCTAAGACACTGGTAAACATGGTTGGTAAACAGGACAGGTCCCACATATGTTTGGACTAGCAGTCACCATTGGTAATAGTGGTGATATTAGAACATCATGTTATTTGCTTCAAAGAGCAGAAACAAACTCTAAGACATTGGAGAGACTGGCTGACCAGAGATCTCACAGAGAAAATCATAGCAATGTTCATGAGGTGTGATTCTCCTTGGGAGACAGTCCATTCACTGAGATTAATTATGCAAACTTAACACTTTTCTTTAACATTTGCAGCTCTTGAAATCTATTGTTTCAGTCAGGTTTTGATCACTAGCATATCTGAATAAAAACAAGGGGCTGAATTTTGGCTTTTTTCAGCAGTTTCATGTAAGAAATAATAACTAGTTAGAAGCATCATACTTCTTAAGCAGCCCTCCAAACTCCTTTAGCAAATTTATGAATAGAGAAATTAGGCTTATTAGAAGCTAATCATCAAACTTCTGGTAAAGACTGCTTTGATAATGTTATTGACATCTTAAGGACAATGTCAGCAGAGATCTGTGAGTCAAGTTTCCCTAGAAATATTGTCAGCTACAAACAGTACCAAGTTCCTGCACTGGAGCTCATTGATGCTGATGTTTGAAGGCTTTCAGGGCGAGACAAAAGGAAGTATATTTAACTCAGGACTGACTGTGCTTTCTCTTATTTTGCTTTGGTAAACTCAACCCCCTCCCATACCAAGCTGCTTACATAGCCGCATAGTCAGTTTGTGTAGTACACTTGTTGTCCGAGAAAGGGTAATCTTTTGTTGCTCCTACGTGAACTTTGCAAATCAGCTAAAGGCTGGGGATGCTGTACAAATCACAAGATGGTGTCAGGAAGTTCTAGGTTAATGCTTTCTTTTAAGCAAAGTAATGTGTTTTGTTTTCCACTACTTTCAAATGTACAAAAAGTACAAACATATTGTAATATACAGGAAATTGTTTAGACGTAGGAACTGTCTGACTGTTCTGCAATGGAAAAACTGCTAATACACAAAAAGAACTCGTCTTTCTTGAAGAAATATCCTCTTGTACAGTACACAGAGTAACCCATATTTTGACAAAGGCACACATGCATAACAATTCCTGTTCAAAGTTTTGTACATTGTTATACCTAGTTTGGAAGAACATTTTGGAAACTTTCCTATTAAACTCTTAAAGGTCATTCCTAAAACAAGGTACTCAAACATACCCATAGGGATGGTGTGGTTTGGGTCGTCCTGTGAGTGTGTAGCACCAATTTAATTCTATCATGTCTCTGTGCAGGTGTAGTAAACCCACTTCTGGGAGAATAGCTTTCCCTCCACATTGCTGTGTGCCTCTGCACTTCAGCT
Source organism: Melanocharis versteri (assembly GCA_013397845.1). Taxonomy (NCBI): domain Eukaryota; kingdom Metazoa; phylum Chordata; class Aves; order Passeriformes; family Melanocharitidae; genus Melanocharis; species Melanocharis versteri. Next base: position 37,115 of record VZTG01002058.1, on the reverse strand, counting down.
CTTTCCAAGAGTCAGACATCCAGAAACCCTGGCATCCAGACATTGTTGGAAAAATATGAATGTTTCTCAGCTTTTGGGAGAGAGAATGAAATTAGAGGTGAAAAAACCTGGATGATATAGTACAGCAAACACAGACTGGCTCTTATTTTTGACAAATATTGAACCTACACATCTACCTTTTGAATATATTCAAAAACATGTGAGGTAACTCAATAACTTCTAATAGCTGCATTTAAGTTCTTTGTTATAAAAAACCAGCCTTCATATCAAGTCTTCGGGTTTTTTGCTATTGTTAGAAAATTATGCAGTAGATGGACTTGCAAGAGGAATAGTAACAAAACTGAAAATATATGCCTAAATATTTCCATCAAGTAAGAGCTAGTTCTTACCCACTTTCAATATGATGGTGCTGTAATAAATTGCATCATATTATTATTATTAAAATTATATATTAAATAAGTGGCTGGCTCTACTTAAAGGATACGACTTTTCAATGGTCCCAAAGAATAAAGCAACTAAAGCCTTTTATTTTGTGAAAACTGCAACAACCCATCCTGCCTGCAGGAAAACAGACCTCCGCTCTCCACGTGGAGGAAATATTTGAGTGACTTTGCAAAAACAAACATTTAAATGCAGCTTCTTAGAAAGCCAGTATCACTGTGACTGCCTACCTTGGAGGCTTTGTGTTTTCACTGTCATAGTGAAGCTTCTCTGTGTAGTTCCTTTTTTTTTTCTGGTAGGCCTGTTTACACTGACATTTTAAAATTTAAACCCCTTTCCCTTTCTTTCCACTACTTAATTTGCTCTTCTATCACTGCATGCTGCATATGCGAAGTGCAGACACCTTTTAACTTCAGAGATAATCTCAATAGGAGGTCAGTGGAAGTCAAACAAACCTTCAAAATTTCAAGGGCAGTAAGGCGCCCACAAAACTAGCACCTGGATCCAAAACTAGATGGGTGGCCAGTTTCATCCCAGACAGTCCATCAACAGCCTAACCACAGGTCAGACCAGCTCCAGTGTTGCTCATACTGTCCTCTGGCATTTTCCAAGAAGCCATGTATTTCTGCCCAAGGAATTTCCTCCACAGGAATTGCCTTTAAAGAGGGAGGGAAAAGTCAGTCTCTTAAAGAAAATGCACACATATGCCGCCTAATGAAAGATTCATTAAAAAAAAAAAAAAGGTAAATCAAAGTTTTGTTGTTGATGGCATAAGCATGAGGAAATGGGATTTAGACTTCCACCTCATTTCATATCAGCCTGGTGTTTCCTAGACTTGAGGAGGAAAAAAAAAAAAAGGAAAAATTGTTCATAGCTGTTTGTATTTTCTATGTGAATTCCTTCAGGTGGGGTTCTGTTAATTCAGTCCCTGCACATTCAGCTGCCAGTATAAGTATCCAAAACATTACTTTTTTAGGCTTGCTTCCTGCAGTTGAACAACTGTTTATTGTTCTTCATTTCATATTGCTAGTGTAAGACAGAGGATTCGGGTACTTTTGGCAATCAGTAACGTATATTATACTTGTTTTGAATGCACTTACTCACAAGCTAGAGATTTGCTTGATTCAGAATAATGGCTAAACAGAAAAAGAACACCCCAGATCCAAAGTGTTTGCAGTCTGAGACAACTGAAAATGTACATGACAATTTAAATACAAATTTTCGCCTAAGTTGTTTGATTCAATCAATTTAGAATCCAAAGACAATTTAGGCTCTGAAGACTTAGGCAACTAAAGGGCAGCTCCTGAGACTCAGATGGGCAGATGAATCCATCCACATGTAAACAAGCATGGAAAAGCTTGAATGTCTTCATGGCAAAGTTTGGGTCCAGCACCTCTTTTAGGTGTTAAGCTATTGCCTGACTTCAGGATGTGATTAAAAGTGAATTCCAGTAAAAAATCCAAGAAGCCCAAACTAAATATACTTGGTTGCTGTCCCTTCGATTTCAGCTTTCCTACCTACTTATGCTTCTGTCTGTTAAACAGAAATTACTGGGTTTATAATAGAAAAAAGTGTGATTTCCAGCTGTTGATCCAAATTCTTGTTAACAGAATTTTGACTATAAGACACACATAGGAACTTGATCAAGGTATTGTTTTAAGGAACTAGCAAAAGAGAAAATAAAAGTGCTAATAACCAAGATATTGAATTGGGTGTGTCTGAGGTGTGCAGGCAAATTCCTTAGGATGAGCTATCTGGAGGGACACCAAGTAGAAAAGTGCTGATAAAATTATAAGGACTTGTGCCAGTAGTTCTGCCTTAAATTCTGCAGAGCAGATGAGGGCCAGGAGTACCTCACACTTTTTTTTTATTAGCTTTCACTAAACTGTGCAGGAAAATCTTTGATTCACATATGCCTGCATTTTCCAATCAGCTAAGCTATGTGTTATGCTCTTGTAAAATATCTTTTCTACTTACTGACTAGAACAAGGCAGGCATTAACTTTTGCCACAGCATGAAGTAAAATTCTATATAATCTCCATGTTATGGCTCCTGTTCCTTCTAGTTTGATCTACAACACTGGGAATTTGTTATACAACAAGAAACACATTTTAAAATTGTCACATTTTTTAATTCCTTATTGTGTTTGGAGCGTCACAAGCATTGTGGCTCCAGTTCAAGCCAACTGCATCCTGGAAAATGAAATATAAGCTAAAAATACCATAAAATGGAAATTTTTATCCTTAATCTTGCGTGAGGTTTTTACATTCTGCAGTGAAGCTCTCTGAACCTGAAAGAGACTATGACTGAAAATTGAGGAGTTTTGCAGCAATTTGTAATTCCTCTCATCCATCCTGGCTGTACCCATGAATCCTGCTCATTAAAGTATCTTTAAAATGAGACCTTGCTCCACCCCGGGACCTACCAAAAAGCCTACAGAAACTTTCATGCCAGGATGTGTGGATGCTGAAATCTTGGTGGCAGAGAGATTTTTCAGTATCTGCCTGTGTCCGTGAGCATTCTCATTTTCTCACGGAGCTAGCTGCAAAACAGCTAGAGAGCTTTTGTAAATAATTCTTCTATCTTGCACCTGTGAGGTGTTTTTGCACTTTATTATTGTTAGTCTGAAGGATTGTTTAGAAAATGGGTGTTTTTAGGATCTAGCCAATAACCCTGGGGGGTAGTTAACGAAGATCCAATGACTTTCTATGACCTAGGGTATAAAACCCTTCTGTACATAAATAAATGAAGGCATTTCTATCTTGTTACTCCTGAGTTCGGCTGTCTCTTTTCTCCCTGGGCAGTGTCCATTATTGTGACAAGGATGTCTCTGTATTGAAGGAAAGGATGGTGGCTTAGTGGAGGATGGATGAGGGTAAGAATGGCTCAACAGATAAAGACGACTGTTTAAAATAGGGGCAATCCAGGTTGTAGTTTCTCTCCTGCTGTTGGTTTCTGATGAAGTCCTGGGCATATCTCTTACTCTGTAGTGAAGGTGGTTGACCATGTAATGGGGAGAACAGCCCTGTGGAGAATGACAGCAAAGATATTTGCCAGAAAAGGAAGGAAGGATGTGGGAGACTATCCCATACTAGATAACAGGGTTTCCAGGGAGGGTTGACATGATCAGTGCTCTGCTTCTATGCAGATCCATCAGGAAAACTAGACAGCTCCTGGATACATCTCTTCAGGACCTCCATGAGCTTCCGGGAAGCCAAGACCTGGCAGAACACGCTTTGTAATTAGTGACTTATACCTATGTGCCAGTGGCATGTATGCAAAGTGGAAGAACCACCTCCCCTTCTGCTTTTAATTATGGAAATTCTGTAATTTACGCAGGTTATATGTCAGGGCTGAATAGAGGCATAGAAAATTTGCAAATGTGCATCAATAAATTATCATGCTGCCAAAACAATTTGTATTTGTAACACATCTAATGCTCTTAAGCATTGCCATGGGTGAATCTGAAAGACAGAAGTAGTATTTTTATGCTAATACGTGATAAAATATCTTAGCAAAATAAGCAAGTCCCTTTGCAGTGGGTATTTATTTTCCTTGATATGATTTAGAAGATTCTTGTGTGACAATCTTTTGTGTTGTATCTGTGAAATTATCTCTATGAGAATAGCACTATTATAATACATTACAATCTAAAGTTGCTTGAGCAGCAGAAAGCCACTAATATAATGCTTCAACATGGAGCATTTAAACAGTTTAGAGAGTAGCTTTCATGTACAGTACTTTAAAGAACTGCTACAAGCCATATTTGCAGTGCTTTTGGAAAAGCGGGATAATATTGAAGGGACGACTCCTCACCAGTGAGCTTCCTGTCACTGAGTAATCATGTTGCTGTTCCAGCAAATCCAGGTGGAAACATTTTCAAGGAAATTTTGAATACTTCTCCTTTTGCCAAGAAATAGCTTAGCTATTTTTAGGGATATTTTCCATTGGCCTGAAGCACATTTCAGTTGCTGTAGCTTGATGGAGAGTGGCATATTGTATGTTGTGTTGAATTGAGAAAATAACTATGTTGCATCATGTCTGTATTTGGCACTGAAGGATGCTGAGATTCTCATATTTCCTCATACTTGTGCCAATTTTTATGCAATGCAGATATATCATAAATAACATGTAGGGTATTGGATCCATCCTGCACTCATTTAACCTTGTGACACCTTGATGGCACTTGACTTCTTTGTGGGAGGCTGGAATCAGTCCCAGTGTGCCCCAGTCATAGGGTTTATGGTACTTAAAAATAAAGCACTGTTGGTGCTGTGCAAAGACCTGCTATGGTAATGCATACTTTTTTATATGGAAAATATCAGGAATGTACCCCAAAGTCCTCATGGGGTTCAGACTACTGGGAGAAACAGGTTGTCCAGTGGGGACATAGAGTTCCAAGTTGTCATGGTTTGATGCTGGCCAAATGCCAGGCACCCACGAAAGCTGTTCACTCACCCTCATCTGCTATAGTTGGGCAGAGGAGAGAGGAAAAAAAATTAATGAAGGGCTCAGGAGTTGAGATAAGGACTGGGAGAAGAACACTATAGGAGCAAAACAGGTTCAAATTTAAAGGTATAAGGCAAATTTACTATTAACAGAGTCACAGAATCATAGGAGGATAATGAGAAGTAAAATTAACCTTTAAAACACCTTTTTATCCCCCCAACCCTTCCCTCCTTCCCACCAACAGCACAGGGAGACAGGGTGTGGGGGTTTTGGTCAGTTCATCACTCGAGATCTTCTGTTCACTCAGGGAGAGGAGTCTTTCCTCTGCTATGCCGTGGGGTCCCTCCCACGGGCAAGCAGTCTTCCCAAAACTGTTGTGGCGTGGGTCACTCTTCCACGGGGTGCAGTCTTTTAAGGATAAACTTCTCTAGTTTGGAAGCAAGGGCCTTTTCTCTCTATTTCTGGAAGAAGGGGCTCTCTCTCTCTATTCAGGTCTTTCACTAGATCACAGGTTTGTTTGGCATCCACCCTCTGTGGCGTGAACATTTTTCTTACATGCTGCAAGCAGACCTCTGTATCCCTGGGGACTTCATGCATTACAGGGGAACAGTTCGTTTCACCACAGTCCTCACTACAGCTTGTCGAGGAATCTTGGCTCCAACGCTTGGAGCACATCCTCCCCCTCCTTCTCCACTGACCTTGGTTCTGCCATGCTGTTCTCCCTTACATGTCCTCACTTCCTCCTCTTTGCTGCTTGTAGGTACCACTGCCTACAAGTTCCACTAATTCAAAGATTCCTCCAGGATCCCACAGCACTGAGATATCGATCTTGTCTAGGTTCTGCCCCAGAGAATTGTTCGCCATATTTTTATTGCTGGCCAGGCTGCCCTGTCACCATCACGAGCGCAGTGGCGGTTGCCACAGTGCTGGCACTATTTAATGCCTGTCCTCATGTGGGGTGCCAGGAAGGAGAAGCCGCCGCCCCGATCCTGCCCTTCTGCTCGTGGTGTGGCTGGCTAGGGGCAGCGAGGCAGGCAAGGCAAGCCGCGGGCCACACTGAAATGGTGGTGGCTGTGGCACATCACTGCATGCTGCGCTGGGATGGCCCCGGTGGCGGCGCCTCCCCACCCTTCGGAAAAAACTTCCCATGCGCTGTTTTGATTTTCTTCTTCAACATGTCATCACAGAGGCGTTACCAACCTCTCTAACTGGGCCAGCAGCATGTTCATCTTCAGAGCCATCAGATATTGGCTCTATGGGACATGGTGGGAACTTCTAGCAGCTTCTCACAGAAGCTACCCCTGTGGCCCATCCCCGCCACTACCAAAAAACCAGGCTGTGCCAAATCAAGACAAAAGTTCAGGATGTGCCTTTGCCCTGAAGAGCACCACAACTGTGCGGGGAGATCTGCACCCATTTCCCTTCATTCCCATCACACACTGGCAGGATGTGATCAGATTCAATTGCTTCTGCTCATCTTGAGACTAGATGTGCAGATGAGCTGCATGGCTAGGCCAAAATCGGTTCCAGGGAATCAGCTGCAAAATTTCTTTTTGCCGTTTTCCTCCTCAAATCTTGTGTCACATTTGGGGAGAAAAAGAAAGTTCTTAGGCACTCTGTTTTAATCTGTATAACTAGTACAATTAACGTGACAGTAAGTCAGCTTTATGTTGCTGACTGAAATGTGGAAAATTAAACAATTTTCTTTGGAGACACAGAAATTGCAGTGATTTTCCAGATCTGGTGTGTGAGGAAGAGGACTCTGCACTCAATAGTAATTTATCTTGCACTGCTTGATGCAAACCACCAGGCTGTTTGCACAGGGATTACATTAGTGTTAACCCTCACGACTGACAGTGATGGAATAACAAGGGCATCACGAGTTAATTTTGTAATTCTGCCACTAGAAACAGGAGATTTTAATTTTTAAATCTGCAATTATTTTCAACCTTTTGGTATATACATCTTTATTCCCTCAGAAAATGCCACATCTCTTATGTAAGGATCTGAGCAATTACCAAGAAAAGATTTTCTGATCTAAATTGGAAAGATCAGCCAGTCTGCTTGGTGAGCTGAATGGCATATTGAAGTCACTTTTGATTTATTTATTTATTTTAGGAGATCTGTCGCTATCACAGTTTTTTTCTTTAGCCCTTGACAATGAATTGAGGATGCACTTCGGTTTTGTATGTTACTTAGCTGAAATAGCAAATAATTAGATTTCCAAAACTTCTTCTAAACTATTTTTCAAGTGAATGAATTCATTTTGGCTATTGAAAAATAACATGGCTCTTAGAAACAGTTTTTTAGTGACAAATTGAGACCCTGTCCACAAAAACTTCCATGAATGACAGTGAGGACTTTGCCTTCAACCCCACGATAGGATTTGAGTCAGGATATAATATCGGTGTATTGATATTTAATCCTGTAGTTTCAGTTGGTCAATCAAGTAGCAGGTCATTAGGAGTCATCCTTTCCAACATGGAGTGAAGCTGCAATAAGTATTTCGTGCCCTCACACAGTTCCCATCACTGCCTGATGTGCAATCTGATGCTGTACATATCTTTAAAAAATGAAGACACAAATCATGGGGTTTTTTTTATTTCCTATCTGTTCAAATGCAGGCTGTAACATGCAGTGTTATCACTGCTCATAACTATGACATTTAATTACATTTCATGAGTCGAATTTGGGATTTGAATGTCACTCAAGTAGTTCTTGCACACTTTACGATGTAGACTTAATCCTGAAAACCTGAAGAAAACAGATAATTTAATTTTCTAATCAGTTTACCAGATACAGGCTGTGAGGCATGGAAATATTTTGAGCATTTTCTGTGTTTTTTTTAATGAAGTGTTACTACAATGAGAGGCGGATGTTATAGCCCAGCTGTTGCTGTACGTAGCAGTGGCTGCTGTGCTCTGCACAGAGCATCATGTACTGACTCCCAGTGAAGCTCCAGGACTCCAGCCAAGGATGGCCAGCAGCAAGCTGGAGACTGTGACAGTTTTCCTGGTCTGTATTTTTTTTCCCTCTGCAGTGGATAAACACCTCAAAAATTTTGTAATTAAAATTTCGATGTTACTAGAAGATAAAAAAAAGTGAGACTGGATGCTTTTTCTTTCTGCCTTTGCAGATGTATAATCTGTGGGTTTGTGTCTCGTAGGAGCCCTATGGGTGAAGAGGGCCTGCTGGAGTTTTTCTCCAACAAGTTTGCTTCTCCTGCTGTTACCTCCTCCCTGCAAGGTTTTCCTTTTGGTGTGGAGGATCTACAGTTATGGGGAACATGCTATCAACAGTAAAACAAATGTGCGTCTGATCCCTGGGAGACTTGGATGACACATGTATAGTGTTCCCTCCAAATATCTGAGAACCAGAATTATTGTTATTCAAGTGTTTCTGAAGCAAAGGAAACAATAGGATGTGTCCATAAATCCTTCTTCATGAGCATGTGAAGCTGTAGTACTCAGACTGAATGGTACCTGACATGGGTAGATGAAACTGGAGTATTTGGGTCTTCACTTCCCAGATAATCCTTGTAAATGGAAAATCACACATTTTCCCACTGAAAGGAATGTGTATGTTGGTATTTTATTTGCTTAGGTTTTTTTTCCCCCCTAATAATGAAATTACCATTAGAATAACTCTGTGTGGCTCAGAAACTTGAAAGTAAAGTAAGTACTCTATCGATCGGGGCCATATACATATATCAGTTTTTTAGGAGCAGGTACTTTTAAAGAGCTGCTACTGTCTGAATTGAAAACAGGAAAGAGTCTGTAGGATGTCAGCAACCCAAGGCCTGTTAGACCTGGAGCCAGCTAGTAGGCAACATCAGAGATTAGAAATTGATTTTGTTTGGAAGGAATTATTTCAAAGTGATTTGATAAAACAGTGAGATGTGTTACAAAATAGCTGAGGTAAATGTTTTTATCCTGGGAGAGAAGCTATGTCTTTTGTTTGAGTGGCAATGGCTCAATACTTCATGCTTTTCTCCTATTACAATTATATGCATTTAAAGTCAGATAATAGATGTACAGCAGTTAGGAAAAAAAAAAAAAAACATAAGTGGAAAGAAGGAAGCCTTGTATTCCCCAGGACATTGATTCATTTATATGATTAGGAGTAGGAGCTCATATATATTTATGCTTTAAATCAATGCACTGTGAAACAACCTACAACTGACTTGAAAAGATGGAATCTGTGGTGTTAAGCTTTCCTGGGGGATACTGAGAACTTTCAGCTTTTAGCAACATCTCTAGGAACTTGCTGTGCCTTGTGGCTCATCCACATTGAGCCCTAGTGTTAAGGAAATTTTCCATCCTTTCTTAGCTTTAACCCTGCTTCTCCCATGGTTCTGCGCACACACCACAGCCCTCAGTGAGTGGCAAACCACACATGATGCTGTTCAATTGTCCCAGGATGTTGATATTTCAGAGTCTGAAGTCCTTTCCAAATTTCCAGTCTCTTATGATGCCTGAAGTAGTATGCAGGGAAAGAAAATAAACTTCTCCAGCAGCTGGATTTAAACTTAAAATTTTTACCTGACCCAGAATTTCCTGTCCTTTGTTTTGCACCTTGCAGTACCTTTGAAATAGCTGTTGGTTTGACCCTGCTTTGTAAAAATTACTGTGACTGGCAGTAGTGGTTGAATTCTTAACTAGAACAAAATCATCACAGTAATTGTTGGGAGCTGTTATTGTCTTTTTGTACATATTTCTTTAATTTATTTTTAACAGAAGGAATATTGGGAATTCTTATAATTCTTCTGAAGATTGAACTCTGCTCTAGGAAGCTAATAGCTCAGTCAGTGTTTGGCCTTTCGAAGCTGTGTCAAATAGATTTAAAACTGTAATTTCATCGAACTGTGTCTTCTTTATGCAGCCGAGATCCTGATACAGGAGTCCTCAACAACACAGGTATTTGCTGTCCATGCTGGAAAGGGTTATTACTTTATTTATATGGCAAACCTAAAAATAAGTACTTAAATTCTTTTATCCTGTGCAGAAATCAAGTCTGGTTACACACAATGTCAGCTGTTTTCTAACTTACATGTATTTGGAATTCAGCCAAGAAATTGTATTTTTGCTGCTAGAATTAGAAGAACACACCAAAAATATTTCAGTACTCCACAGCATTCTCATTGAAAGAATAAAGCCCTTAACAATTTTCACATTATTTTGTCTCTATCGATGTAATTCAGGTATCTTGAGATCTTTATATATATTGCATTCATTTAATGCAAACAGAGACTAATTGCATAATAGTAATAATAATTATTTTTAATTATTAACCAGCTTATATTGTAGTAGGCTTATTTGTTTTTAAGACATTATTGAGTCTCTCTTCACCCAATTTAGCCAGATACATTTGGACTGTTGCAAAGTGGTGATAGTCAGTTGGACTCCATAGTTATCCACACGTAGGGATGTAAAATACTTTGGATATGGTATTACTTACTGCGCTTACCAATGCACAGTAAGTCTGTCAGCAAATGGCTCTTTGCAGTTGCCTTGTGTACTATGCCGTGATCTGTAGTAACCAACCCTAATGTGAGATGGCTGCACAATTGTGGAGTTATTATTTTCTCCTTAAAAGGATTTCAAAACTAGTTTCTATTTTCCAAAGTTGAATATGCAAATATCCTCAGAAGTATGCTTACATTGGAATCAGTCACCAACTTTACTGGAAGCAGAGTGATACTCAGAACTTCAAACAATTCTGGTCTGGTGCTTTCACAATGCCCCTATATACACAAAAAATGATAAGTTCATTTTATACAGCAGGAAACTGAGGCAAAAATTATAAAGCAACTTGATTAAGCATTCAAAAATAGAAATTTTCAGGTTTGTTAATCCTAGAAATTCTATAGCTTAGGTTGTATCTTTCAAACTGATTTCATAGTTTTTGGCTATCACAGTAAAATTCGCAGAAATTTCTGAATCCTTAGTATATGGTATTTTCAGTTTATGCACATGGTTAAATAATTTACTGGTTACTCTTTATGGTGTCCTCAGAGCATTCAAAGCATGTGAGAGCAGTTTGTGGGTGGTATTTAACACATTTAAATTCATGACCTTCTGATGCTATAAGAAAAAACCTTGGTGTTGTATATCAGATCCCTGTAAAGTTCATGATTAAAACTGTAAAACAAGTAATCTAAAGCACAGCAATGAATAGAAGCAGGCTGTCCCCAAGAGGCATCTGGATTCACAAGAAATAGATAAACGAATAGCCACAGATTTGTTCTGATGTTACAGAAATTGGTTACGTCCACATCTGCTCGGTGGTTTAGGGGAAGGTTGTTTGCTTCACTCTGGTCAGTGCATGGGGGGAACAATGAAATTCTCAGGAGGTTCTGTATTTGCCAGCTTTAGAACATTCAGGTAGAATAAGGTACTCAGCAAATACTAAAATGGAGCCAGGTTGGTTAGAAATGCAACAATATAAAAGCATAAAAATAACACTTAAGAAAATGTATAAGCAGGAAAGAAAGAAAGAAAGAAGTAGAAAGGATAAGAGCAGAAAGATATCAACACCTGTGGATCCAGCAACAAGATGTTGATCGGAGTGATGGTCACAGTCTTGATCTGTCTGGGATAGAGGAAGCTGACAAAACACAAAATTTAATGGGTTAATATATGCTCAGGCTCGGTGGGAATGCCTAGCTACATTCCATGGGACAGGGAGTTTTACACTGATTTAACACTGTGAATCATGGCGTGCTCTGGGATCTTTGATGGTTCATGATCCCCTCTAACACATGACAACTGCCTCTCATGTCAGTGTAGTTGCGCCAATTTTGCACCATCAGAAGGGATGAATACCCTCAGGCCTACCTAGAATGTCCCAGCATGTCCTCCAGAAGGACATTTTTGCACTTGAACCTGTGGAGGGGAGAACAGTGGCATGGTGAAAAGCATTATCCCATCTCTCAGGGTCTGCTTGTCAGCGTCTCCCCTTACCTGGCTCAAAACCCAGCTTGTAGCCTTGTAGTGAGTGGGTGTGCACCTGCGTGGTTACTTTGTCCATGACCAGCAAAGCGCCCACTTCTTTTGAAAATGCCTGATTGTTTTGAGTCATTAACCGTTAACATTCCAGTCTCTCACAAGGAGGGAGACAGTAAAAGACACATTCTCAGTGTTTATATTGCACAGTATTGAGGATGCTGAAATCTTGGTGGCAGAGAGATTTTTCAATGTCTGCCTGTTCTCACGGAACTAGCTGCAAAACAGCTAGCAGGCTTTTGTAAATAACTTACTTATCATGCACCTGTGAGATGTTTTTGGACACTGTTATTGTAGGACCAAGGTCTCTTTAGCAAACGTGTGTGTTCTGGATCTAGCCAATAGCCCTGGTGTGGAGTCAGCTAAGGTCCAATGGCCTTTCTGTAATTCTGAGGATAAAACCCTACTGTATGTAAATAATAAAGAGGCATTTCAATCTAGTCACTCCTGAGTTCGGATCTCTCTCCTTCCTCCCCGGGCCGAGTCCGTACCGGCGACACAGTATGATTATAAACAATCCTCCTGAAAGTGGAAAAAATAAAAAAGAAAAAAAAAAGAACTGACTACTTCTGGATCTGTAGCATTTAATTTCTTAAAAAACACATTGTGGTTACAGTGATGTGAGTGTACAGTAATGGTAAACTCACAGAGCACAGTCAGCATGGAGATATTCCTCAAAAGCTCAAATGCAGAAGTAGCATGTTGTTCTATGTGCATTATTTAGAAAATTGTAGAATTAAATGTGAATTATTGCAGGAAGTTTGCGGTTTCTTAGTCTCAAGCAATAATTTCAGAACATTTCTATTACGTTCATGTATTGTAAGGGCTTTAGGATTTGGACTACTAGTTACAAGGATGTTATCTTTGAATCATCAGAAGCTGCAGGAATATTTGAGGAAGCCTTGGCCACATGCTCCTTTCTGTAACCTGTCTCCAGACAATGATTTCCCGTCGCTAGTGGAGAGCAGGTAAAAGCTGGATATGCCTCTGCTCAGAGCCAGGGTAGCCTCTCTTGTAATCTGGAGTTCTAATGTTAGTATGAAATATATGAGCCCCATGTTATTTGATTTCATTATTCTTTATGATTTCAACTTCTTCCCATAACACACAAGACTAATTTATAATATCCTTCGGGCACTCCAATATTTCTTATACACTCACAAGGATTTCTTGCCTGGTGTCCCTGGTCTTCAGTTTTCAATCTAGCAATTCAATGTATAGGGTGATCTCATCACGACTGTCATGTGGCCCTGTATTATTGCTTAAGTACAACCCTGCTAAAATTACTGCACCACCACTGGGATTGAACTAATACAAGATAAGAAATGCAGTGTGACAGTTTCAAAGGAAATGACACAGGGGTTTGATTAGTCCCTCTGTGTGTGCTTGATTGATTCCTAGAGAAATTTTCATTCTAGTGGAAGCAGATGTAGATGGTGGTGTCAGAGCTAGGATTATTTCACATGTTTTTATTGATAACTCCAAAAAGACTGAAAGAGCAAGGCATTAGAGGATCAGACAGCAAACTGAGAGATTGGCTGGTTCAGGAATTAGCTGCGTATTTTTTTCATATTTCGGATGCACAATATGTATTAACTCAGAGAAATAGAATGCAGCTGCAACTTTACCAGGGTGGGCTGAAGAGTCAATGCTGTGTTTGGTCTCCATTGGATGGCTTACCGAGCTATACGAAGAATTCATATGATCTCATCCAGTCATGGCCTGAACATCTTGAACATCCACAGCATCCAACCCAAAATATGATATCATTGTTATTTACCATTTGAATGGACATAGAGTGGAAGAACCTCAAGATCTACAGAAAAAACGTGGAAGTGTCCATACCAAGGTCGGTGTTTGGAAAGCATAAGAAGCTAGTTTTTTGCAGCTGCTGCAGCAGACTGGAGGGGAAAGCTGAATTAAGTTGTAATGCAGTTCAGTTACACTCCCAAGAAGGAGTAAATGAACCTAACAGCTAGTCACTTAGGAAAGAAGATTCCCTATGTATGAGTTTTGTCAGCTGGAGCATAGGTTGACAAGCAGGCAATACAAAGGTAGTATAATTAATTAGGTTGTTTTCCCTGTGTTTTTGAAATGCATAAAGAAGGACAGTCTTGATTGGCATGTCCGTGGTACCTGAGACATTTCTACTTGTGAGAAGAACAGGTTTCTCACCAAGAATATTAACCAGTGTTGCTTACGGTGACTGGTGGAGTCAGGAGTCATGATCTCCTGGTTCTGTTCATAGAGTAGCACTGGCATCCTTTCTGGCAGTGACTTAATGCCTGGTTCTGACACTTGAACATTGTGTCAGAATAGAACGGTTTCCAAAGGAAAGTGGTTGCTGGTGGCCTGCACAAGAAATGATTTCTTGAAACTTTCTAGTGCCACTAATTTTGACCTCTTCTTTCAAAAGTAGATTAAGTTTTGACATATGTCCTTTGCAATATTCACATTCATTTTCTGCCCTGGGCTTGTTTTGCTGACTTATCTCTTTTTGGCTGAGGAATAAGACTTAATGATTGTTTTACATTCAGTCTCTGATACCACTGACCAGGAGTTGCTGCTGAAAAGTTTGAGAATAAAACTCAATGGCAGGATGCATCATTCTTGATAAATGCCCCAATTCCTGTGTGAAAGCCAGAGCTGCCCACTTTCCCCTTTATTGTGACACTACTCAGGCAGATAGCTATTTTATCCTGGCTGTTGCTCTGCAAGACACTGCCCAAAAAGCATTAGCTTAAAACATTAATTTACCGTTAACATGGAATGCATAGCTCTCTGTGCATCTACTCACTAAAATTTTGGTTAAATCAGCAGTGGGTGATTGCCAAGTTTGAGTTTTGCATATTCGTGATGCATGTGCATAAATGAATATAATTACTTTTTTCTTCTTTTCTTTTACAGCAGATGGACACTGTGTACAAGTCTGAGAGAAATGATTAACGTCAAAAACTTTCCTTGGAATCCATGCTATGCAGCAGGCCAGCCCCTGACAGTGAAGTAGAGTGAAAGTTTACACACAAAAACTTCATGTGTGTGATATGTGTCTTGAATTTCCATTCTGTTCCTAACAGATTACCCTTTGATCTGCTCATTACTCTCATTCATGCTGAAAGGTTTCAGCTTTCCTATACAGAAGTTGATAGAATGAGAGGTTTTATTGCCTCAGCATGTTAGATTTCCAGACTCTCACAAAGAGAATGGAGGAAACAGACCAGATGCTCAGTCAGATACGACAGCTTCAGTGTCTCCGTGTTTCCACCAGAACTCTCTTCTGCAGGCAAATAGTCAAATCCCATGCACCATTGCCCACTTCATAGCTTTTCCCATCTTGCAGTCCAGTTTTCTCTGGGATTGTAGAGTGTTGCAAAATGTATTTTCTTCAAGGTCAGCAAGTCACGTGTGTGCTACGTGTCAAATCATAGTGCTAGAGAAGAAACCGTGGCTGGCAATTCATAACAACGCCAGAATCAGTTTTGCCTGGTGGCAAAGATTTTTCAGGCTACTTTTAAAAAATAGGCTGAATATATATTCTTGCCTCCAAATCATTACATGTATTCCCAACTTTATGGGGAGTCCTTACTGTGAAGATATTATAGCTGTTACAGTTGGTCAGAGGGTTATTTTGCTCCTTCAGAAAATGGTAGGAGATAGACAATTACATGTCAAAATCTGGCAAAATATGTTTTCTTTTTATTTCTTTAATTTACCAGTGATCCTGCTATAATACAATTGTTTACTTCTTTGTTCTCATCTTGATTTCACATAGGTTTAGATAACTTAGGATTTTTTTGATGAAGGCTCTGAAAACTGAAAAAATTTATAAGGAAAACAATACATTTAATAAAATTCTATGCTAGCTCCATTTATGTACCTGGGCTTGGTATTTAAAGTCCTAGTTAGCTTATAACATTTTTTTCTCAGTTAGAATACACTTATTTTCTCCTTCCCCAAGAAGACAAGCCTTCTTTTCTGTAAGAATTGTCTGAAAATAACGACAAATGCTTTGCAATTACATTATCAAGACATTCATCAAAAGCAGATACATTTGCCTACTTTGATAGGGCTTGACTGCAAGTTTGTATCACATCTTCATTTCATCAACCTCCAGAACACAGAGGATCAACAAATCAGTTTGTGAATGTTTCTTTTTTGGCATTCACTAATTTAATATATAGAGTTGGAAATCTGTTAGGGCAAGACACTGATCTTATGAAGAATTGATCTGCCAAATCTCTGTAGAGTAGGGGAAACATCAGGAAAATTTAAACTGTTGAAAGTAATTTACTCATCTAAAAGGATTTGAAAACTGTGAATGGAAAGGATCAATAGTAATATGCAGGAAAACAAAACAAAATTAACTTCTCTCTATTTGAGTAACACCTATCCAATGGTAGATTTTCTTAAGTGAAATGAAATGGTGTGAGTCCAAACAAACTGTGAAAGGACTAAAGAGTTTCTCGGTATGGGAGTGCAATATTTTTCATGCAGACTTCTTTTTCTTGAACTGATCAGAATTTGATTTCTCCAGTCACATTCAGGGCCTAGTTCCAAACATCTCCCTAAAAGTGGAAAATCTTTATTAGCTTCAGACTCACAGAACACATTAAAGCAGAGAACATTATTGTTGAAAAATACTGCTTTATTTTGGGACTTGGTCCATGCATTTGCTCTGTATAGATTATCTCTTGCTTGAACTAAATTCTCATTAAAAGCACTTAAAATCCACCCTTGTTCAAGCTGTCTACAAATTATACCCATCCTGGACATGTGAGATCAGGAAATGCCCTGGGTTGTCTTATTTACTTGATGCTGGTCAGATGATGTTCTTGTCTCACAGCTGATAGGAACATACTTTTCCTTACCCTTCATGTAAGTTGTGTTCATGCAGGGTTTCATTATGGAATCCTTCTCCTTATGCTGGGAAACTTACAAGGAATAAAGCATCTGTGCTGCACCATTATTTATGAAACTGGGTAAATAATTAATTTCTGACTGATACAGAACTAGGGAAAAACTCAAGAAAGAGGTGCAAAAAAAAAAAGGAGGTTTTCTCTTTTTTTTTTTTTTTGAGTGAAATTTTTATTTGTTGACTACCCTCATGAACAGTTTGCTTTAATGTTAAATATTTTAACATGTAGTAATTTTCCTTAGACCTTTTTGAATTCACAATGAAACATATTCCAATTTAAGTATGTCAGAACGAAACATGCTGGACTTCTCAAAAACAATATCTCTAGGTTGAGAAGATGCTGAAATATATTTTTTTTTAACTCTACCTCTCATTTTTGACAGGGAATCCTGAACTTTTTGGAATATAATTTTTTTCCAGTTACTTTCATTATAAATATTATAATTTTTTTTATGTTCCATTGCCATGAAGGCAATGACGAACTGGATCAAAGGAAAGAATGAACACAGGCTTGTGACAAGTTTGCAAATCCTATTTTCTCCCTACATTCCTGAAAATGGCTGAAACTCCAATTAAATGTAAAACTTTTGTGAAGGAAAAGTTTATTTTAGTTGATGATGAGGCAAAGAGTTCACCAGTATGTCAGGATGAACATGATGTCAGCAGCAGTTCTTGACAAAGTTGCAGAACAGCATTGCTATTTTTGGGTTCCCATTCAGAATTATGAATGATTGATTGCATTCTACATTGCTCTTCATTTTCATAAATTATTATAAAAGTATATATTAAAATAATGAGATCTTTAAATTTAGAGGAAAGGGGAAGATGCAGTCTCTTTGAAAATCTAGATTCAGATAGTCTCACAAGATCTGAATTTTTATGGGCTGCTGCTCCCAGTGACTGTTTTTGTGGCTGACCCACGTTCACCTCATTTTTTGCACCAGTCATCTCTGTGCAGATTAATGCAGCTGTTCATTATTGCCTTGGCTAGATGAATTATTTCTGATTATGTTATACCTTTAAAATATATATTCTGACAGTACCGTATAACAGAGAAAGTTAGAATTGTTACTGTTTGAAAACAATCTTGCAGCCTGTTGGCAGACACTAATTTTTTCAAGATAAGACTTAAATGAAGAAAAATGGTATTTTTTTTAATTTGAAGAAAATTTTTTCCCTCAATTAAGTATAATGATGGAAAATATGTTTAAAATACAATTTAGTCTTGCAAGCCCCCTTATAAATAATAGACAGCTGATAGAAAGATGACGTTTCAGATGCTTAGGAGCCTGAACACCTTAACTCTCCTCCCAGAGTTCTATTTTTTTGTACTGCAGATGTGAAAGGGGTGATGAAATACCCCTTAAAATACTCAAAGAGTTGTCACAGGATTGTAGGTCAAAGATGATACATCTCCATGTATCTTTGAAGGATCATCTCCATGAAGGAGACTGTCAGTTGCACAGTTTCTTTGTAGAGATGCTAACATGATTTCATAAAAATTATTCAAAATGTGCTAGTTGATGAGGTGTCCAGCACTCTCAGGTGGCCAAAGGAGCTTTTGCCTTTCTTGTCTTCATCTTGCACTGCGTAAAAAAAGTGCCAGGACCAGTACCCCAAATCTGAAGATCTCCACAAAGATGGACCTCATTGCATCCATGAGTGCATCCATTGCATCCAATGACTTTCCATTCATGTTGGGGACCAAAAACCTGTACTTGGCAAGTGCGTTTCATTATTTCCATTAAAAGGTATGAAAAAGGTGCCTTTATCTGGCTATTTCTGCATGCATGGGACTTTCTTCTTGCCTTCTGTTGGTCTTTCTTATGTAGTTCTGCAAATTTTCTCATCAGTCAACAGTGGCACCAGAATACCCTTGCTGAATTTGCTAGACTGCTGCCGCTGCCTCTCGGCTTGCTCTTCAAGGCCCGGCTGGCAAGCCAGGAGCGACAAGATGAGGTGTGTTCCGAGTCCTCCGCGGTGAGGAACTCCAGACCTCGTAGCTCCCTGAAGAGACCCGAGGCAAACTCTAAGGTCTTGGCCACCAGGCTGTGAAGCCACGAGCAGCACCACGGATGTAGCAGGAGGCAGGCGCGCAGGTGAAGGGTGAAGGAGGACTCAAAGCCCAGGTGCAGTTCCTAGTCCTTTATTCCCCCGACCGGATGGCCAGGTGACGTGGGGACAGGAGGGAGCCCAGGCAAAGAACCCAGAGCCTGGGAAACAAGGGGTTATAAACAATCTCAGGGAAGGCGGGGTTACACAAGAACCAATGATACATAGAAACGTAATACAAAGGAACCAATCGTGTCTCAGGGGGTGGGTAGCAACAACTTGACAAATCAGGGAACAGAGAACACAGAATTCTCTGGCAACTGATACATATGCATAAGGGGTGTAACAAAGGCGTGGAATGGGAGGAGAAAGGGAGGAGAGACCAGTTAGATGGACATGTCGTGGGCGGGGTGCCCTTCAGGCTCTTCCCCAAGGTTACTTCCCTCAGGGGAGTAGTCCTTCCATTCAACATCATACAGCTTCATAGAGAACGCCGTCTGGGCCACCCCAACATCTCCCCCTTTTTCACTAAACAAAAAATATTTGAAAACTTTGAGGGAAATACAAATAAGAAGGATGACAACGATAATGAGTAAAATGTCCTTAACTAAAGAGCTCCACCACCCAGAGAGCCCCAGTCCTGAAAGAAGGTTGGCGGCCCAGTCATCAGTCCCTTGCTTTATTTCATGGATCATCCCTTGCATCCTGCTGATCGTCTGGCGAATGTCCGGAGCTTTGGATGTTAAATTGAAGCAGCAGAGCCCTTCAAATTCCTCGCACTGATGGTGATGGAGGAGCAACAAATAGTCGATGGCCGCCCTATTCTGAAGGGTTGCCCGCCTAGTTATCTCCTCGTCCTCCAGGAGATCGCTTAGGGCAGCTGAAGTAAGATTGGCCTGCTTTACCACCCAACATTCCAAATGTCCCAATTCCCCGAACGATTTTGCGGCTGCAACCCACGGCAAAAACAATGACATGGCAGCCCTCTCATGGTGTGGCCAATGATATACATTAGAATCACAATCTGGGGCCAAATCTTCAACATTTCTCCTTTTTCGAGCCGAATTAGTATCGTTTTGCTTAAGAATATTCACTACTGTTTGGTTGGGGGTAAACAGGGACAGTTGCCCTAATGTGCAAGGCCCTCCTAGAAGGCGAGAGGGGATGCCTGCCCAAGCCCTATCTCCACACACTAAGAAGATGCCCCTTGGTAACTTCCTTGGAATATGATTCCAAGTGGAAGGCATCTGCACGTGTGCGACGTTCTGACACCATTGTGCAGCTTGGAATTTTTCCTTATGCTGCACCATATACGAATAGGACTTGGTCTGCTTTTCAGGGGTAAACGCAAAATGAACACAACTGGGGGCAAACGAAGAACTTAAAAGCTCGAAATCAGAAGGTTCAGCGGCCAAATGGGGGAGGTCCTTCACCCAGTCTCCCCACAACTCGAAGGGATTGATTACTGGAGTCGGTGGGGGTGGTGGAGGCCTGGTGATTCGATAGCCAATGAAGGACCTCCTCCACCGCTGAATCACCTGATTCATACGGGATTTAAAAGAAAGTAGGTCGGAAGGGTAATTCTTTTCTAAAAGAGGGATCCCCACCAGGCAGGTCGACATAGGGTTGGAAGGGTCGGCCGTATTAAGACAAAGATGGTCCTGGTGAAGGGCTTCTGCCAGCAGTCTCCAGACATTCTGCCGCGGTTGCGGGATGATCCAGGGGGTGGAATCGATGATGACACTGGCCGCTGAAACCACGAATAGGATCAGGCGAAGGGTCATCTCTGGGAGAGGAGAACAGACAATCGTGTAAACAAATATCTTAGGGTAATACACACGAGGGTGACTGAAAATCCCAGTACAAAACCAAGGACAACAGCGTTTTCCCTAGAAAGGTCCCAATCCATAAAGACTTTCATTTTCAAGGGTTCCATCCTCTCCCTCATTGGATAGTTAATTTCTGGCATCCATTGACTCTCATCCAATCTCTCTTGCAATGGAACACCATCCACTCGCAGGAAGGGCTGGAAACCAGCAACCACATACAAAACCCAATGAGGGACCATTTCTAGGAGAGAAGAATAACGGAACTTAATAATAAACCTAACTCAACACTTTTCCTCGTTCCTACCACTTCTGCCTCCTTTTCCAGTTGAAATAAATAGGTTTAAGGTCTTTCCCCATTGAAACTGGGGCATAAGGCTTGACCCATTTCGCTGGGACCCATTTCGGTCCTCCTGGGGTGGAGACACTGGCGTATCCCCTCCCCCAGGTAACCAATTTGAATGGGCCTTCAACTTCCTGTGATTTTGGGTCCCGTATTAACACCAATGGTTGTTCTTTTAGTTTTTGTTTTCTATCGTTCATGAAGTGTCTGAAAATAGGTGGTTGGTCATCCTCAAATGTTCCGTTGAGAAAGTTCAAAGTAAATAAAGCTTTACACAGTCTAAGTGTTGGGGAGCATGTCTTCACAGTATGACTTTGTCGGTGGAGCATTCTCTTCAGGGATTGGTGCGCCCTTTCTATTATAGCTTGACCCGTGGGGGAGTGGGGAATTCCCGTGGTGTGCTTGATCCCCCACTCCTGGCAGAAGGCCGCAAAATCCCTGGATATGTATGCTGGACCATTATCTGTTTTGAGTTCTTTTGGAATGCCGAGAGCAGCGAAGGCCTGTATGAGATGTTTCTTTACGTCGGCGGATCGCTCCCCGGTGTGAGCCGTAGCGTAGGTGGCACCCGAGAACGTGTCAATAGACACGTGCACATATTTTAGTCTGCCAAATTCGGGCACGTGGGTAACATCCATTTGCCACACCTCCCCACTGTTCAGCCCTCTCGGGTTCACCCCGCCGCCAAAAGATGGAACTTGGTATGATTGGCAGCTGGGGCATGTCGCCACTATAGCTTTGGCCTGACTCCGGGATAGGTGGAACATCCGGATCAAGGCCGGCACATTTTGATGGAACATCGCGTGACTCACTTTTGCCTGCTTGAAGATATGTGGGAGATTTGCCAATTGAGCAGACATGGCCAATTGGTCTGCACGCTGGTTCCCCTCAGCAATAAAGCCGGGTAGGTCTGTGTGTGATCTCACATGCATGATATAGAATGGTTGCTCTCAGTGGGAAAGAATATCTATTAATTGCGAGAGCAAAATGAATATTTTTTCATTCGTGACTTCTTTTAGGAGGGCCCCCTCTGCCCTCATGACTACTCCGGCCACATATGCAGAATCTGTAACCAAATTGATGGGTCCAGAAAATCATTTGAATGCCCTGACGACGGCTGCTAACTCTGCAACTTGTGGTGATCCTTCGACCACCTCGACGTCAGTTTCCCACTGCTGCATCATTGGATCCCTCCAAGTCATGACTGACTTGTGGGATTTCCCTGAGCCGTCGGTAAAAATGGTCAGAGCATCCTTGAGGGGTGTCCTGCTCTGGACCTCTTTCGGAAGTAATTTGAAAGTTTCGTTAAATAATCTATGTTTTGGTTTGTGGCACGAAACTTGACCGGAGTAGCTGTCTAATGCGTATTGTAAATTTACATTGTTTTGCATTAAAAACTCCAATTGCTCCGAATTAATTGGTAAAATGATGTTTGTGAAATCACACCCTGCCAGCGTGCGGAGTCGCGCACGTCCTTTGATGACAAGTTGTGCCATCAGCTCTTGTGGCGTGGTGATGCTCTTGGATGGTTTATGAGGCAGGAATACCCACTCTATGATCAAGAGGGGATCCCCAGCCTCCGCATCCCACTGGAAAATCAGGGCATGGAGGTGTGGCATCTTACCCATTACGATGAGTTGGAATGGCTGACTTGGCTCACACCGGTTCGCTTGCCGGTTCGACATCGCCTGCGCTGCTCTGGCGATGGCCCTTTTTGCTCCTTGGGTCAGGACCCTGGGCGAGGATAACTCTCCCCCTCCCTCCAATAAATTGAAGAGAGGGGAGAGATCCTCAGTTGTTAAGCCCAGCCAGGGCCTGACCCAATTCAAACTCCCGCATAATTCGTGTAACTCCTGTAATGTTCTAGGGTTTTCATTGATGACCAGTCTTTGCGGTCGTATAGTAGTGTCTGAAATTAGCAATCCCAAGTATTTCCATGGAGCTGTAAATTGGATTTTGTTTTCCTGAAGCTCAAAACCTTGAGCTTCCAGGGCTCTGATGACTTTTCGTAAGATGGTCTCCAGGTGTTTGCGATTGGGGCAGCAGATTAGGATATCATCCATATAGTGAAGTATGATGGAATTTTTTGCCGCGGTGCGGACCGGGGACAGAATTCTGGAGACGTACCACTGGCAGATGGTAGGAGAGTTCTTCATCCCTTGCGGGAGGACTCGCCAGTGGTACCTCTCCATGGTAGCTTCTCGGTTCAAAGAAGGAACTGAGAAGGCAAACCACAGCATATCATCGGGGTGGAGAGGAATGTGGAAGAAGCAGTCCTTGATGTCAAGGACCGCAATCTTCCACTTTCGGGGAAGCAGCGCTGGCGATGGCATACCAGGCTGCAGTGGACCCATGTCTTCTATTACGTTGTTAATCTGGCGCAAGCCGTGCAAGAGCCGCCATCTATCCTTCCCTGGCTTCTTGATGACAAAAATGGGCGAATTCCAGGGACTGTGAGAAGGCTCGATGTTGCCCTTCTCCAATTGCTCTTGCATGAGAGCGCGGAGTGCGGTCAATTTTTCTGTTGGTAGCGGCCACTGATCCACCCAAACTGGCGAATCAGTTCTCCAATTCAGTTTTTGGGCGCCGCACTCCACGTCAGTGGCCTCCCGGGAAAACCCCATTCAGCAGGGCTTATGTTGATGGTGGTGCCCCACTGCGACATGGCGTCGCGTCCCCATAGTGTAAATTTGGTGTCTAATATAAACGGCTTTATTGTAGCGACCCTGCCCTCGGGCCCCTCGATTCGAATTGGTTTTGCAGATTGGGTAGCCAATTCAGTCCCCCCGATCCCGGTGATTGTGCCGTTTATTTGCCTCTCCCAATGTGACGGCCACTTTGAAATCGGGATGACCGTCACATCTGCCCTTGTGTCTACCATCCCTTCGGTGACAAATTTGTCTGCTCCCTGCTGGACCCGACATTCCAGCAGGGGCTTGTCTCTCCCTACCACTTCTGCCCACGAGACGACGACTGGGTCGCCCTCTCGCGGTAGAAGGCTTGGCAAAGGCAAGGCTTGTGCGATGATTTGGCTGCTTGGTAGGAAGAGGGGAGGGCAGATCGTCCGCACCAGGAGGAAGAAGTTTCCATCCGAGCCGACCACAACCAGCTCAGGGGAAACCTCTATCCCCCGCGGCGTCTGCTGGGTGTCCCCAACCACAAACACCGTCGTCATGTCCGGTATATAACAGCATTTTTGCACAAGGGTTACGGAGATTAAAGTCCACCGGTGGGACGCCAGTTGGTATGAGCGGGTCGTCTTCACGTGCAGACGTTGTCCCGGCGCCCACCAAGGTAAGTCTCTTTCAAGGTCTTTTTCTTTATTAATGTCATGTCCGGTAAGTAATGTCCTGTCTTGGATCGCCTTGTCGATGTTGCCGGCAATCCACCGTCTCGAAGCGCCCACTCTATTTTTCTCCTCGTGCGGAGGTGGCTCGCGCTGACCGCTTAGTTTCCCTGCTGCTGCTGACCTGCGGACACATGCTCAGACAGGGTCTTATTAATTGGTCGTCCCGTTGGAATGGGAACCCTGCAGTAACGGGCAATGTGTCCGCTCCTCCCACATCGGTGGCATATAAGAAAAGTTGGGTTTTTCACTGCCCCCACTTCCGCCTTGGGCCCGCCCATAATTCCCCCTTTTCTATTAGTGTTTGAAGCTGAATTTGGGGCCGGATTGCTAATTGAAATTTGGAGGGAACACGCCTTTATCATTTGTGTTAGGGTTGGTGGCGGTTCGAAGGGTAGAGCTAAAATGACCCTTCGGCAAGCGTCATTGGAATTAGCTTTCGCTAATGATATTAAAATTCGCTCCCTAGTTTGGGCATCCTCAACTTGCTTTTCTACCGCCACCCGCAGGCGATCAATGAAATCCACAAAGGTTTCATTAATCCCCTGCTTAATTTGGGTGTACTCAATGATCGGTCCCGATTTAGGGGGTAATTGTGCAAAGACACACTCCGCAATGTCCCGAATGCTGTTCAAAACCTCCTCAGGTATCAGGCGTGCTTGATCCTGAGGTTTCGAGAACAACCCCTCACCACAAAGGTGGTCTATTGTGAGGCCCGCGTCTGGAAAATCCTGGAGAAAGATGGGGAGGAGGGCAACCAACTCTCGTCTCCAATCTGAGTTCCACATTTGGAACTCGGAGGGAGTCAAGAGGCATGAAAACAGGCTCTTAATATCACTAGGAACCATGGTGTTATTGGTTAAGGTTGCTTTTAAAAAGTTCTTAAAATAAGAGCTTTCCCTCCCAAATTCCCTCTGGATTTTACAAACTTGTTGGAGAACGTTCGATTCGAAGGGCCTCCACGAGGGGTTCTGGCCATGCCAGTTGTAAGCAACCGGCGCGGCATACGGAGCTGGGGCCTGTTCCCGGTTCCGGGCCTCATCGGCATCACATCCGGTATAGGGAGCGTGGGAACCGGATGTGCAACCGTGAGAACCGGAAGTGGGAAGAGAAGGGGCGGGGTCAAGAACGGAAGAGGCAGGACAAGGGGCGGAGCAGGAAACTTGGGCGGAGTTAGGAGGAGAGTGAACGCCTACAACTGGAAAAGGCGGGGAACGTGCCGGAACAGGAAGGGGACACAAACACGAGGGATTCTGGGAAGGGGAAGAGGGGGATGGGGCCGCCACGTGGCGACCGCCATCTTGGGGCAAGGTTGAGGGACAAGGACGGGGAACGCCATTTTGAGTAGAACTGGGGAATTCACGAACTGGGAAAGAGGGATTTAGGGAAGGATCCGCGACGGGTTCGTGACGCCCGCTGCGGCAAGGGTGCTGCGAGAGACCAGGGGAGCCAGGGAGTCGGTAGCAGCCCTGCGCTTTATCGCGGTCTGCTCCTCCCGATCTCCGCAGCGTAGGGGAAAAGGGTTTTGGGGATGAGGGACAAGGAACAGGGGTAGAACTTGGGGATTGTGGAGTTTTCGCAACTTTCCCTCTGGCAGTTAAAACCTCACAAACTAAAATCACAGTCGGTAGGAGCTCGCCTAAGTTCTCATTTCCCATTCTTTGGAGTGAGACAAGCCATGCCCCAACCCCATTCCAAAAAGCGAGACTCCCCACCGACTGCGAAGAGATAGAGGGGAAAGTAGCAAAAACCCACCGAGTCAATTTCTTGACTCTTCCCTTTGAAAATTTCTTCCCCCCACCCACCAGGGTACCCACAACTTGGTAATAAAACTCCCTCTGCGGTGCAGACAACTTAGAACCCATTTCTCTCCCAAATAAACTCCCAAAGTCTGCAGCCGCAAAACCCACCCGACCAGAGGAAAAAGGAAAAAAGAAAAGGAAAGGGTCCCCGAAACCACTTACCCCCCGAAGAATGACGCAGCAACCGCTGGTCTCCGGTAAGGCTACCAAAAACAGCCCGAAGGCACACCCAAAAGGCTCCGGGGAAATCAAAGTCCTCTGGTAGGTCCCGCGTCAGCCCCGGATCCGCGGCGGTTCCAACCGCGGGTTGTCCGGGTTGCCCCAGGAGCACAGCTGTTAAAACGCAGCGTGCTGCGACACAGGGCGCTGAAGCTCCAACGAGCGTGCAGAGTCAGCGTGACTCAGAACACGAGAGTTCAGTGGACCCTTGACTGTTGCCAAGGGCCCCACATTGGGCGCCAGCTGCCGCTGCCTCTCGGCTTGCTCTTCAAGGCCCGGCTGGCAAGCCAGGAGCGACAAGATGAGGTGTGTTCCGAGTCCTCCGCGGTGAGGAACTCCAGACCTCGTAGCTCCCTGAAGAGACCCGAGGCAAACTCTAAGGTCTTGGCCACCAGGCTGTGAAGCCACGAGCAGCACCACGGATGTAGCAGGAGGCAGGCGCGCAGGTGAAGGGTGAAGGAGGACTCAAAGCCCAGGTGCAGTTCCTAGTCCTTTATTCCCCCGACCGGATGGCCAGGTGACGTGGGGACAGGAGGGAGCCCAGGCAAAGAACCCAGAGCCTGGGAAACAAGGGGTTATAAACAATCTCAGGGAAGGCGGGGTTACACAAGAACCAATGATACATAGAAACATAATACAAAGGAACCAATCATGTGTCTCAGGGGGTGGGTAGCAACAACTTGACAAATCAGGGAACAGAGAACACAGAATTCTCTGGTAACTGATACATATGCATAAGGGGTGTGACAAAGGCGTGGAATGGGAGGAGAAAGGGAGGAGAGACCAGTTAGATGGACATGTCGTGGGCGGGGTGCCCTTCAGGCTCTTCCCCAAGGTTACTTCCCTCAGGGGAGTAGTCCTTCCATTCAACATCATACAGCTTCATAGAGAACGCCGTCTGGGCCACCCCAACAGTCTGCAGTCTTTGAGCAAGGAAGAAGCCAGCCATCAGGAGAGCTTTTAAATGAAAACTTCCCTGCAATTTTGAACCCTTCACTTTAAAAATCACTCCAGCCACTCACTCCTAGGTCTGATCCTAGATTTCATACTGTTAGACTTTGTATCCCTCTCCACTGAGTAGCAATGTTGAGCAGTGGCATTGCACATCTGCACTTACAGACCTCAAAGGTCTTCTTGGAAGAAAACAGTAGGGGAAAAAGAATCAGAGGAGCAGCCAGAAAACAGGTCTTGCATGTCCTGATCATCAGGGCTTTCCAGTTGAAGTGAACTTCGAGGTGCTTCAAATCTCCTTCAATTGCTGTAGCAAAGTCTACAAGGAGTTGATGTCTTTATCAGGAAATGCAGTTTTCTTTGAGGTAATCCATCTTCTCCTGTTCCCTGTGAGTGGAGGAGAATACTTCTACTCATCAAGCTGATGGATTATGCTCCTACCCTCAGCATTGCCTCCAAAAGTCCAAATAGGACAAAACTGCTGCTTTCAGCTCTGCTATACATAGGTTACCTTATTGCCAGGTGGAATTACCTTTTCACTTACCTTGAGGGGAACAGCGCCTGAAGAAACAATGCTGAAAAATGCCCTATATTCAGAGCTCCTATTTGCCAAAAAGAAAGGCTGAGTTCTGGTTCTGCATGGTTGCCCACAGGGAGCCTCACAGGTGTGGAGTCAGCGACATCAATATATCTGCATGTCTCAACAACCAATGTGTGGAGCACAGATTCCTCCACTTCTGAATCCCAAAGGCAAAACAGGAAGCTAAATTAATTCTTGTCATAACCCATCCTGAATGACACAAGCACCATTCCCACCAGCTTGGTGGAGGTAGCCACTTTGATAATGAGAGCAACGGTTTGCCTCTTGTGCAAGCACAGAGTGCTGAAATATCTGGGGCATATTTCCTACAAAGCACTTTCTTACCATATACTTTATTGACTGCATTAACCAGAAGCATTTTAAGGAGCTTTCCAGATGCATAATAAAGTTACTAGAGGCTGGGCTGTGAAGCTTTGAAAATCAAGGTCATGACTGCAAAGGGTCATTGATTAAAGAGAAAATAAACTTCTTGACAAAGAACTTGAATCCTGCATATTTAAATATTCACAGCACCTACAAGTTTTGCTGCTACTCTGTGAAATACAACTTCATTTACCAGTGAGTCAGGCTTATAAAAATGGTAATTGTGAAGTGCACTTGCTAACTGTATCAAGAGAGAAGAGATTTTATATGTAATGGAGATTCTTTTTAATGATAAATTATCTAGCTCCTGGCTACCATGTATGAGCGCTATTAACTGCCAATAAATTGTTCATTGTTAAATCTAGTTCACTCTTCTTAATTAGGCCAAGGGTTTTTTTCTCTTTAAATCTTTTTCTTGCTTTAGTTTGGAAATATATTTGAAATCCTAATATCCTAACAGCTGCACCAGACACTATTGTAGAGTCACTTAATGACTGATGTTATGCAACAGAAGTCTGGAAAGATCTGAAGACCTATGCATTTTACAAATCAGGGTTTAAAATGCACCGTTAATAGAAATGCCTGGTTATAGCTGCAGCAAAATTCTGAGCACACTCCTATTATCAGCTCAAAAAGCCCCAACAACACACCCTAACTTTGTTGGGTCTAGAAAAGATGCGTACGGTTACTTGATTACTTGAAAAGGACTAAAAGACATGCTGTATGAAAAAAAAAAAGTAGGAAAATATGAAAATATTAAGCCTATCAGCTAACTGCTGCTTAGGGAGCTCCTGGTGACCACTGCACTTGAGCAAAATGTTGAGTATTTTACAGAAAGAGGGAGAAATTCATAGTCTGACATTACCTCTCTGGAAACTCCTTTATGGATCATTCCTAGGGGTGAAATAGATTCCACCTGAAGTAAAATGCTAGTGTTAAATTTTCATTAACTTTCAATTGTCAGTTCATCACTACACAGAGTGGCAACCTTAAGTACTAACTTAGTCCAACTTAGTCTCCATGGTGTTTCACCAGCACAATGGTATTAATAGCCATTCTAAAGAAGGCCTTAAATAAGACATTGTCTAGAAAAGGTAATTAAGATTTGGAGGTGTTTTCTCTCCATTGCTGGACACGTTTTTCCTTTCTATGTTCAGTCGTCCTTCTGAAGTAATAGGATTACTGCACCTGCCTTTTATATATGCTTCACCACCCATTTTGAATTGCTAACTGGCTCTCTGGATACATTTTAAGGTTTGAACTTAATCAGTCAGCAATTTTCATACTTCTGCAGGATGTGAATCTTTTCTTTCAGGCAGTCAGAGTGCTGGACTTGAGTGACAGGAGTTGTGACAGCAGGGAATCCTAGTTGTCAGAGCTGGAGCTGAGTCAAACTCATATGACTTTTCCCATAGGATACAGTTAGCAAACCTTCCTAACTAGAGGCTAGAGGCAAGAAGAGACCAGATGTGCTAGAGATAAAATGTTTGTGTGCGCTGAAATATAGCCCTCCTCTATCTGCTGAGAAATTAAGAGCAGTTTAGACTGTACTCCTGCCTTACACCCCTCCTTTTCTGTGAGTGTCCTTTTCCGTAATTTAGCCTACTTTGGCCCACTTCACATCTCTGGGTGTTTCAAGGCATTGAACATGTACTGTCCAGAGTGAGAGTGACCAGTGGGAATAAAAAAGGGCTGTAGATATTAAATATTATTAAAAAGATCAGCTCCATGGTAACAAATTTCTGTAGCAGAACAAATGTTTATTTTGATCTGAATAGGTTTTGAAAATTTCCAACACGTACTTCAAAACACTCAATTTTAACTATTTGTTTTGATACCAGTGTTTTATGTTATTTTGTACAAACATACCTCTTTCAATTAAAAAAAAATATATTTTTTGCAAAAGGAAGAATAAATTTTACTCTTCAGTTTTAGGGGGCAAAAAGGTGGGATGTATGAATTCAGGTGGATCAAAATAAGAAGTATTTTCTCCAACAAGCTTCTTATCATTAAGTTTTTATTTGGAGTGAAATATATCAGTGTAGTTTTATCTGATCTGGTAGATATTTGTAGAAAATAATTCTTCAGATATAACGAGATTATTTCAAATTATTTATATTTATCATACAGCTACAAGACATTCATTTTCTTTGAGCATTAGAGTTATTTATACTTGCTTTTCACCTTTCTTGCTCTCCCCAGAGCTCTTTCACACTTCCTCCCAAAAAACCACATTTAAAACCTTGTTTTTAAGTAGTCAGTTTAAATCAGATAGCAGCAGAAGTAGTCCTTTTCCTCATTTTCCTGCAAAACCAGGTGCCCTCCAGCTCTCATTACTTCCCAGCAATGTTTTGTCTCAGTGAATTGCAGCATTACAGCAGACTCAATAATCAATAACTGGCCTTCTCACTTCAGAAATATTCTAAGATATATTAGATTGGATATATTCTATGGAATATTAGGCATATTGAAAAAGTGCCTACAAGTCAGAGAGCAACTGGCTTGGGAGATAAGTGTAGATTAATTCACTTCTTACCTCCACTTTCTCTTACCATTTGCATGGTATTTATGTTCCTAGTTTCTTAGTATTCACAATGTATTTCAATTTATTAATCAAAATAGAACACTGGATGGTCAGTGATTTTTTAATTGATAAGTTCAGAAATAAATGTCAGCACAAAACCACATGCAAATCAGTGTTATGGACTCAACAGGGCAAATTTAGCTGTGAATCAAGGTATACACATCCTAAATTTAATCAATGGATTTATTGCTTCTCCCACTGCCCTCCCAGGTTTTGATAAGGTGTAATGACTTGCATGTTGGCAGTTAAGACTACGATAAAGGTCTTAGTTTTTTTCATACCTTGGACTTGAAAATCTGAATTTTCAGTTATCATTGTACTCTCTCTTTCAGGCAGTCATACATACAGCTGAACATGGGCTTAAGGGGAAATTACTGTATGTCCAAAGGAAAATTTTGCCAACTCAGGTTAAAAAAAACCAACTGTTTCAGTGTGTTTTTGACTCCAATCTTTCAGTATGGTAAACAACTTCAAGTCCTGTCCAATCCAATAAATCCTTAGGACAATCAGTTTTACTCAGAAAGCACTCAGAATTTTTCAGATTAGTTCCTTTAATTGTAACATAACTGTGTTTATTTTGTTTCTATTTCCTTCCTTCCTCCAGCAGCGGATTGCTCTTCCAAAATATTTGTTGTAGAGCTCATAAATAATTAAACCTCTACTTTTCAAGGATGCAGTTGCGAGAGAAGGATAAAGTTTTAGATTTCTCGTTCATATAATATGCTGTCAGCCTTTCATCTTTTAATTTAAATGTGTGTAAGTGTTGTCTCAGGACCTCCATGAATAATTAGTGCACAATATTAACTGACAAAGAAATCATACCAAAGCTATGCCTTGCGCCTTGCTGTAAGGAAATACTGCTGCATTAAAATAGGTTCTGACCATTTTTCCCCCCACACACAATGCATTTTTAAGAAGAAAAAAACTCAAAGAAACAGCCTGAGGAACAGTCCAGGCTTTCTCCCTTCCTGCTCTTCAGTCTGGAGAGGTGACTACATGCCAAATTCAACATTTTTAATCCAACAAGTAATCTACCGTTCTGTCCTGCTGATTCCCTGTCTGTGTCTAGCATCTTCCTCTGAGCAGCACGACATTCTCAGCTCACTGAAATGTGCGAAATAATGAAAAAAGAGAGCATTGAGCCTAGAAACTCGCCTGCATTTAGCAATGTCTGCAAATTCGTTTGTGAAAGCTGAGACAGAAATCTGAGATAGTGGTGTTTGGCCCTTGCCTTTCCAGCAGAGCCTGCATGCCCACATCTCACTGTCTGAACCAGAGCATTCCTCAGGAAGGGTTTTTTACTATACTGACATTTCTTGTCAAATTGCAGTGACAGGATTCAGTGTTGCTGAGGCTCTGGATTCACCCAGTGAATGTCAGTGCTTGAACAGACAGAGATGAAGAAGCCGATGAGTATTCATATGGGCATCTTGCAAGTATACCTCATCATCTCTGCCTGTGGGGTAACACATGGTATTGAAACACAGGCCTACAGAACAAAAACTACTCTCATCCAACAAAGCAGGAGAAATTGACTGTGATTTGGAAGAATCTGTGTTTGGAATTAAGGTGTTGGAGACATGCAGTTTCTCCTGTGTGAAGGCAAATTGTCGGAAAAAGTATGCTTAGAAATAGAGAAGAATGAAAATTTTGTTCTAGCTCTTATGAAAAAAACAAGGCACATAGTCATTGTGAGGAGGTGTGGAAAAAAAAGCAATGTAAAAGTTATTATTCACGCTAGCTCTGCCTAACCCTGGATAATGTCTTGCCCATGAAATAATCTCAGCAAGTGTGGAAACTATTGACAGGTCTGCACTATAGAGCTGCAAATGGGGGAGAGCAGATGCCTGTTAACTCCTGTCAATCTGGAGGGGAAGGGGAAAAAGAAAATACAGAGGAAAATAAAAATATAACTAGCCTGTAGAATTTCTGGGACCACCACTTCCCCTCATCCAACACTTACCCTTTTCTCCTGAATGAACTGTGAAAAGACCTGAAGCTATTATAGAGCTACAAAGAAATAAGGAACTGGTACCAGATGGGACCTCTTGTCTCCATCTCTCTCCAGCCCAAACAATCTGCTGCAGAATTTAGAAGAGAAGGGTGGAGAATCTAATAGTGTCTCAGAGTCGGAAAGATGGCTCTGGCTCGAGCACTGCCAGCCTGTTCTGGAGGAGGATTATTATTATTCTGTGTGCCAAAGGATATGGCTATTTTTCTCTCTCACTCACTCTTTGCAACAAACATTTGGCTACTATTAGCCAGCTGGCAAATGTAAATGAAACATCACGTATCACTTTAGTAGGGAGAGTGCCATCCATGTTTTGCCAGTCGTGCAGCGGTCTGACTGCCAGTGCACAGCTCGGCATGTGCCTCGCATCTCTTCCTTTATCTGGAAGCATGGATGAGAGTGGCAGGGAAACTTGTTAGGCAGAGAGAAAATCTGTGGCATGGTTACAAGACATCATACAGGAGAATTAGGCCAAAATCTGTCTGGTAAAAGATGATGGACTGGCTATATGCTCCTAAAAATTCATTCCATCTTTCTTATTTATAGCAAACTTCCTTCTCTATGGTTACACAGAATAAAATGCAGAAATTGTATGTGGAGAGGATGGTGTTTATACCTGATGTGGAAATAGACCTTTGGGAATTGGTATAAACAAGCGTATATGGAAGCATTCTCTGCTCTCAGTTACACCCATTGCAGTTTCAGCCTGCAATGGTGCCTGGGTGTAACAGGAAGAAGGATCTGGCATCATGCCATTGTTATCCTCCTTCTGTTATCCAGCTTGATGTTCTTACTGCCTCTCTTTTCATTTCTGTTTTTGTTTTTAATTTCTGATTTTTATAAATTTTTTTTTCTCTTTTTCACTGTCATGTCAAAGATTGTCACGGTAAAGATTGTTCAATTACCATTTTTCCTTTATATCTAACCTTTTCTTCTTAATTACCAAATAAGGTAACACCAGACAATAGAAGACTTTTGTTTTATTGTCAGGCAATATCCCAATTACTTATATTTAACTGTATGGTAGCCTGGCAAGACAAGTATTTCAATACTCCTAATTGTCTCCTAGTGGAGTTAACATTCAGAACTTGACTATTTCCTTTTGGAACAAACAATGACATGTGGTATTATAAAATTTTTCCCAAAGATTTTACAGCAAAACTAAATAGCTATTTACTTTAAATATGCCAATTAAGCATTACTAATGTACAGTACATTTCTAGGGTAAGGATGATTGATAACAGCATACAGTGAAATGTTCTAAAACTGCAGTTGGAAAACGTAAATGTTCAAAATGAAAAAAGTAAACCCTTACCTACTGAACAGTACAATTTGCACATTTCAAAACAGTGCTTAGAAATTGTTCTTTTATTGTTCTTTAAAGATTTTTTTACTCTGTTTTTTTGTGTGTTTGTTTTTGTTGTTTGTTGTTGTTGTGGTTGTTGTTTTTTAACAAGGTAATAACCAATGCAAGCTTCTCAAAAGTTTTTTAAGGCTGGAATGTAACTTAGTACGTAGTCCTGAAAGATCTCATTCCTAATGACAGAGGACAGGGGCTTGATAGAAAATAAGAATTTACATTGAGCAAAAATATCAGTGTTTCCAGGGGTGTGGGTTTTTTTCCTCTTCTTTTTTTTCTTTTTTATGAAAGAAAATCATTGACAATGAGAGAGAAGAAGAATGATTGAAGATACTTCTCAGATCCAGAATGGCTCAATAAACCCAAGAAAACACCATAACAATATTTGTTAGAGTTAATGTATTTTTGTTAGTTTCAAATTTGATGGATAAATGATGTTATGTATTATTTCTCTGACCCTGGTGGGGAAAAAGGTCTACTTTTCTTGATTTTTGGCATAGAGACTACAGAAACTATAAAAATCACCAAAAGGATCACATGGCCTGGTCATGGTGGTATTGCACCATTCTGGGTGTAGTGGAAGATTTCGGGCTAGATTCTGTCTTAAGATGGAGCTTACGCTTTTGAGCAAAGTTTCTTGTTTCACTTCTATTAATCTAGGAGGAATCCGTAATGTGAGCTGTTTGCCAAGCATCACAGTGTTTCTCTTCCAAGCTGGGATAATCTGCCAGTCCCCAGAATTTTGACTAATTGCAATTGTGAAAATGGATAACCATTTTTTTTTCTTCTCAGAAAAGTGTTAATCAAAAAGTTGCTGACCATTTGCAGAGGAAATTTATCTTAAAAGCAAATATTAATCAATCCTCTTGCCCAATTAGGTAGGTTATTGAAAATATCAATTGGTGTAATTTATTTTACTATTATTTGGATCAGAACCCATATATGTGCTTGGTGTCCTTCATTTTTATTGGCTCCTGAGGCTGGATGAAAATCAAGGGGTACATTTCTGCTGAATTTAATAAGCTTTGTATCATGATGCAAAAAACCTCAGAAATAATAGACAATGAAAGTCCAATCAAATCAAAGAATTCACTTAGCTGGATGCCCATTTTACCTGATATATTTATACTGAGCAATTTGACAGCAGTGAAGTATGTGCAGTGGAACCATACACTGTCATTTCTCACTCGGAATTCTCAGTGACTTTGTGAGATGGCATTAATAAGTACATTTCAGTTTCAAAGGCATCACCTGCATTATTCTTTCAGATTCCAACAGGTACAGCAAACAGACTCATGTTTGTGATGGAAAGGTCTTGATACAATAAATTTTTAATGCAAGGCTATCTTATTTGTAGAAAGACCCCTTGTGACTTCTCTTATCAAAGTCCAGTAACCGCATTTCAAGAAAGAATATAAAATTTTGAACTCAGTAGATAGCTTTCAAGGCATGCATTTGTAATTTTCACATTCCAGGTACCCTTTGTTATTTTTAAAGTATATATTTAAATCTTTTCTGATGCTCTCTTATACTGAATTCCATATCAGTTAACAAAGGAAAGTTGCTCCAAAGCCTTCACTCTGTATTTAATTTTCCAGTAGTATTTAAAGTTCTGGGCAGGGAAGAGATTTTTTTTCTAGCTGAAAACATCATGGTCGAAAAATCTGACATTTGTGAAAAGTGGTCTTCCTACCAGCACAATCCATTAGCTACCACCTGTGACAGCAGGAGCCAAAAATTGTCAGGCTATCTACCATCCAGAATTGTTTCCGGTAACAAAGAATAACCAGTAACATGTAACTTTCAAGGAACATTGTGTCTTTTGTTTGTTAAAGAGTTTGGATTTCAGGAAAATCACATTATCCTTTTTAGCAGAGAGTGTAAATGAAAACAGAAGACGCATGAAGTCTCTTGTCTGGAATACTAGTGGTCCACTGCAGTTAGCCTGGCACTCCTGGGATACACCGGTCTCTCTCTACTTAATTTCTTTCCCTCTTATCATGTCAATTTTTATGTCACTTCATTAAAAATGCTTTGTTGTTATAAACTTCTGCATTAAAAATGCTTCCTGACCTTAGAGCACAGAAGCAGCCATGTTGGCAGTAAGCGGATGTTGAATTTGGGCTGATTTGACTGTTTCAGTGCCTGTGCTTCAAATCAGCTCTGTGCAATGATCTGATTTAAAAAAAGAAAAACCACGCTTTTTTTTCCTTGAACTCTGACAATCATTTAGAACATGTCAAGACAAACAACTGAATCTTCTCTATTGAGATACACTAGAATAATTTTATTAAAGCTTAACACTGTAAGGAAAAAGAGTGGAGGAAGTACCCAGTCTCTGAGACTAGACTTGCAGATGAAAGGGATCACACTGTAGGAAAAAAAAACCTGAGATTTTGTCCTGGGGTGGCTGAATAGCCCAGTATCCCCAGTCGTCCGTTTTGCCATGCTGCCGGACATTGAGCTCTGCGCCTTTAAGACCGGCTCCGAGAGCGAGGGGGAGCGGACGCGGTGCGCACTTTGTGTACCGGATCCTCGTCTGCGCCGCCCGCCCGGAACCGCTGGCTGCTTCGCGTGCTCGGTGTGCGGGCAGCGGCGCGGACAGCAGGAGAGGGGTTTTCTTTTGCTTTTTGTTGTCAGTTTTCCTAGCTAGCCGAGGCCGAGGAGATCCCTGGACTGTAATCTTTTGTTCCTTGGACTGACCAGCTCTGCTCCGGACCGAGAACCCAGGAGAAATGCCGGGAGCTCACTGCTGGGGCCCAGCCGGCACGGGAGGTTGCGTTTCTCCAGCCCAGGAGGGACTGCTGAGGGACTGAGCGAGTCGCGATACACCCCCGAAAGGAACTCT